>OW121690.1:15104282-15440060 GCA_933228735.2 Amblyteles armatorius
CGCATGCAACTTGTATTTTTTTCGAAATTTGAAAAATTCACCATTTCCAGCATAGGGAATCCTATGTTAAATTTTGCGAAACGGCACTTTTTTTCAAAAAATTTCGAGATATCGAATTAAAACCTTCGCCATTATTTTCAAGTGGCATATTTACCAACCGATTTCATTAACGAAAAAATTCTAAAAAATTTATTTTCAAAAATACCATTTTCGTCGAAAAATTGTAAGGGTTACTCCTTCTCATTTTTCCACTTTCAAAATGGCCAAATATTTTTTTTCGAGGTATCGATTTTTTACCATCTCCATTGGCTTTAAGTGGCCCATTCCGGCTCAAAACACATGCAACTTGTATTTTTTTCGAAATCTCAAAAATTCACCATTTCCAGCATAGGGAATCCTATGTTAAATTTTGCGAAACGGCACTTTTTTTCAAAAAATTTCGAGATATCGAATTAAAACCTTCGCCATTATTTTCAAGTGGCATATTTACCAACCGATTTCATTAAAGACAAAATTCGTATAAACAGAACTATCGACTAGGCGAACTAATTTTTTTTTCGGTCGACTTGTTACCTTTCTTTCTCTGTAGACAAAAATACATTTTCATCAGTAATACGATATTTCTTATAGTAGTGTTGATGTCGCGACGATGATTGAAAAAAAAAAAATCTAGACAGAATTTTGTACAAAGGAGCCCACCCGGTAGACAGTGAAAAAATAGAAAGGTTAATAGCCGCTCGGCCGCTCCGTCTATTCCCGGTGCAGGGCGTTCTGCCAAAAATTATTTTAATTGAAGAAATTATCGGTTTTTTCCGCGCGGCACAGCTCGATCGAGTCGTTCGATACGAATCACATGCAAACAGGATGACACTCCATTAACAAAACAGTAATTAAAAAAAAATTTGAAAACTATAATAATTTTGATGCATCGCCCCCACCGTGAGAGATTTTTTTCGATCGAGGTGAATTCATACGCTTGATCGTGAGTTATTTATTACCAGCGATAAATTACAATAAAACCCTTGTACATTGATCGCGTAATAGTCTACGGCTGTTATTAATACCTCCGATATCTTGTCTCCGGTGTTTATGGATGGGATCGTAAATGTTTTCAATGCAAACAAATCGGGAGGTCGGGGCGGGAAAGGGGTAAAAGGAGAGGGAGAGGGGGGGGGGAGGGGAGGGGGTTACGCGAACTCTCACGGTTTATGGTTCGCGAGCCGGCGCTTTATTACACTGTCGACAATGAGGTCAATTACGAACGTTCAATCGGCCCATCAAACTCGCATTCGCGCTCGCGAGCCTCTTTTGCTATTCACGATTTAACGGGCGTTCGTTTATTGTTTACACGCCCGCAGTTTAGTCCCTTTGTTACACCGTTATCGGTGTAACAGTGACGCAACCGGAGGGTCGATAACCGTTTGTGGTTGGCACAATGATTTTAGATTGGGGTGTGAAATAAATCACTTTGATTCGAATAATGACGCAAATAAACGGACAGCTACCAAACGATGGCAATTTTCACACACGCTCATATACATAGCTATTGTGCAAATTTTATATTATGCGAAAAGAAAGGTTAAGACAGTTTCGAACATGATTCAATCATGGCCGTCGAGTTTATCGGTTTGCCGTTGGTTAGTCGGACTGTTTTACCCGGAAAACGAAAGCTTCACTGTCGGCAAACGGCCGAAGAATTTCAACGTATTTGTATGACAATTAATGACAATGCTTGTCGACAGACCGATGCCGGAGCGTACAAAGGACGAAGCGGAAGTGGCCTCGGTGGAAGCTTCGCCCGAAGCACCGCCGCAGCCGGAAGTTCCTTACCGAGTTACAGAAGTAGCTATGCAAGCGCGAATTCCAGCAGAGTTCCTGCCAAAGATCGCACGACCACGGGCTACGCGAGCTCGAGCCTCGACAAGAGGGATCGGGACAAGATCGATGACAAATCCGCTTACAAATATTCCTGTGAGTGATGCCACGGCGCACAAACATTTACGGATCCGCATGATTTTGTCCGAAAAATAATGCGGCTCCAGATTTATAACCTTGATAATCGAATTTAAAAAAAATTTACAATCATGTCGTTCGTTTGTGAAAAAAAAAATAAATAAAAAAAAACAGGCACGAAAGATCTCGAGAAGAGCAGGCTGAACACCGGACGCACGTCGTCCGAGGATCTGAGCAGCAAGAGCTCTTTGTCCGACAGCAGATCGTCGCTGCTCGACAGATATTCCTATTCGTCGAACAAATCGTGTACGGAGAGGCCATCGTCTGTACTGGAGAGGTACAGCAATCGCGCTGTGTCACGCGAAAGGAGCAGGGAACCCGATGCGGGCTCTCGGTACGGGCAGAGCACCTATCCAGGAGCTGGTCTGAGAGGAAGCTACGGGACCGACATTCGCAGCGAGAAAAAGGACCGAGCGGAACATCCGCCCGTGTCGTACAGAGGATTGCGGCCGAACTCGGGCCGAAGCTCGCGCGAGCCGAGCCCGGAAGTTTCCGCCGCTAAAACGAGCGCCTTCAGAATGTACTCGAGGGCTCCGACGTATGGGAGGAGCAACAACGCTTCGGGTAATATGTTTCTCCTTTGTATTATCCCTTATATTCTCCTTTATAATCCCGGCGGGATGGAAATCGTAAAAACGATGGAAAGCGGTCGAAAACCAAACAAACATGGTTGACGCTCGTTGACAAAGAATCATTGTCGAATACACAAAACCTTTTCTTACCGTCCTTAGTTCGGCTTAGTTTCTTCCAACCGTCTTCAGTTCCTTAGTTCGGCTGTACAGTAGATTACGCAACTAACTTTCACGCATCGTCGACTAACGTTCATGACACCGTCGTCACGCACCAGTAGCAAGGGAATTAGCATTCACAAATTGTCAAAGTGTGCAAAGAACAGCTGATTAATACCGAAAACCCGTGCACGGACAGAACTTCACCCACGGACGATCCTCGCTCGACTGACTAGCCTGCCCTCTTCACTCGCGCATGCGCGTCACTCTATCGCTCTGTTTCCAATCGCTGCCGGCAGGTGCGACAGAATCGAGTCCAGTCCCATCGCTCTCATCGCGCTTCATCAGTCCAACCTGCAGATTCACTCCCTCGAGGACGCCCGCTCTGATCGGCCACTCTTCCACAGAACGCCCGAAGACATCGTCGAGCAGTCCAAAACCCTTAGGAAGTCTGTTCAAAGCCGAGGAGGAAACGAATAAAACGACCGCCACGAACGACGACGCATCGCGAACTCTCAAAGATGAAAGTCCAAGGAGAGCCGAACAGTCGTCGCGCAAAGCCGAGCCGGACGAAAGTATTGACGGAAAGGATGAATCGAAGGAGAAAGAGAACGACGAACAGGTAACGCTCACGATGATCTCGAGGGCGACCTCGCCGTCGCCGCCGAGTTCTTCAGGCTCTTTCGTGACTCGTCGGCGAGCCGACGTAGCTCGATTGTTTCAGAAAGAAATCACGAGAAGCCGCAAGAGACCGGAAACTAAAGACGCCATGATGCAATCCGACCGCATGGACGACACAGCGAGGTACTCGAGATTCGGCAGTTCGGCGTCGCGTCTGACCTCGTCGCCGTGGTCCTCGTACATCGACAAGTTCGCCTCGAGCGGGTCGTCGACGAGGTCGTACGGAACCGGAAGCTCGGGAGTGGCGAGCAGAATCGGCTCTTTCGCTTATCAGAGACAGACGGAGAGCGGCGCTTCGCCGCCGCGTACCGCTCAGCCGGTAAAGCAGGAATCGCGCTTACCGACCGACACAGAAATAAGAGAAGCGCGTTCCAAAGTTCAGAGCGCGCCGTCGCCGTCGCGCAGCGCTACGGAGAACGAGACTGGCAACGACGACTCTTCGAGTTATCACTCGATATCGCGCAATGAAATTTCACCGAGAATCGCCGATAAATCGTCTATCGATGATAAATCCTCGGAGTCGAAGAGCAGCAGAGCGAGCAGCGAGGACGGCAAGAGACGAAATTCCGGCTCGAGGTTGGCCCGAGCCTCGCCGAGGAGCGACGGGAAGCTCTCCAGGTCGTCGTCGAGGAGCGAGGTTTCGGCGGAGCCGGCACGGGGCACGGGCTCGTCGATCTCCACGGCGTCGACGGCGTCGTCAGGCAAGCTCGAGGAACGACCTGGGAGCGTCGAAGGTCAACCTGAGAATCAACAGCGGCAAAAACGTGAGAACTCGACGGGTTCCTCGGGATCGTCCCGGCGGGAGGCGCTGCTGCGCTCGGAGGCGGCGTCGTCCGGGAGGCTCGAGGAACGACCTGGGAGCGTCGAAGGTCAACCGGAGAATCAACCGCGTGAAATTCCGCGGCAGAAACGCGAGAATTCCACGGGTTCCTCGGGATCGTCGTCGTCCTCCCGGCGAGACGCGCTGGTGCGCTCGGAGGCGGCGTCGTCCGGGAGGCTCGAGGAACGACCGGGGAGCGTCGAGGGTCAATCCGACAATCAGCCGAGGCAGAAACGCGAGAATTCGACGGGTTCCTCGGGATCGTCGTCGTCTTCCCGGCGGGACCCCCTGGTGCGCTCGGAGGCGGCCTCTTCCGGCAGGTCCGTCTCGCGGAACAGCTCGGGCAAGAGTATCGCGCGTAAAATGACGCGAAACGAGTCGTCGGAGAGCGTCGGCTCTGTCAGCGTGCCAACTGGCAGAACGAAGTCGTCGTCGGCGTGCTCGTCGCTGACGAGTCAGGGGGCAAAAATAAGAACGGGACAGTCATCGAGCGCCGGAAACTCTAGGAACGCCAGTAGCTCGCAGGCACCGGCCGTCGCCACGCTGACTCTCGCGAACGCCACAAATTCGCTGAAACACTCGAGCTCACCGGAAGCCCGCGGTAAACCACCTGTGCCCAAGAGCGACTCCTCGTCGGTCATGAAGATGCCAAACTCCACGGGAAAGTACGTCAACAAGGACTTCAGGAAGTCGGCGCTGAACATGGAGAACGGCGAGGCGAGCGCGAGGGGCTCCAAGTACTCCGATCGAAAACGCTCGAAGTGTCAGAGAAGCGTGTCGGCGAGCTCGCAGGAGTCCGAGGCGAACTCCGAGTCGCTGCAGCAAATATCGGGATCGTCGGCGAATTCCTTCAAGTCGGGACGCTCGGTCGGTAAGGCAGGGATCGGCGATCGCGGCTCGGAAGGCTCGAAGACCTCGAACGGGGACTCCAAGTCGGGATCCTCCGTGGCGCGTTTGTCGGTCGTGAGAAAGTCGAAGAGTCGATCCGAGTCACCGAGCCGCAGAAAGCTCAGCGTCGGCTCGGCGACGACGACCTCGAGCTCGGACAGCAGCGACGAGGAGAGCACTTCGAGCTGCTCGAGCAGCGACGAGGGTTGTCGGCAAAGATCCGCCGCTCAGGATCGCACCGGAAGCCAAAGCTCGGGGTCGAAGCGGCGCAGGAAACGGACCATGAGCTCGCCCAGGATGGAGAGGAAGACGAGCGCCGCTTCGTCGAGAACGAGCATTCTGCTCTCCTCGGCGGACGAGTCGTCGCTGACGATGGACAAACCTCCGAGGCCACCGTCGAGCCCGCGGTCCAGGAGCGATCGCTCGGGTAAAACCGAAGAGGCGAAGTCTTTTCTCATGAGAGCTCTCGCCCCCGTCACTGGCCTCTTCAAGGGAAAACATCAGGACTCCGGCTCCGACGGATGGCCGGAAAACGACACCGCCAATGAGGTGGCCTCGGAGTCCAGCAAGAGGCCGACACCGTCGCCCTCCCTGTCCAAGTCCATTACGCAAAGTTTGTCGAAGAGTCTGAGCTTCACGAACTCCAGCACGGAAATACCGGCGAGCGATCGCGGAAGAAACTCCGGGCAGACGATCAAGCGACAATCGTCGGGCGAGAGACCGTGGTGGCTCGATCCGAACTCTGAAAACGTGCCGGACGGCGTCGAGAGGGTCAGCAACTGCAACGACGAGATCAGCCAGGAAACTACCATCAGCACTTTGCTGCCCGACGACGGTGAGCATGTTGAGACCCGCCTTAAGTTAATTTACGTAACTATGATGAATGTCGATACACATGAGTTAAAAAAATGTATTTATGCATATACCAAATTTAAAGATATCGACGATTAGAGACAATGAACGATGGAATAGAAAACTGAACTCTCTGGGCACTCACGATTATTGCGACCTGGCGGTTCACATCTTGGATCGCGCCCGCAATTTTTTATATCACTGTGCTGTCAAAGGCACTGAAATCTTTTATTAGAGTTATGAAAATTGATTATGATTATTTTATGATTACAAAAATTAACTTGTTGATCGTTACAATTTGAAAGTCTAAGTGTTATAAGTTCAGAATTTGTTAAGTTTTTAAAATTATGGCGGTGAATAAGTTTATTTTTTTGATCATGAATAAGTATAAGTAATTATGAACAATTTTTAAAAATCTGAATGCTTTTGAAAGTTAGTGCAGTCATATAAAAAATCGCGGGCCCAATCCAAGATGTGAATGGTTAGACCCAGACCGAAATATCAGGGAATACCCCATTTACATTCACGCATTATTAATCGATCCATCGGCTCAATGTATGAAACGCTGAAAAGCCTCTTAACAATCGTGTCCGAAGGACTTTGATCGATGGCCAATTGGCAGTATGCAATATACGCTATAAGATTTAAGTTTGTTAGATATCAAAATCTCTCACAGGTTACGTATCGTCAATGAATTCATTGCTGTTTAAACGAAAAAATGTACCTTAATAAAATAATGTAAATACATTTTTTGCAGGAAAATTCAAGACGAAATTGTGGAAGCAAGAATCGGGCGAGCGTGCCTGGTGGTTGGAGGCGAACGAAAATATTCCGGAGGAGACGACGAAGAAGGAATTCGCTTCGGGATCTCCAATCTCGAGAAGAAGCGCCAGTCGTTGCAGCGTTAAATCAGCGGAGCGAAGAAATCGAATAAGGCATCAGCAATCGGGCGAGCGAGCTTGGTGGATGAGCGAAGATCCGTCGGACGTGCCGGAGGGGGTCGAGGTTGTATCCGTTGCTCCGTCGTCCACGGGGTTGCCGACAGCGTCGAACATCGGCGACTCGGAGAGTATCGCCGGTAGCGAAACTCTCTCGAGATCGCTCAATCGGATCAGGCACATTGAATCGGGCGAGAAAGCCTGGTGGATGGACAGCAGCTCCAATATTCCCGATGGCATCGAGAAAATAACGCCGGACATCGAGTCGAACAGCAATTCGGACTCCTCGGAATCATTCGAGAAGCTTGAAATTCTACCGACCGATCCGTCTTCGTCCGAACTGAATCAACAACTTCCACGTACCTTATCGAGATTTCCAACGGAGTTTCCGCCGTCGCCGATGTCGCCGAGAGGCGAACCGGAAGCCGAGGAGCCGCTCGGAGAACGCGCCAGCCCCGAAGGGGTGAGTTTTCGCTTGGGAACAGCCAAACTCTGATTCCCCAACGACTCCTCGTCCTACACAAGCTATAAACGCTCTTTCGAATGTCACCTTATTTATTTCAGTCGAATTTAGTGATTTTATTTATTCATATCAGAGTGATATTTATTTATTTTATATCAGTCACATTTAGTCATTTTATTCATTACATCGAAATATTTTATTATTTGATTTATTTATTTATAGTTATGACCTAACAATATGTCGTCAGGGTAAAATTGTAATAGGCTGGAGAACTGTCAGAATATTCGCGATAAGTCGATGGCCAGTCGGTAATCGAAGAATGTCGATAATTTTCAGGTCGAGAATCCTCCGGATCCACCGGAGAGTTACGGAGTCGGCAGAGGCTCACCGTACGACAACGTGCAGAGAAGCGATACTCGAAGACCGTCGCTCCGCAAGCGACCCTCGACCCTGCCACTCTTCATTGGTAATCACACCAACATCGACGAGCTTCTGGGCGAGGTCTCGACACCGCGTCACAGTCCGGTGGTGTCGCGAGTCCGTAAACACCAAGCGATGGGGGGTGAGTCGGAACAAATTAACTACCGAGCTAGTGCACAAGCCCGGTTGGTCCACTACTATGGGCGAACAGAGCCGGAGCTACAGGCGAAGCCACCTCTTGTCCCTTGTGTATAATCGATTAAACCGAGGTCGGGCTCGCGCGGACTCCGTGGTATTTCGATCATTCGAAGTATCTAGTTAACGTCCGCGGGATAGCGATACCGGCCGAAATAAATCGATCGATTTTATGGCTCTCGCAGAGCCATCGAGTTCGGTAAAATCGGCGGGATGGCGGTCGAGCTCGATCGATTCGAGCTATACGGACGACGGAGTGTCATTGAGCGTGTGGTCAGACTCGTATTTCGTCCGATAACACGCACGGGTGGATCACTGGCAAGGGGCGGGACGGGATCGCCCTAGCGGCACTACCGATTAATGAGAGAACTGGCCGGCTCGCATAACTAACGGTATAACGGAGATAGTTACTTTGTTTACGGCAACGAAATAATAATCCGGGATTAAATTTATTTGGTTCGTAATAGAGGGGTATAGCCAGCCCACTTACATTAATTAAAATTAAAATGTTTGAGAAAAATATTTATTATTTCTTATTTAAAAAGGATTATATTTAATTAAATTTTTCTCTGTGGTTTTGGAGGTTCAGAGAAATTGCAATGGAGAGAATGAGTGACATGTAATTCCTTCGTTTCAGAATATTCCGGGGAGAGCTCGGAGTGCGAGGAGATAGACGCAGCCCAAGTTATAATTCACGATAGCACGCCCAAAACTCCGATAATTCAACGGAGGAGCAGGTACGTACGTCCGCGTTAACGGGAGTAATGAAGCACGCTCACGGTTCGTCGAATCGTGCCTCGCCCGAAAGTTACCCCGTCATTCTGACCATTCGAAAATTCTCATCTTCCAGAGATACCGAGAGACCGCAACCCGACGGCTACATTCCGGTGAGTCTTGAACACACGAGTCCCTCTCCTACGACCGTACGATCAAATAATTTTATTTTCTATCCGGAAGTGTTTTTTTTTTTTTTTTTTATGAAAACTTCGCGTTTCTTCCGGCTTCGATGCCAAGAACGGTAGCGAAGAAAAAAAAACCTGTTGGAAATAAGATTTATTTCCTGACAATTTCCTGAAAACCTTTGCACATTTCACAAACATTTTTTTTTTTAATTCATGTCCACAATTTCTTTCCCGAAAATGTTACCATCCATTTTCAGTTACAAATACTTTTAATTGAAAACGAAAACAATCTATAATTGAAATGAACTTCGTGCATTTGACAATAGTACATTACGATAATAGTGCGAAAAAACTGTTTCTGACGAGTGTGATTTTGCAGAACGAGCTGAAGGCGACTGTTGCAATCACACACTCGTCAGAACAAGTGTTTTCGCACTTGTATCGTACAAAATTTATATCACTCGGTGGGAAAATTGCGGCTTTGCGCACGCTACGCCTAAAACCGACATTTTCCCACCGAGTCATACATACTTTTTTTTAAAAATTTATCTCCACAATTTCTTTCCTGAAAATTGTACCATTTCTTCTCAGTTGCAAACACTTTTGATTTATCCGTTGCCAAGAACGTGAGCGAAGAAAAAGAAGGCTATTTGAAAGAAAAAAAAAAAAATAGCGCGAAGCACGAGAGGTACTTCCGCGCGGTGATGAGCCATTTAGATTGAAATAAGGCATGCCGGGCAGCGGGTAGAGGTTTCGCGCTTACAATTTTTTTTCGTCACTCTTTCGCGCCGCGCGTTTCTCTCCCCCTGCACAGTGGTGCATTATTCAAGTGAGTCCTTCGCGTCGGCTCTCGACGAAAGACGAACTCGAGAGAGCGGGAGGGCCGAAGCCCGGAGAGTCGACGAGGGGCGCGGAGGACGAAAATCCGAAGACAAAAGCGCGAAGCTGTCGTTGGACGGGAGTAGAGAAGGGCTGCTCTGTCGGAAAAAAAGGAATGCAGAAAAAAAAAGCCGAGGGGTTGAAAAACGAGTGCGACATTATTGTTTTCCAGGCCGCCGACGAGCTACGAACCAGTCGAGCTGTACTCCGCTAAAGCCCTTCTCTTGTCTTCCCTCGCTCTCTTCTTTATTCTTCGAGTCAGCGAGTTTCGCTAACAAAGCTATTCTTTGCGTCTCTCGTCAGTCACTCCGCGAGACCTTCCCTAGTAGAGCGGACTCGATGCGGCTGCATCTCGCGCGTTCTAGAAAAAAAAAAAAAAAAATTGATGAGCCGAGAAAGGTTATAAAGAAAACCAAACAGTGGATTGACATATATATATATTTAGTGGTTCGGGCTGTATTTTTAGTTCCTTCGTGCCGGAGGAAAATTCGAAAGTTATTCGACGTTCGTTGTTCACCCGTTAGAAAGGGTTGAGAGCGAGCTCGTATTTCTCTTGGCTCGCTGTGCGTTATCTCGCTTTTGTCGGGCCTCGGAAGCTCCCTATCTAACGGGTGAATCGTGCCGCACCGCGAACGAAGGACACGGCGAAGCCGTACGTGACGGTGACTCGGTGTCTGATTATTTTTTCACCGGGCAATTACCGTCTCGAGCCCTCCGCAACTCTCGTACCGTCCGCCGTGCCACAAACCCTCCAGGAAACAAAGCCCGTCTCGTCGGAACAAAGCCCGTTTGATTTTCGTCCTCGCTGCGTCGAGTGTACGACGATAAATAATAATAGATTTATTATCGAAAACGCGCGGGCGCGAAAAAAAAGTGCATTTGACAATCTTTTTTTTTTGTAATTTATTCACGTCAGCAATTTTTTTTCCCGACAAGTTTACAATTTTATTTTTAGTTACAAATGTTTTTGGTTGGCAAAAAAACTATAGAATTGAAAAGAAAAAAAAAGAAAAAATTGCGTATTCTACGGCGTCTCAGGCTCGGCGACCTAAGGCATTGAAATTCCCCAAGGTATTATAATTCCCCAAGGTATTAAAATTCATCGCGCTCCATAAATTAAAAAGCCCATAAAGCAGCTATAATTAAGAGACCAATTAAAATCGCAGTAGAAAGTGAAAAGTGAAATTTTAAATTTAAGTGAAACAAGGAAAACAAAACGGAAAGTAAAAGTGTAACTTTGCTAAATACGGAAAAGCGGCAGCGAAGCGGATACAGCGAAGAATCACGAGGAGGAACAACAATGCCGTTGTGTAACCGATCGAATAGATAATTTCTTATGGACGAAGACCGATGTCCGAGGCGAGCTGAGAACGAAAGAAAAAAAAAAGCAACCCAAAGAATAACAGAACACGAAGCGTCGGTTGAGCGAGTATAAACGGAGGGTAAGAAGCGCGGCGGCTGCATAACACTGCGTGGGATTCTTCTTCGTCGGTGGTGAGAGAGAGGGGGTTGGCCGCGTGGAGGCGCCGTGATCGCCACAGTCGACAGGTGTCCGCGAGATTCAGTGTCGCGGCAGCCGCTCGCGAGGTTGGGCACAAACAGGCCTGTGCGCGTTTTTTTTGTTGTTTTCGTTCTCCCGACTACACACTCGAATACGAGTAACCTTTTAAACGGCGATCGGTATTGTTCGAAAGCGAACAACGAAGTTCCGAGTGTGTTGTTAAGATCGAAGCGAGGCCTCTCGGGCGAAACGTGCGTGCATTTTTATTCTAACCTAACCACGTGATCCTCGAATTCGTGCATGACAAAACAAAACAAAGAAAAAAAACGAAACAAGCACCGACTCGTGGCCGGGTAAACTGGCATCCAGCTAAACACACACACGCATACATACACACATACACAATGCACACACCGAGTTTCGCTTACGAAAAGTAACGATTCACGGAACGGAATTTAAGTCTTTGAGTTCGGCGACGTCGAGCTTCTTATTTTATTGTCGAGCATTCTTCGAGTGAGAACTGAAAAATAGTATTTTCGACGTTCGTACTTAGCTGATTATTTTCTTGCGTAGAATCTTACGATCCTGGTTTATGCCGAAATTTAGAGCTCGCGTAAGTTGTATTTTCTCGTAATCCTTCGCCGACTCGATTTATCGTTCGCCGGTTTGGATAATCGCGCGTTCGGTCTTCTTCCTCGACAATTCATCCGGTGTCGCGCGTCCGGTCGATCCGCCGAAAATTTTGCTCTCGAACGGGACGAGTTCGGGGCGCGTTTGTATCCTGGAGAGTCCCCCATATTTTCTCGCTTCGTCGGTTGGAATTTCGCACGACTCGCCTGGACGCGTTTAATCTCTCTGTCCGGAGCGCTCGCTCGGCACCACCGGTAGGCATTTCGATCGCTCGGGAGCCCATGGCGCAGACTCGTTCTCCCTTCTCTTTCCTCCTTCTCTCACGGCTGCCGGACCTCTGTGTGCTGCGCCGTAGCTGCCGGCCGAGGGTCTCCGCGACGGGGCTCGGGCAACAGCCGACACACAACACACACACCGGGCTCTCTCTCTCCGTTGAGGATCTCGAGTCGGCTCTAGAGAGACTCACCTACCCGCAAGAACAATGCGCGCGAATCCGCACAGTATAAACAGGATGGATGACGAGAGTCCCTCGCTCCCCCGGCTCCGGGATAGATGCGAAGAAATAAACTAGAATATCGTCTCTCATCCATCGGACATTGTGAGAATGAGACTTTAACGTTTTTCTCTCGAAGTTCGTTTCGTGATACGGCACTGCCGCCATCGTAACCCGTAAACTTACGGTAGTCCTTGCGAATAGTGTAAACTTCGCATAAGTTTCAGAGAAATGAGAGGGAATTGTGAACACTTCTGGATGGTATAAAAATCTGAAAAAATTTATCTTTACGGCACCTTTGGTATGATTGATTTTTTTCTTCAGATTTTTATATCATGAAGAAGTGTTCGCAATTATGAAGTGAAACTTATTCGAAGTGTTTGCAAGGACTGTTCGTCTACCCGATCGCAAGGACTATCTTGAGGAGGTTGGATGGAGAGCTTTGCACTAGTCAAATGAGGGATAGATTTGTAGTCGTTTGTACAAACTTTCAGGCATCCATTGATTATAGTGGATGGTTCTTCGTATTTCAGCAGATGTAATAATGTAGAAAAACGTTAATTGCAATGGATCTATCTTTCAGAAGACTGAACGAATATGTCTTTTCGTACCTTTTCGAAATTTAGCACAAACCAGTTAATATTTCTGCAAATCCATTGCAGTCAATTTTTTCTAGGTCAAGAACATCTGCTGTAATGCAAATACCTATCCACTATAATCAATCGATGCGTAAAAGTTTGTATAAACGACTTAAAAAATGTGACACTCATTTGACTAGTGCAAAGCCCTCGAACTTCCTTCAAGTTTCTCTCTCGAAGTTCGTTCTACCTCCATACGGTACTAGCCGCATCACAACCTGTAAACTTAACCCTCAAACTACGAAAGTCATGACTCCCACACCACGACTCGTCTCACAAGATGGCGCCGCGTTCATCGTTTCATAAACAAAAGAACAAAAGGAAACAAAAAAAACTTTATTATTCGCTCCTCCAGCCAGTTTATTTGTATTTACATTTAATATCTAAAAACCAGGACTTAACAAAATGCATTCCACCTATCGACTCGTTCCCGTGAATCGTTAGTTTTCAATCTACAAAACACATCCAACATTTCCCAAAAATGATTGTTTACAAAAAAAAACAGTAAACAATCCTTCGTCCCCCGATTAACAATTTCTCTCTATAAAGCGGATCCGCAGACTCCAGCGATACCTACGGCTAGGTAGCGAACTCGCAGTCCGCAGAGTCCGTTTCGTCCCGGTATTCCGTCGCAAGGTGGAGGAGGTTTTCAAAGGCGCAGAGAGCGTCGCGTTTTGGATCGGGATAAAATCGACGAGTGCCCACGGAGTTGAGTCAGTGAGGACGGAAGGGGGGGGGGGGGGAGGGAGGGACTGGGACTCGGAATAAAGAGAAGAGGAGGAAGAAGAAGAAGCGGCGGGGAGTGAGAGAGCGCGAATGAAAATAAAGCAGTGCTGCGTGGCAGGAGTGGACGGTGAACCGGTTCGCGTCCTCGGTTCCTCTCCTCCGGCTCGTCTCAGAGGGTAAAGAGATCGGCGAGGACGAGGAGACCGCGGTGGCCGTCGACGTCGACGTCGTCTTGGCTCTCCGATCGGTCCGGACTGTTTCTTCCTCTCGCTCGCTCCCCCCCTCACTCTCCCTCCCTCCCCATCTCGCGCGCCCAATCAAAGCCTCGCCGGTCGGCGCGCTGCTCTCGAAATCCAGCCGCGCGGCTCGGCTTCGATAACAGAAACTAAGAAAAGGCGAGTGAACGCTCTCGGACGGAGGGAAAGAAGAAATAAGAAATTGACGAGTCCGCCTCGTCCTCGTCTCGGGACAGAATTTTCCAGGGGAAGGCTGTCGGGATGTCGCTGACTTGCAGGGTCCAGTATCTCAACGACGTCGATCCTTTTGCTTACGCCAGCTCGTATCCGGAGCCACCGAGACCGCCGGTGCACACCTTTAGCGCGACCTTGCCACTCATCAACCAGCTTGCCGCGGTGCATCGACTCCTACGAGCGCCTCACAGGGTGAGTCAGTCGCCTCTTCACCACGACGCCTACGAGCATCTAACATTTACGAATTTTTATTATTGTTGTTGTTATTTTTACGTTTTTTTTTTTTTTTTTTTTTAATTCGCTATGAATAATGGCAATTTCGTATGGAGTATGTTTATTTTTCTTCTGAATGCGCAATTCGGGATACAGACGAGAGATAGGAAAAACAATAGAAGTGGCAAACAAGCCGACACGCTCGTTACACATTTTACAGCGACCCGATACATTTTCATTTTTTTTTTGTTCGTTACGAACAATATAAATTCCGTGTCGAATGTGTTTATTTTTCGTTTGAATGGGCAATTCATGATACGAAGGAGATAGAAAAAAAACAGCTGAAGTGGCAAGAAAAGCCAACCGGCTTGGAACACATTTTACAGCGACCAGATATGTTTACCTCGATCATGAGTCCATAGGTTTAAGCAGCGCGACGCTGCAACACACTCCCGACGTCGCCTACCGGAATTATTATTATTATTTATATTTTTCAACTTTTTTTTTCATTCGCTACGAATAATATAAATTTCGTATAGAGTGTGTTTAACTTTCGTGTCCGAATGCCCAATCCGGAATACAAAGAGACAAAAAAAAATAGTTGAATTGGCAAACAAGCCAACCGGCTTGTAACGCATTTAACAACGCCCAGACATTCGCCTCGATCATGCGTCCGCGGCTTTAAGCAGCGCGACGCTGCAACACAATCCCGACGTGTACACGCGTGGGCGCAGAGCCGCAATATCTGCGTCAATAGGCCCGGGAATCCTCGTTCCTTACAATTTTTATACCCACCAATCCTACGATCGATATAACTCGCGAGTGAGATTACGGTATTATAAGAGATTTATTTCAGCGTAAAAATTCATTTCCGATATAGATATCGCTCCATGAATGGAATCGAAATGCACGAGAAAACTAAAAAAAAAAAAAAAACACACAATAAAGAAAATGAAAAACTTGAAAAGATTCGATTTTACGATGGAGAGAGCATCGCGTATCTCGGTGCACTCGATCGTTTATTGGCAGCGAGAGCCAGCCGAATAGATACGGTCTTGGAGGTCCGAGTTATATTTCGTCGAACGCTCTCTCTCTCTCTCTCTCTCTCTCTCTCTCTCTCCCGCTCTCGAGCTGCCGCTTGCTCGGTCGGTATACAGTTGATGCCCTCCCCCATCCGGGCGCGGCGCGTCTAACGGTATCGAGGAATCGCCTCTGCCCTTGGGCGGAAAGGAGCAACAGAGAAGTCTGTATACATAAAAGAAGCAACAAAAACAAAAAGGCAAAAATAAAAGAAAAATACAGAAACGTTCGTGGAAGATGAAGAAGGTGCACGGGGGGCGTTTACGGCTCGGATGTTGCGAACTGTACGTGCACGGTCCCGATGCGCGTGTAGGAAGAGTTTGGCGATAGCTATAGCTATAGAGCTTTGGGATGTGTGACGCCGCACGCTGGGCCAGCGCTGGCCGACCGGTGTACCGGTTATCTCGGTACGAGACTCTGGCATCGCCATAACTTTTCGCCCCCCCCCCCCCTCCCCAGGCCGCTTCCTCCGCTCGATTCAATTGCGCACTCTCGCGACATCGCCGGGAGGGAAAATTGAATTTGCACCAGGAGTTTTTCGGTGCCGGGTTTGCCCGAGTGCCCGAGAGCTAACGCAAGGACGCGACGGAGGGACGAAAGCCGCGGGTATGCGAGCGCCTGCCTTCCTCACTCTCCGACTCTGTCTCGCCTCGTCCACCGTATCCCCCCCCCCCTCCCCTCCCTCCCCTCTTCGTCTATAGCCGACGCCACAAGCCTCGGCGTGCCGTCGTAATTTAATTATTTCGACGCTAACTCGAGTTACTTAATTGAGTTAGCAGCGAGACCGCGGTCAACAACTAACGCTGCAAACAACCGTACCCTCCCCCCCTCCCCCCCCACTCCACCGCGCTAGGCCGTCCCCCTTCCGCCGCGCGATTTGCGGGAAGACGACAGCAAACGCGCGCGCGTCTCTTTGTGTGCAGGAAGAAAACTGGCCGTGAGGTAGAGACGCTGAAATAAATAAAAAAAGATCGATCTTCGGTACTGTATTGTATCGCCTCGCTATATATCGATCTAACAATATATCGAAAGAACATCGATAACGAGAAAATCGAACGTTTTATTATAGGTGGGAAATACATTAATTCAAATTGTCACATTTGCAGTTAGTTACAAAGAAATTGTAAAGGAATATAATCGTCACAAATTAAATATTTTACGTCTTTCGTTATCTTTTATTATGGCGTGCAGTAGACGTAGAATTCGATTGAACGATATAATTCTAATCCGAGAGAATTTCGGGGGACTTATGTTTCCGAGGAATATTATTTTCGGTCAAAGCGAGTCGTAATTGTTCTCCGCAAAGAGTAGCTTCGATAAGATAAGATTTTGGTATTTCTTTCCGGAATCTCGATAAGAGTTCTGGATGCGTTATTTGCACAGAGACTCGAGCAAATTAATTGCTGACCCTCATTGCCCGTCCGGCTGTTTCACTCGCCGACGTGCTTCGCGACGGTGAAGCGAGAGCCGAACGGTTGGCTTTGTTCTCGGCTCCGTAAAGTAGGAAAGTTCCAAATTGCGAATATTGTTTCATTATTTTTAATATTTTTTTTTTATTCAACACAGGATCGATGTTTTCTTTTTTCCCGTCTTGAGGCAAGTGTTTTATGCCGGTTTTACCGGAGGCGACGTTATACGAATTAATTAATTGCTGACCCTCTTTACTCCCAGCTGTTTCGCTCGCCGATGTGCTACGTGATAATAAAGCGAGAGCCAAACCATTCGTTTTGTTCTCGGCTCCGTACAGCGGGAAACTTCAAAGCTGGTCATTTTTTTTTCCTTTTTTTTCTTTTTTACGCAGTGTTGATGTTTATTTTTTTCTCTCTTTGAGGCAAGTGTTTTCTATTGGTTTTTCCGGAGGCGATGTTGTACGTACAGGTGGAAATTTATCGGTAACATAATTACTCGATTTTTATCAGCCGGTCGAAGCACGGAGGGGAAGAGGGGGGGGGGGGGGGGGGGAGGGCTCTTTATGGTTTATATAGACGCGCGGGGTTTTATCGCCGCTATATCGTTTTCCACGATGGGTCTCGGGTCGTGCAAGGTGTAACTCACCGGCACTGCCAGTCGGCTGAATGTAACGATAACGAGAATGAAACATAAATCTGCCTTCTTTATTCCACCGCCCGCACGTCGCTCTGTACATAATGTAGCCGCGCGTCTGCGCATGCGCGCGCGAGACCGCACGCGAGTGTACGTTCTATCTGGTAAATATTTTTACCGAGCCCGTACCATTGCGCGGTGACGTATCGTCGCTTTTATTTTTATTTCCTTTTATTCGTTTTTTTTCTTCATGTATTTCTGTTTTTTTTTATTGTGAAAAAAAATGTATTTCTTTTTCCTTCCGCCTCGGAAAGAAGTATATTTTTGACGCGATGTACGTTAAATATTTTCACCGAGCCCGTACCATCACGCGGCGACGTATCGTCGCTTTTATCTTTATTTTTATTTTTATTGTTAAAAAAAAAAATGTATTTCTTTTTTGTTCCGCTTCGGAGAAAGTATCTCTTTGATGCGATATACGTTATCACTGATAAGAGTTTTCTGCGCGCATCCGTTCGCCTCGGGTACATTGCACAGAGGCTACCGGATAGCGCGCGAACGTTCCCCCCGTCGCGCTCCCGGTACGTTGCATACAGCCGCGAATATAGCTATCCTCGGTGACTGGCACGATTCGGCTTATTCTTCCTTCTCGACAATAAATCACTTCCTCCAACGCGGCCGTCTCCCGCATTCCTTTCTTCACCTTCGTCGACTCCCCGACGCCTTCGTTCTCTCGCGTGAAAGTAACCGTGTCGTATTTTGCCTGTAGCTTCCCCCCCTCCCCCCCCCCCCCCCCCATCTCCGACACCGTCATTCCGCATATCCGATGTATTTCCAACATTTTTGTTGCATTTTTTAATCCGCCTCGCAACTCGGGTAAGGAAAAGCGGTTTTATCTGCTTCCCATACAACCGGAAAAATATGTTACTTGACGTCGCACAAATAGATGAATATTTCTTTGAATAAAATAAATTTTTATTTGAATTAAATACACATTTATTTGGATTAAATACATTTTTATTCTGATTAAATACGTATTCAACTAACCTTAAGGTTCTATTTCCTGTCGAATTATCTTAAACTTAGGGCCTCGCTAATGAACTCCTAAAGTAATTTGGATTTCGTCATTTTTTGTAGTTCATATTTTTAGTCCATATTACTTACCCAAATTAATATCGGTTGTGTACAATTTTGAACTCCCCGAATGATGAATCTTTGTATTCTTACGTGTGCATGATAAAACATCTACCTCTACATACACATTTATTTGAGGTAAATAAATGTCGCACAATGTCGTTCAGGATACTCGCACAGCAATCTCGAATAACAAGGAAGCCTCGGGCTTTCATACGCAGCCTCTTTTTTCCGTTCGCTTCATCCGGGTAACCGGATCTCTTCCTCGGCGAGATTAATATCTGGAACTTTGTGGGAGAACGCCGGAGAAATACGAGCGGAGACACGCACGTTCTCCGGTCATAGGTCAAACGAAGGGTCCGGCGCTTTGAAAAAAAAAAAAAAAAAAAAAAATAACAAAGTGAAATTTAAATAAAAGAAAAGAGTAAAAAATGGTTCGGAGAAAAGTTTCCAGGTCGTTTCCGCTTCCGCGACCGCCGAGGATGCGACGGAAAATGACTTTAAGGGGAACGGAGAAGACCTTTTGTGACCGGCCGGCTCTCACCGACTTACCGCTTTTACCTGCTCAGCTGTTCCGCGACTCACCGCTCACCCTCTTTTCTCCGATTTCTCTCCGACTCCCGTTCGTTCCGGAGCCCGTGACAAATATCCCCGCCGTTATCCTTACGCATGTCCAATAACTTCGGGAAGCTAGTTCCGTTTCTCCGTGTAACCCGATTGCCCGACAGATATTCCCCGCGCGGATGAACCGCGTCCGCCGCAGCAGCACGCGGACCCGCGCAGCCGTCCAGGCATTTGCATGATCCCCTCGTAAATCTCCGGCCGACGACACCGCCGCGCGGCGAACGTTTTTCGGCGATGAAAATTCGCGGCAGGCGCGACAACCTTCTTCGCGACTTGTTCACCGAAAGAGCTTACACACACTTTTTTCTTTTTTTTTTTTTTGAGTATGAGATATTAGCTCCGCAGATTCTCTCCGCGTGCCGCGCGAGTTGTACTTGATTTCCAAAATTAAACTGCACATATTCCGTCGAGGACAAATTAATTTTTTTAAAGTTACAAATCTTAAACCTGAAAAACTGAGCTATTCGGGTTCGTCCAAAACATTAAATTCAGACTAACAATGATTCTGTTTTCAGTAAAAAAGTTGAAATTTTTGTTGAACTGTTGAAACAGTTGAAAAGTTTGTTTTAGCACAATTTATCGAAAAAAATTCCAGAAAAAATAAACACACTTTCTTTGAGCATGGGAAATTAGCTTCGCAGATTTTTTTGCTATGTACTTGATTTTTCGAATCAAACAACATAGCCTATAATCCTTTGAAAGTGATTGCATTTTTTTAAATCATTTTATTTATGCAACTTCCTTTAATAAATTAAGTTCAACCTAAAAATGATTCCATTGCCAATAAAAATTTCTCTCGAAAAGTTTAAACCACATTAATTTGTCGGACCTCCAAGCCATACTTTCTGCTATTTTCGAAACGACGTCGAGAAGTTTCTTCCAGCAAATTAATTCAAGAACACCACAGAAAGAAGCAAAGTTTTTTTAATTATCGAAAAACACGCTTGATATTTGGTTACCGACGAGCCATCGAAAGAAAACAAAAAATCATCAAAATTTAATCCAACTCCACGGAATATATTCAGACGCCCGGGACCGTGGGAATTAAACTCGTTTGGCATAGGTCGGAGAGAAGAAGAAAAAAAAAAAAAAAAACTTTTATCGCAACACTTCGTGGAAACAAACTCGTTTCACGGATGAACGTTCAACGCCCGCCTAATCCGAGGAAGCAGCAGCGTGTCTTATGGACGCAGTCGTTGCTGCGTTTCCGCGTGTTTCCTCTTATCTCGTTTTCCACGGGAGCGCGCTCTCCGAGGCGTCGATTCGCCTCGGGATTATTGCCCGCTGGTCGTCGAGGCTACGGTGGAAAACACGGCGAAAGAATACCGCCTCCCGTCCGCCTCGAGAAACAGCCCTCCGAGCGGGTTCGAGATGCGCCCGCATTTGCTTAACGAGACCCATTGCCCTACTGGATAAGAGAAGCCTCAACAAAAAGTCCGCATCGTTATTCTTACCCCGGTTACCTCGAGCAAATGCGCCTTTTTCCGTTTCCCGCAAGAAACGGCCCTGTCTCAACGCTAATGGCACCCGGCAGCTTCATTCCGCCGTCGTTTCGTTTGATCGCAAACTCGGATTCCTCGGCGAGTTCATTCTTGCGTGCATCGGGTCGACGGGACGGGCGGGGAGCCGCGCGCGCAGCCTCCAAAGGCCGGGAGGCCGGGCTGTGCGCGCCGGCTGAAATAAAGACGAACCGTGCGAAACGGGTAATAAAAAAGTCATAAAAGTCGAACGCGATGCATTTTAAGCGCGCGCGGTTGAGCGAATAATCGCGATACAGTTTCGCGCATCTGTGTCCGTGTACACTTTGTTCGGCCGGAAATTTATCAGCTCACGGTATTTTCTATTCTGTTTTCTTTCCGTTTTTTTGTGCTTCACGGTGCAGCGATTCAGCATCGTGTGCTATACATTAAATTGTTGTTTGAAATAGTTGTATGGAAAAAGAACTTTATTTCACTCGGTGGGAACATGGCGGTTTTTGTGAACGCTTCGCGTGCGAAAACCCCCATTTTCACACCTTGTAAAATAAAATTATGTTCGAGCCTCGTGCGAAAAACGTTTTCCGAACTCGTGTGATTGCAACACTGGCCTTCGGCTAGTGCTGCAAACTCACACTCGTCAGGAAAAGTTTTTCGCACTTGTATCGAACTGCACTATTTTTTTAAATGCATCTTCAATTAATTAAGCCCATTTGCTTAATTCACACAGGCACCGAAACTGCCTTTCGACGACCAGGTTACGGGCGTAAAAACAAACTTTACGCGCAGGTGAAAAGTCGTTTTGCATTTCTTGTTTTCTTATTTTGTTCAATTTTTTTTATCAATCGATCATCCCCCCCTCGTCAATTCAAACGCTATTCGCGGATATAGAGGACAGCGTCTCGGCTAATTTAAACGAGAACAGAGAAGGGAAAGATTGAGGATTTCCCGGGTTGATTTGAATGTTCGATGCTGGAAAAAAATGAACGAAGCGCGATGCCGATAAAACGTCAATGACGGAGTTAGCCGTTGACGTCAGAGGCGGCCAATAAAACTGCCGTTCCCGTTAAATGCCCGAGCCAGACGCGATCGTCGATGCGGTATCAACTATCCTTCGGTCGTCGTCGCGTCCATCCTCCTGCCCCGTCTCTTCATCCTGATGCGTTCATATTCCCTCGTTTCCATCAATCCTTCTTTATTTAAATTCTTTTTATTTTTTATTCGCCTCCGATCGTCTTTCATTACGCTCTCCTTTCCCCCGGGCACTTAGGTGATATCGCGGTGTAGCCGCTCAGCACGAAAGTCAACACGGAATAGCAAAAATTGCATGCCATTTATTCAATTTATTTAATTTATTCAATTTATTCAATTTATTTAATTTATTTAATTTATTTAATTTATTTAATTTATTTAACTCTAATCGCTATACACGGAGAAAAATAGTTCTGTTTCTCTAACAAAATGTGGATAGTTAATAATTTATTGTTGTGACAGCAAAAATATTTGGCCGCTACAACAAAATATTTTGTTGTCCCTGTGAAGCAGGTAAATGAGTTATGGTAACAAAATTCTTCCTGTCCCAACAATTTTTTTTTCTCCGTGTAGGCCCGTCGGGTGCGTCTTAGCGAAAGGGATTTCGAGCAAGTTTGAGCGAAGTTGCACTCTTCGTTACGCGGTGTCGGTACATTAGCTCGTTATTAGCTGCCGGCTAGTCGCGAGTCGGTTGTCTGCCGTCTTCGTCGACTCTGCGAAAACCTGTGCGACATGCGAGCCCCGTGCGACGCGCTGTGACGACGAGGACTCTCGTTTTCTGCCCCCCTCCCCCCATTCGGACCCCCCTTCTGCGACCCTGCTCGGCTTTTGCGCCTCTACTTTCATCCTCCTCCTTCATCTTCGTCTTTTTCTTGTCTCGTTTCCAGCATCCTCTCGTCTAGTATTTCCACCGTCCGGTAGTCGATTCCTCTCCCTCTCGGCCAGTTGGAAATTCCTCGCCGACCTCTCGTCGATGCATCGGCATCCTTCTTCACTTTTCTCACGGAATCTTTTTTTTTCGTCTCTTTTCTTTAACCTTCTCTCACTGAAATCCTTGCCTCGCAGAAAGGTCGCCAGAGACAATTTTTTTTTTCTCGGCGCCGGCGCGGGTTTTCTTGTAAGATATTGAGTCGGGAGTGGAGTAAGAAGAAAGAGTGATCGACGGAGAAAAAATACGTCGAGTACTGGGCGGATTGATGAGCGAAAAATTTTTCGCATAAAAACTTCCAGTCCAGTAACGTAAATTTCACACACATTTTTTGAACATTGTGAGGTAGCCTTGAATTTTTTGGAGCGAAAACTGAACGTTTCCGAAAAGTATTTTAAACTCCATATCTGATGTATTTTTGCTCGTAGAACGCAAGTCCGATGGTAGTTTTAGCCAAACTCAAGCGGGACATCAGTGATTTAATTTTATTTATCTTTTCACTTTTTTGTGGTCGCTTCCGGTGCGACCCGTTCCGGCTCTACGGTACCAGAAGTAGCTAATCTCTCAATGATCGACCGAGCATGTTAGCCGGTGTCCTTACCGGAGCCCCGAGCATTTTATAACGCGACCAGTTTTCTCATGGCTACTTATACTCGTCGCGTCGCCTTGTACCTTGTACTTTATGTACTTTATGTACTCCAACCAGCCACCGGCGCACCGTAGCGTTCTCTCGGCCTGTTACACAGTCGCCTCGTATACGGGCAGCCGGTGAAGAGTACGCGTATTCGACCGAGTACGCGTATTCCATCGAGTCCGTGAAACGCGTACGCAACCAGCATCAGCAGCCGAACGTCACAGGAAGCTCCCGGTTAATCTCCGGCTTTGATCTCATTTCTGCTAATTGGCCGATAGGAAGGCTCGATAAGAGAACGGATACGCGGGACGATACGGAGGACTCTCCGGTACGGAGCGTGTACGCGTAATGCACGCTCGATAACGTTACCGACCCACCGATCTACAACGGCGTTGAATTATACGCTCAACGCGCGCATCGAGGAACATCAGTAAAACGTCCGATCGAAGTTCGAATACCGTGAAGCTCGATCGAACGAATACCCTGTTCGAACGAGTATTGCGAAAAGCACTTTGATTCAAGATCTTTTTTTTCACATTGAAATACCGCAAATAAATTCGAATACCGTACACTGAGAAAAAAAAATTGTTGGATTGACCAAATTCGCGGTCACCTACGTTCGAAGTTGTTATTTGGTTGGTAAAACTAAACCATTCTTTTATTGAACGATTATTCGCTTTAGTCGATTCAAAATGTTTCGATGCAAACAAACAAATTTGTTGTACCAACTAAATAACGCTTTTGAACGCGGGGGAACGCAGCTTGGTTCATCTAAAAATTTATTTGCTCAGTGTTTTTTCCTCAGCACAGCGAAAAACTCTTGGATTCAAGATCGTTTTTCTAAATTCGCACACCGTAAAGAATTTCAAATACCGAAAAGCTCGATCGAGCGAATACCGCGTTCGAACGAGTATAGCGAAAAACTCTTAGCTTCAAGATATTTTTTTCTAAATTCGCATACCGTAAGGAATTTCGAATACGGTGGAGCCCGATCGAGCGAATACCGCGCCCGAAGAAGCATAGCGAAAAACACTTGAATGCAAGATCTTCTTTCCAAATTCGAACACCCTAAAGAAATTTGAATACCGTAAAGCTCGATCGAGCGAATGCGCCGTATAAACGAACGAGTACAGCGGCGAACACTTGGACTCAAGACTTTTTTTCTCGGGGACGCCGTCCGACCAGGAAAGTGATCCCAGCTTCCGGAGGCACGGCGGTTTTTAGCGAGTAGCAAAATTGCACGGGCGCAGTTCTCGCACCGGAGATAGAATTCCAAGGGCCGGCAGCTCGGCCCCGCGAGTGCCGGAGACAGCTAACCCGTCTCGCCCCATCCTAGGCGTTTCAATTCTGCCGATTTCCAAACTCTCGTATCATGCAACTGATCTCCGGAAAATTGGATACGTGATGCGACTCCGTGGATTTCGCCGAGTTTACGAGCGTTATATACCTCGCCCTCCCGGTCCCTTTTACTGCTACTGGCTGTAACACCGCGGGCTCGATTGGAGAACGACGTATTCACCCGGTATCTACCCTTTCCGATCGCGTACACGCTGTCGAGCGCTTTTCTTCACCGAGGCCGATGCTTCCGGAATGTGCGTGACATACATATTTCACCGATCTCAAGTTCCGTTGGACGAGAGATATATTTTTTGTCGAAAAAGTTTTTATCCGATTTTTTTTTTTTTTTTGAAGCCGGAGCGCTGGTCACCGGCGTGCTGTTTTTGTTATCGTTTGTGGAAAGATTTATGCATACAGAGAGTAGTGGAATGGTGATTCGTATCAACGCACTTGTCCTCAACTGGGGAAAACATTGATAGCTGCAGATTTGAAAAAATAAATCGTTCGTGACAGTTTTTGGGAACGTACATAATTTTGTTAATTGAATTTAAAGTGGCAAGCTTCATGGTATTTTTGAAAAACATTGTCCATGAATTCACATATACTACATATTTAACACTATTCCTCAATTTAAAAAGGTAAAAAAAATGACAAAAAAAAAAATCAATTTTGAACGGATTATTATTTTTCAACCAAGTATTTTTTTTTCTCAAATCCCTAGTTGTTAATGTTTTTCGGGGTTAAGCATGCACGCCCCGAAATCACTGTCCGTTTATAAAGATTTGCATAAAAGATTTAAAAAAAAAAAAAATTCACTAATTTAGCCAGAGTAAATCGTCCCGACCTCCTCAAATGAGCTTTCATTAGATTGTGATTAGATTCGAGCCGCCGATGCTTTCGGTACAGCTCGATGTGTCCCACGCCGCGGCGGATGTCTGACGGCTGTTGCTAGCCACGTATTAGGGTCACTTGGCTTTCGGCTTTCACGTTTGCAAAGTTATACCCGCACCGTTCGAGAGTAAAGGCCAGGTCGTCATCGGGAGCGGGCGATTTATTCACGGATCGTCGACGACCCCGGCCGAGCGCCGCCTCGTCGGATCGTAGGAAGTCCTTTATACGACGCGAGCCGGACGGAAACCTCGCTCCTCTCAAGGACCCAAGACCAGCAGCGGAAACACGACTCCGCCGGAGTATCACTCGACGGCGACCGTGTCGGATAAACACCTTTGCAAATCTTGCCTGTCCTCCCATGCCTCCGGGAACGTGACTACGGTTTTAGAGCGACGGATTATCGGTGGCTCCCATACGACGACCCGCAAGAGCTCCCATCTTACCATATTTAATTCGTCCCTAATGGATTCTACGGCTGGGTAATCTGGCAAATAGACGGCCCAGCGTCCGGTAAACGGAAGTAGTTTTGCATCAAGGATGCACTTTAAATCTCATTTATTTACTCGGAGATCTCACGGCAAGGTTAAAAAAAGGAGCCCTTAAAAACAAAGAATAAACAAGAAATTGGACGGTACGGTAATCCGGTAATTAGACGGCTCAGCGTCCGGTAAACGGAAGTAGTTTTGCATCAAGGATGCACTTTAAATCTCGTCTATTTACCTGAAGATCTCACAGCAAGGTTAAGGAAAGAAGCCCTTAAAAAAAGGATAAACAAGAAATTGGACGGTACGGTAATCCGGTAATTAGACGGCTCAGCGTCCGGTAAACGGAAGTAGTTTTGCATCAAGGATGCACTTTAAATCTCGTCTATTTACTTGAAGATCTCACGGCAAAGTTAAGGAAAGGAGCCCTTAAAAACAGAGACTAAACAAAAAATTGGACGGTACGGTAATCCGGTAATTAGACGGCTCAGCGTCCGGTAAACGGAAGTAGTTTTGCATCAAGGATGCACTTTAAATCTCATTTATTTACTTGGAGATTACCCAGCAAGGTTAAGAAAAGAAGCCCTTAAAAAAAAGAATAAACAAGAAATTGGACGGTACGTCAATCCGGTAATTGGACGGCTCAGCTTCAAGGAAACGGAAGTAGTTTTGCATCGTTGATGCGTTTTAAATTTCTTCTATTATCTTGAAGATCCAACATCAAGGATCAAGAAGGAGCACCTACAAAAAAAAAAAAAAAAGAGATCCGACGTTACGATAATCCGGTAATTAGACAGATCATCGTCCGGTAATCGGAAGCACTTTTGCATCAAGATCATCAAAATAACCTCTCAAAGGAAAAAACAAAAAATAATAAATTCGTCGTTACGGTAATTCGACAATTAGTCGGAATACCGTACAACTAAACGGAAGTAAATTTAAATCACTTAAAATTTCATCTATCGCTCCGCAGATCCAACAACGATAAAAAATAACAATCCCTTCTAAACTACCAAAAAAAAGAAGAAAAAAAAATCTCTTTCATCGGTATGCGGATAACTCCAGATATCCTCGTGCAGAAACGGAAGTGGTTATAAATTAACGAGATAGAGGACAAAGTCACACAAGCGAGGAGTCCCCGAGTCTTACCGTTGTTTTTCTCTCCCCGCGTGTAAGATTCGCGGAGGCTCCACGCGCAACACAACAATAACCCTTGGAATTTAAGTGCAAGAAAGATAAGATAGCCCCCCCCCCCCCCCCCCCCCCCCCCTCCGGTGATGAGTGTGTAGAGGAGCCCGGCGGGCGGTACGGAGCGGATATACGCGTAATATTGCAGAGTGTACGGCGGAGCAAGATGGGGGCGGGAGGGGGGGAAGTGGGGGGCGTACCGCGTGCATAAAGCCACGCGTCCCGGAATTAATGAACTAACTAGGGAGTACAATGGCCGGGGAATGCGGAGTATCTGCCCGCTTATGATGCTAATGTTGCCTCTTTACTTTGCATGACAATTACCCCAACGTCGGATGGGGGGAGGGGGGAGAGGGGGGGATGTTGCTGCTTGCTCGCGCGTTTCCAACATTAAGTAGGAACACGCCTAGGCGCGGCCCTTCTCTCCTACGCGCGACGAAATAATCGGTCCCCTTCTCGACTCCTTTTCACTCGCGCACCTAGCACTTTCTTCCACTCCGTCATCTCCCCTTTCTTTGTCGACGGCATTTCGCCGTTTCGCCCTACCCGATTAAATACACCGGGCCAAAAAATTCTAGAAATAATTAGGAAGTTAAGGGTGAAATATCTATGTATATATTTTTTTTTTTGAGGTGAAAGGTCAGGCGGGGTTTTCATTGGATTGGCGCCATGACAATCAACCCTTTATCTGCTGAACGTCTTTGACTTAGAAAGAAATGAATGAAGAATTTCTTGAAGTTTAGTTAAACATTTTTTAGTCTCGCATGAGACAAATGTTTAATGCAATTACAATCGAAGAGCTTTCGTTTCTATGCATCAGAATTTTTTGAATAAAATTTTGAGGACCGTTGAGAAGATGTAATGAGACATTTAAGAACCGTTAAGAACATATAATATTAAACTTAACAATTGTTAAGAATATATCATAAAAAAATTAAGAAAGTTAAGAAGGTATAACAAAGAATTGAAGAACCCTCAAAAAAATTAAAGAACATGTAATAAAAAAATCGAAGAACCATCTAGAACTGATAACAAATGGATAAAAATAGTTTTGCACGGGTACCAAATGTACTACGATGGAAGTCGAAGGGTCAAAGCCCTTGCTTTGGCGAGCCCCCTTCCGGCAGCATCGAATCTGGATTAAAGCGCGCTAGCGTCTCCGCGCTCGTATTCCACCGTCCGCGGGATAATTTGTCATGGATCGTCGAGAAAGGTCCCCACTGTTTTATGAAATGGGAGTTGCGAAGCGAGAGCGGTCGGCGCGTTCGGAGAGTCGGATTGCGCGATATCAATCGACGCTGCAGAGCGGGCCGAGCAGGCGCCTGGGATCGTCGATATCGGATGGCAGGGGAAAAAAGAAAATTGCGATTGCTCTTCTCGGTGACGTTCGTGCGGCGCGGTGAACGGTTCGTACGGAAAACGGAAGTCTTCGTCCGGCAGGTAAATTCGTCCTGTTGCGGTGGTTTCTCGAACGGGCGACCGCGTCGACGATCGATTATTCAATGCGACGATAAACCGCGCCACTCCGGTGCACGCCGCTTGACGTTCAACCGCTCGGAACTGCGAGAACCTCGCGAAGTGGGTCACGCGAATTCGTTGCTACAACACGTAGACAAGACGATACATTTGTTTCCTATTTCGCGCAGCGTGTGCTTTTGCAACGGCGAGAGAGTTGCACGAAACCCTTCCGCGGTTCGAGAACCAATCGGACGTTGGAACCGTGCGGTACAACAGTGGAAGCGTTCCGGTCAAGTGATCCAATCGCTTTCTCTTCCAGTAATACATACTTACCGTGTAATAGTAGAAACGTCGGTGGGCGAGTGAGAGAGAGAGATCTCGAAGAGCGGAACAGAAATACTCGATTACACGTGAATTGGTAGCGTAATCGTGCATCAAGGAGACATTCAATTTATCCGAGTTTTTATGCGAACGAGCGGCGTCGGCGTTACTCGCGTGCTAGGGAATAATTTCAGACTGGGCAAACATTGTGTTTTTTTTCAAACTTCCGACCCGGGCTTCCGTATGAGATATGGAGTTGGGGTGAAATAATGGAAGTTGAAATAGAAGTTTAATCATTCTCAGAACTGACCTTTTTTTGATTCCTGGAAATTCTTTGACGTATTAAAGGCATGTTCAAGGGGGAGAACGTTTTTAACATGTTAAAGAGCTTCCGAAGACATTGAAAACGCGGTTAAGGAGGAGAATGTCTTAGATACTTTAAAGCAAAGTTAATCAATGAACGGTATCGGAAGCTCTTTTACATAAACGGTTTCTGAAATTTCAAATACATGTGTGTTGCAATTTTACAGTAAAATTTTGATTTTTAATGCACATTTTTGCAAATTTATGGCTACATGTTTGTAATTTTAATATCTGGTACTATAATTTCCAAAAAAGGGCATTAACATTGGATTAATGTAAGTAACGAAAAAAATTTTCAAATACCATTACATTAAATTTACAATTAATTTTTACAGTGCACGTCAACCTACGTTATGTCGTGCTGTGTTCAAAAAATTGTACCATCCAGCATATTGCCACTAAGTCCACTACTACAACTACATAACAATCATTTCCATTTCTACGTAGTGAGTAACAGCGATCGAGGTCATCGACCCTTTCACCGCAACCGTTCTCGTACCGACA
This sequence comes from Amblyteles armatorius, assembly GCA_933228735.2. NCBI lineage: Eukaryota > Metazoa > Arthropoda > Insecta > Hymenoptera > Ichneumonidae > Amblyteles > Amblyteles armatorius. The sequence goes on from OW121690.1 coordinate 15,134,228, forward strand.
ATAAACAAAAGCAAAGCTACTTACAGATAAAACATTTATCCACCCTGTGCACGACTCCGTATGTTCGTAAGCTATTCGGAGCTTCCGGGGCTCGAAGCAGCGGGTAGGGAGCCGAGTTCGACGACGCGGAGGTTAAGGTTTCTTAATCCTCCTCCCGGCAGCGTTCACCGACAGCCAGCCCGAGATAGACCGTCGTCGAGACGCTCGAATCCGTCGAACAATGGCTCTTCTCGTTCAGCGCTGTCTCAGCGTCTCGAAACAAGAGCATTAACGTTTTCACATTTGCCTCTTCCCCGAGTTCGTCCGTCCTTTTTCAGATTCTTCAGTCGAGCCGAGCTCCGTGCAGCAACATCGAAGCATATTAATGCTGTCGCTTTCCGCCCGTCCCTATCGCGAAAGATCTCTTCGCAATGAAGCTAATTAGTCCCAGCCGGCTCATGTACGTTTGTGCCCGACCATGCGCCGCAACATACCCAAGTTCACACGCGTCCCACGAGCCGGAGTTCCACTTTTCCCGGACCGACTCGAACCCCGCACCGCAAAGCAAATGTGCTCACGAGACATCGACGGAGAGAGAAAAAAAAGAATCATAAACGCACATCTTCAATGGCACTCGACAATAGTCCCGCGAATCGAGCGCGTGTCCCTAACGAGCGGCAGCGCCGCGCTCGGATTAGTTCCAATTGCCTCGGGAGACTTGTGAGATTTCACTCAATCGCGATCTCCCGGTATTTTCCTAAAGAAGCGCACGCGACCCGCTTGTTAGTTGCACGCCGATGGAACTGCCGACGATTCCCCTCTACACGTTGTTCTACACGTGATGGGTGCGGAATTTCTTCATATTTTTTACTTTTTATTTTGCTTTGTCACGGACGAACATGCGAGGATCCTCCGTGTGCAGATATGCGCAACGGTGACCTAGGGTTCGTTACGAATGATCGAATCGCGACCGTTCCTTGAGGTCGACCGTGACGACCCAGATACGATGTTGATAACATTTTGGAATTATTACTATGCAAAATTAACGTTTTCGGCACCTTTTATATGATAGATTTTTTTCAGATTTTCATACCATAGAGAAGCGCTTGCAATTCCCTCTCATGTTTTTGAAACTTATGCGAAGTGAACACTACTTGCAGGAATAACTCAAGTTGAGTTCCCTTCGCATCCCCACTGCCTTCTATAGTTCTTGGTACATCTTGGGAATAGTTCTGTTCATTTGTCAATACAAATTGAGTTCAAATAGTGATAGGCTGAGTTTCGTAACGTAATTTCTTCGGTGATCGTTCGGATTTAATACAATTCAACCTGCTTTGCAGTTATTGCACACGTGATGGGTGCGGAATTTCTTCATCTTTTATTTTTATGAATTTTTTTTTTTTTTTACATTTTGCTTTGTCACGGACAAACATGTGAGGATCCTCTGAGTGCAGATGTGCGCGCAACAGTGACCTAGGGCTCGTTACGAATGATCGAACCGCGACCGTTCCGTGAGGTCGACCGTAACGACCCAGATAGCTATGCCTTGAACCGTACACTCCTTCGGCGCGCGCGTGCACACACGGGGTTAAACGACGCAGCCTATATCCATACTCTTAAACGGGATCGCCGTTGTTTGTCCTAGGCTAAATGCGCACACCGGCGGCCGAGCTCGGAAACAATTACGTTCCTTGTACGCCTTGTTTCTGCGTAGGCGGAGGAACGAGGCCTCGTATCGCTGGAATCGTCTGGTTATAGGTTGGCATCGTCTTCTCGCGCGTCGCACGCACGCTGATAAGTCTCGCGATAAGGAGCGCGGGATCGAGATCGGTTAACCCTAGTTTACCGCTTCGGGTCTCAAGCGTGACACGGGAAACCGTGTAAAACAAGATTCATAGTTCACTGGATTTTTTTTTAGGTTGATTACTCGTTTTGCGTCGAAGGCACTGCGACTGAAATTTTCCGTTTGATACTTGGATGTTCATCTGTCCACGGATCAAACCAACTTTTCTCCCAGTTTTTGACAAGTTTTTTACATTTTCATAATTTTTGACAATTTTCTTACATTTTGACAATTCTTGACAAGTTTTTAACAATTTGACAATTTTTGAAATTTTATTTAGGTACTGCTGATTTTTGTGAATTTTTGAATTTTTTTTCGTTATTTGATTTGACTTTTTTTCACATCTAAGTGAACTTGAGACATTTTTTAAATATAGCATAACTCACATAGAAAATTCCGCACCCGTTCGAAGTCTTCTCGAAAACTTAGTGCGCGTCTCCAGGTCCGCCAGACGAACAGACAGAAATCGTAAAATCTCTTAATTTTTACCATTTTTACCCCGGTGCCTCACTACCATGTGCTACGGTAATTTTTCTTAGACGATCGGTTCTTTTGACCAAATCCCGCCAACAATTGAAACCCAGCCCGCAAAGAAGCGCGCCCGATAGTTTAGACAGCAAGTCGGTTTTTTTCTCGCGGATAGCGAAAACCGCACAGGCCGTATTCGTGAGAATAACACCAGGTGTGCTCGTGCCGCTTCCGTTGTTAGGGATTCTCTGCCAGCGGCAGTAACAGCAGCATTGGAGGAGCCGTCGTTGGTATAGGCGACGGGGCTTGCGAGCGGACGGAATTCTCGCCGAACCCACGGCATAAACCTGCCTCCGTGCAGATAGCTAACAATGCACGATGTAGCCAGTGGGACGTGGAGGTGGCGGAGGATCGACAGCCGTTTAGCGGCTGGTACCTCGCTGGAAACGAACCGGCAGCGAAGCGCCGAAGGGAAACCTACGCAGAGCCGCGAGGGACGGAGAGAAACGTGGATGGAGAGGAAACTATCGACTATCGAAGCCTCACGACCGCTTGACCGGGAGTTACGCGCGTGTTCCGTCCTACCCCTCCGTGCAGCCAGCTCGCCCCCGCGCTATTAGCTGGGCTCGGAACGTGTATCGAGTATCACGTAACCTTAGACGATTAGACTTAATCTCCGGAGTCGGTCCGGACTCCGTGTGTGCAGAGAGAAACGTACGAGCTCCCGAGTTCTCAGTGGTTGATGGAACTCGAGCTCTTTCCGGGCCTCTCCAACCTTCGCCGATAGAGGATCTCGGGATTAAAACACGCCGGGGCTGGGCAAAAACGCTAAGTGTTCGTATGGCACGTATCGATGTACCGAGTACTTCCGTAGCGGGAGCGCGACTCGGGACCAGTATTGGCACAGCCGCGGCCAGCACCGGCCCCGTGCTGTTCCTTCGTTCCCTCTAGGGTTGAAGTGCCGGATTCTGACGTATCGACAGAACTTGAGCACTCGATAAATTGAGGGCGGAAGTTCTGAGTATTGGGATTACTGGCTCAGTGCTTGATACTTCGATACCTAATTCGAGAACTCAGTGTATTCGCACATCTCTGAAACACGCTGAAGGGGGAATCTTGGTAATCGCGAAACTGTTGGGCGAGTTCGGAAGGGGACTTTTCTTTTCCATTCATTTTTATTTTTTCTTTACTCAGGTAGCTTAGCTACGTCTTCATTAACCGGAGCTTCTCAGAACTCGATGCACCAAAGTCAGCAGGAAAAACAGTCCACCTCGATACCGCACTTATTATGTGCATTGTATTGACACTCAGTATTCGATGCTTCGATACTTACTTCAAGAACTTAGCGTATTCTCTCAGCTCTGAAACACGCCGAAGGGGAAATCTTCGTAATCGCGGAACTGTGATGCAAGTTGCAGTGGCGACTTTTCTTTTCCATTTATTTCTACCTTTTCTCAACTCGAGCAGCTTCACTCGGTCTTCATTCACCGTAGCTTCTCAGAAGTCGGTGTGCCGAAGTCGGCAGGAAAAACCAGTTTGCCTCGATATCACTCAGAACCGAGGAGATTCTTTCTCGGATGAGATTCCTCACCGTCACCGGCTCATTTATCGCCATCCGCATTCGCGCTCAGTATTTGATGTTTCAATACGTACTTCCAGTACTCGGTGTATTCGCCCAACTCCGAAACACGCCGAAGGGGAAATCTTCGTAATTGCGAAACTGTGGTCGAAGTTCCAAAGGGGACTTTTCTTATCCATTTACTCTCATCTTTCCTGTACTCAAGTAGCTTCCTTCGGTCTTCATTCACCGGAGTTTCGAAGAACTCGATGTACCGAAGTCTGACGGGAAACCGGTCCACCTCGAAGTCACCCAGAACCGAGGAGGATTTCGTCCCGAATGAAATTCCTCATCGGCACTCGCTCACTTGTAGCCATTCGCGCCCGGGAAGACTACGCGCAATTGTCGCTACTCGCTTCGAGGCTGAGTGCTCGAATTGTGATAATCTGTGAGAACGTTTTCAGCGTTCCGCAAAGCGTTGCCACCGGATCGGGAGCGAAGTTTCCGCGATAGAATTGAGAGTCGAGAACTTCGCGTCTAGACTAATTGCTCCATGGTATATCTGGGTACTTGACGCCCCCCCCCCCCCCCCCCCCCCCCCCAGAGAGGTCGCGCATCCATATTCCTGGGAGATGCACTTATTCCACTCGACTCGGACGCTAAAACGCTCCACTCTCAATATCCCGCGCATCGATTCTGAAATTATTGTTTTTTTTTATTTTTATTTTTTAAATTCATTTGCGATCTATCGATTTCCCAAGGGGAGTCCGTTACACGAGTGAATCGAAGTTGAGATAGCACGAGTGGAACAAACGCGCTCGGCGGGGAAAGATGGTTTCTCATGTGAAAAATCATAATTCGCTGAAAGTATTGGAAAGTGCGGGGAAAGTGGGAAGATGGGGTGGACGCTAAATTTGATCTGCAAAAAATTGTCCGACCTTTCCCTGATTTCCCTGAAGCATTAAAACTTGTATTTTTTTCGAAATTTGAAAAATTCACCATTTCCAGCATAGGGAATCCTATGTTAAATTTTGCGAAACGGCACTTTTTTTCAAAAAATTTCGAGATATCGAATTAAAACCTTCGCCATTCTTTTCAAGTGGCATATTTACCAACCGATTTCAGTAAAGAAAAAATTCTAAAAATTTTTTTTGAAAAAATACCATTTTCGTCGAAAAATTGTAAGTAATTGTTACCCCTTCTCATTTTTCCACTTTCAAAATGGCCAAAACAGTCTCCCTCGAGCCTCGAAGTTCGACATTGAGTTATTCCCTTTTCTTTATATATACATATAAACCAATATATATATATATATAACCCATGCGCTTCGTACTCTTTCGACCATAATCATCAATCTTTTTCGCAAGCCTTTCGTTGTCTAGCAGTTTCGAAATTTCACCCTGGAAACTCGTTTCGGGATTTTACCTCACGGGTCAGAACATACGCTCGTACGGTCACTCTCTCGAGGAGGGCCTTGCGCCTCCGCGAGCGCGGCCACTCGAGTGCATCGCTCCATCACCGAGCCACCAGGGATCCTCGAGATATTAGAGAGAGCTATGTCCCTCGCGTCTTTCGTTCTTCCCCCACATTTGCCATCCCCGTTGTTTATCGTTCCTTCGCCTCGAGCTTCCGACACAAAAACGAAAACATGTTATCATCAGCGAGAAAAAAAAAGTTAAATAAAAAAAACTGAAATCGGACACTGCGTGGAACAATTTACAAAACTCGTTTTTATTAGTCCTCGCTGTTCTTCATCATTGCGTACGAGCGTAAAGGATAGACGTACCCAGGTGGGGTTAATATGGCCCGGAATATACAATCGATTAGGTGGTCCATATTCACTACCTTCACCCTACATTACACAAGCAGTAAATTAAAGGTTTTACATTTTACGATCCCAAAGAGTTTTCTTCTCGTTCGATTTTACACTTGCTTCGTCGCAAAAATACCCTTTGTCCGTTAAAATATAAACTCGGAGCGCGTAGAAATAGCGATGCACATGAAGCCCCATTGTTAAGCAGAACAAAGCAAATATATTTATTTATTATTATGCGATTTCGATAACTGGAAAAGTTCGAGTTGTTAATTTCAATCGGAAGTGTTGAACTGTAAGCTGGTAGCGAAAAATAAACTTTGGCGAAAAGTAAACTTTGCAAAAAAAGAAATAAACAAAATAATTATGTCAATTAATTCAATCAAACTACCAAATAAATAAAAAAATTAAAGTTAAACAGATAACAAAAATATAAAAAATTAACGAATAAAAAAAGAGAGACTTCCTCTACTGAAAAGAAGAGGTGAAAAAATAGCGAAGCCTTTTTTACCATCCACGAGAACCTCTCGTCGCCTACTTTGCAATTATCTTCGTAATGACAGACGTCGATTAGTGAGGCTGGCCTATCGGCGACTCAGCTTCCTTAACCGGTGGATTAAAAAAAAAAAAAAAAAAAAAAAAGAAAAACTCTCGCCTGTTTCTCCGATGCGATCTCGCGGTTACGCGCGGCGTATCGCGAGCGTGCGTTCAACTCTAGCGCTAGGCCGGCCGGTAAATGTGTCGAAGCATCAGCGTCACAGAGTCGCTTTTACTAAGTCACCACCACTGCTGAGACACTCGTGCCAGAAAGGACTATCGGACTGGCTCGGGCGACACCGGGTATGACGTCAGCCCGCTGGGGTCGAGCACTTTCTCCGATGCATGCTCGTTCCTTCTCTCGGCGGCAACGGAGTGAGCCGGCGTGCATGTGCATTCAACACCCTCGGCGACCGGGAGCGCCGGACTGAAACACGGACGAAAAGCTGGAACGTCGCTTCAACGAGTCGTATACCGCGGCTCGCGTGAGTGAGCGTTATGTGTCACCTACTAAACCGTCGGAGCGTTACCAAGTCCAACGCAGTAACCGCTCCTCGTTCAACTTCGGGACAGCGAGAATTTTCGTTACCTTGTATGCAAACTTTTTAACCTTTTTATTCAGCGCCAACTTACCGTGGCTGAAAAGGTTCTTTTATTTATTCTGTTTATTTATTTTTTAAATTATCGCCTCCATTTATACAATAGTTTAACCGAACAATGAAGAGATGAGGTTGATCGTTATCGATTGAACTGTCGAAGCGTTACCAAGTCGAACGCAGTAACCGCTCCTCGTTCAACTTCGGGACAGCGCGAACTTTCGTTACCTTGCATGCAAACTTTTTAACCTTTTTTTTTATTTAGCGCCAACTTACCGTGGCTAAAACGGCTCTTTTATTTAGTTTTATTTTTTTACATTTATTTATCGCCTCCATTTACACAATAGTTTAACAAAGTAATAAAGGGATGAGGATGATAATCATCGATGAACAATAATAACTCTTCCAACGCTCGCGAGACTTAACAGTGCATGTTAGAAAAAAATTATCGAAATTGACTGAAAGTTTATTTCTTCAGCCCGATTTGGTATTTCTTCAGCGACGCGCGTTATGAATATAAACAGATAGGCCGACGACTCTTGAAGATTTATCAAAATATCTTTGTCAATTTCAATCCAATTAACGACGAAAAGAATTTTTACCCAATTCATTACTTTTAAAAAAATAATCCTTTGATTGCAAAAATTGTTTCGCATTTTTTAAGAAATGATAAATCGAGAAGAAAATCATTTTCCTTCAACGGGAAAAAAATGGGCTCTTAGGGTTGAGGTATTAAGGTCCCTTCTTGCATACTTAGAAAAATCGCTCTACTTATAATAGCCGCATAAAAAAAAAAAAAATTAGGCCTCCTCGACGTTTCTCCGGAACGCTAATAGAATTTTCAAAAGAAAAACAAAATCCTAATCTTAAATCCATTCGTTTGCACTTTTGTCCGAGAAAGGTTCACTCTCGGACACGGGACACGCGATGCCGTCGCGCCTCGTCGTTCTTACTTGCACTTGCGTCCGCGCCCGAGCGTGAAACGCGCTGCAAGGTAAAACGAAAACGTAACACCGCACTTTGTGGGTCGGTGTGCGCATGCGCACGCACGTGCGTGACGCTTATGTGTACACACGTCACCCACATAATCGCTCGAGCGAGCAGATAGCCGGCAATAAGATTTCGATTTATCTCGCGTGATGATTCTCGAACGAAACTCGTCCGGTTCGATGCTCAGTCATCGTTACCATCGGTCGGTAACGATGACCGAATCCTCCATTATTCGGCCGCGATAGAAATCGCCCTTCCCCTCCCCCCCCTTTCTCCCCGGAGGGCGTAACAGTTGGTAGATATCATCAAACGAGTGCGACGGCTTTCGAGGCGGATTATTCCGATAAAACGAAAACGTAAGACCGCACTTTGTGAGCCGGTGTGCGCAGGCACGTGCGTGACGCTCGTTGCGTAAATATACACTTTTCAAAAAGTGGTGAATTTAATGTACCGGACTAGAAGTTTTTATAGAAAAACTGGTACATTAAATCTATTGCACAATTGTAATGAAAAGTTTATGTAAATTACAATTCCATACGATATTGAAACAACGACGGCAAGACTCAATGTGACAACATGTTATCGTTTCACTCCCGTACGGAATCGTTAAAATCGAAAGTAGAATCGAAATACCAATTTTTTTTCTTTGACAGACCGCAAGCGACTTTTACCCAAGTCATTGATATATTTTTTTCAATTGTGCGATAGAAACCCCCCCCCCCTCCCCTCCCTAAGCCGGAGGGCGTAACAGTTGGCAGTTATTATCAAACGCGTACGACGGCTTACATCTCGGATTATTCCTATCTAATTTAACGGCGTTTGTACGGTGTACGACCTCGATACGCTCGCGAAGTTGCGGAAGGTACGCCGGTGTGCCAGCCAGCCGGCGCGCATCGCACAAAGATGAGATGAGTTACGTAACGGTCCGGGCGAGATTCATCTCTCTGCAACATCGGCCTCTTTCCACCTCTCGTTTGTGAGCTACGTGTGTTCTCCGGCTATCGGAAAGACGCCTCGGCAACGCCCGCGAGCGGAAAGTAGGAACTGGGCACGATGCAGCTGACTCTCCGGGCGGCGAACCGGAGGCCCCAGTTCGAGCCCCGGTTATAAAGAACCCGCAACCCGGCGATGCTTCCGCGACGACCAGAAACTCTATTTTCAAGACGGCGTCAGTGATTTTTAGACATATGGGTCGCCATCGCCGAGACACATCTTTCCGCGCGGCCCTCGCCGGTCGCGCGACGGGCGGATCGTCTTCGTCATATTTCCGGCTCCGCGAACTCTTCGATTGCTCCTCTTCCGCTTATCGGACGGTCTTCGCGGGATTCTTGTTAGATGCATGGTGTTCGTTATTTTTTTTTTTTTTTTTTTTTTTTTTTTTCGCTGAGATGACGACAGCGCAAAGTAGTCGCAGCTTCGAGAGCCCGCGATATTTCTCGGAAAAAGATGGAAGCCGAGACGAGCGACGGCTCTCGAGGTGAGGCTGTCCCGGAGCAAACGAGTTCGACGAACTGACGCGACTTTATTTTTATTCTCACCGGTCGGAGGATGGTTCGCTCGTCGACAATCTCTCTCTCTCTTGAGGGGGAGAGAGAGAGAGGGAGAGCGAAATTTATGTAATCCTATAATCCCACGCGGGCTTCTTCGCCGAAGGATTTTCGAAGCGAGCGCCCCGATTTTGAGATTTGATTTCTTATTTCGCGATTGTCTAGCCGATCGGGAGAAGTACTTTTGGTCCGGTAATTGTGAACGTACTCGGAGCCGATAAAAGCCCTGTTTGCGAACAGGAAATTGATATGAAAATTGATATGAAAATCGATTTAAAAATTGATTCAAAAATTGATATAAAAATTGATACATAAATTGATATAAAAATTGGTATAAAAATTGATACAAAAATTGACATAAACATTGATATAAAAATTAATATAAAAAGTGACATAAAAACTGATATAAAAACTGATACAAAAATTGATATAAAAATGTATCAAGTTATTGAGTCAAGGGCCAGACGATTTAATTTTTTTCATATTATTTATTTTGCAGCTCGACGATACCGCACTCCAGCTGTACAAGGATGGAGACTACGGGGCCTACCTGGATCTCGAGGCATCGATCAGCGAGCAGCAGGAGGAGTTCGAGGGCTTTCAGACAAAGTAAGTACCGACCCTCAGTAACTAAAAAAAAAAAAAAAAAAAAAAAAACAAGGAATATAAAGCTCGACGGAAGGGTGGAAAGGGTCGCATAAAAATGCTTCTCCAATCGATATACCCGACAGCGGGAAGAGATATGTGATCAAGCTCAATGCTTTTCGCTCTCGGGAGTGCGCTGCAGGTGTCAGAGCGACAAGTCACGTAGAAAAGCCATTTGGAATCGCAAGCCGTGCGCTTCACGGACAAACGTGAAACGACGGAAGTGGATATGTACGTTTTGAACTGTCGTGCGTCGTACGGATAGCTATTTTTCTTCGTCGAGTCTGTTCTGCGAGATATAAAGAATTATAGAAATGGCCCGTGTATCGGAAGGCATAAATTCATTCGCCGGATCGCGGCATTATTCATTTATGTCGAAGGCATTATTAGGGCCGGAGGAATACAGCAATAGCAACTCTCGCCCTGCGTTTAAATATTCGCCTTACAAGATTACGGGAGTGGGTTAGTGACCGGTAATAGGATTGCGATTCCACTTCAGCCTCTCGGGCGCTCCGAACCGGAGCATGGATTTGGAACGTCATTTATGTGACATTTCCTTGCCCATTCTCCCGACTCGAGGCGATTGCGCAGCTTTATATTAAGCAAATGAGGACTGGATTCGTTTAAATCGTCGAGGCTATGTTTTATGCATCGATCAATCCTTCTGATCACAGTGGATGAGCAAAATTTAATCATAATTGAGCAAAAAAAAGTACGGATTTTTTTTATTTTTTTTTATGGAACAGAATTATGTACTTTATTGAAAACTGCCGGAAATCAGTCGATACTTTTGCAAATCCATTAACAATATTTTCAATAGAAATATATATATTTTTAATCAGCCCTCATTGAATCTAGTGCAGGGGGCTTCGACCTCTTAAAATATATGAAATATTAATTGGATTGTCTTTCCGCTCTGATCTCCGCGCTCTCAACACCGTAGCGTGAATTTCGAAAATTATTTGTGTCCCGGCCTATTTTCGTCGTGAAAAATTACCGGAGCGTCGCTCTCGTCCCGAAACTGTAACCGACGCTACAGCGAGCGAGGAGGAACTTTCTCGCAGGTATGATCATTCGCCATCGGGCCGAATCGTCACACCGGTGTGGCACGAATTCGCCGTTCGGACGTGTTATGCGAGCGTTAAATTTAGACGAACCTCTTTGCCGCTGCTGCAAATCGAGTTATTTCACCGTGTTCGCGGGCCGACGCGCCGCCGGTGTAACGCTCGACCGTGCGAGTCGTGTGTGCGTCCACTTCGCGAGCTTCCCTATTATCATTCCGCGGCAACATTCTCCGTGCAGTATCGACTGCAGTGACTTTCGCAGTGGCTCGGCGGGCAGGAAGTGCGCCACGGCACGCGGGAAGCCCACGTACCTGCATTCATCGGCTACATTCTACCGCCCCCTTCAATAACCACTCAACCCTTTTCATTCCGCGCGCACACGTTTTTTTCAAGCAACCACCGTCGACTCTTCCAAGCCCCTTGCGAGGCACCGCGCTTCCAGTTTCGAGCACGAACTCTGCGCATCGTTTCACTTGCATCCCATTATTATTATTATTATTATTATTATTATTATTTTAATTCAATTTATTTGACGGATTTCTGCTTTTTTATTATCGACTTACATTAAATCCAATACAGAGTTCAGAATACAAAATCATTAAATATATGAATAAAAATTGTAAATATGGTAGATATTAAAATAGTAAATATAAAATAACATTTGATTCTAGATTACATAACAAACAAAACATACATTAACAGCCTATACTCATCACGAGACTAGTCCGCCCTACACTTCTGTTTCTTCGGAAAGAACGGTGGAATCGGAGTTCTTGCAAAATGTTCTTTGTCGTACACAACCTTCTCCAATTTGTCATGTCATTGACTTTATCTCCTTTTTATCTTTACTGAAACATTTTTTTTTAATGATTATTTTAGCTTTTTTTGTGAAATTAACAAATCGTCCTCAGACGCAAAAGTCTCTTTAATTCCGCACAACAGAGCGGAATGATTAGCCTCGAGACGGAGCGGCTTTGAGTATTCCGAACGAGAATACCAGTTTCATGCTCACGGCGTTTCGCTCAGCGTCGACAGAATGCCCGTCAATGTTCGTCATTTTTTTAAATTAATTTTTTCCAATTTTTATTATTATTTTTTTCAAAGCTCGAAACTTCAAAGGGTCAAGAGTCTCGAATAGCGCGGTCCATTGTGTTTCCGTACCGTGAACCGCGAAGATCCGGCGCACGGCAATCCCGGGGGGACAAAAAAAAGCTAGCCCGATGCACTTCAACTCCCCCCCCCCCCCCCCCCCCCCCCCCTCTCGATGCATACACGACCGCCCATGTCCGATGTATTTAGATGCATGGCTCACTCTGGTTACAGACGCGTTTCCGAGTTATTCGATACCCTCGTCCAGTTTTTATTTGCTCGACGGTTCGCTGCTTTTCACGTTCGTTCTCCTTCCTACGGTCCGTTCGGCGAGTTACGTGCTAAACCCGAGACGGCGGAGCGAGAGAGCTCGCCGAAAAGGGTCGAACAAATGTTTGCCCGTGAGTTGCCCGGGCAACCCAATATTTGGAATTCAGGTATATTCCAGTAATTGCGCAAGGTAACACCGTACGTGCTCCTGTCCGTCCGTTCCTCTCGCGCGTCCGTTATGCCTCAAATTCTATCCACTTCCGGTTTCTCCACTTTCATACTTTCGCCCCGATGTTTCCTCGTCTCTCCTCTCCCGGTCTTATCGACGCGACGTGTATGGAAGCACAATGCGCACCGACCGGCCGGGCTTCGAGTTGAAGAGCTAATTTGATGATTCGTCGGATCGGTTGCCACGGTAATTCCCGATTCGGGACCGGATACGTCGAGTGCGGATACTCCAAATTACACTGAAAAATAAATTCGCTTGCGGGCTGAGAAGATTTTTTTTTTTAATGCTACTTTCAGCTCTTGCACTGATAAAAAAAATTGTTGGATTAATCAAATTCGCGGTCACCTACGTTCAAAGCTGTTATTTGGTTGGTACAACTAAAACATTTTTTTGATTCAAATAAATATTTATTTCATTTGAATAACTATTTACTCAATTAAAATAAATATTCATTTGAAACAAATAAATATCTTACTCAAACCAAATAAACGATGGCCGTCAAATAAATTTTTTTCTGGGCGCAACCATAGACATTCGTGATAGTAGCCTTTCTTTCATTACCATTCATTCTCCATTTATAATTATCACGATCTACCACGTAATTAAATTGCCGATCAGTTATTAGTTAAAACCTCTAATTCTCCTTCAAGCATTTAAACCCCTTATACTCACTTTAGAGTAAGGTTCGGTGTTACTGTGCACCTCTGCAGTGTTAGAACTGCGTCCTGTAAGTGCCCCTCAACACTTTTAAAACCAAAGGTAACGGACCTAAATGGACCACATAACGGTATCGAAGCGGTGTTGAATTTAATTTTTCAACAGTCCACCGAAATATAATGTGCACCGAGCAGCCGCGCATCGTTGACGAGCTAATTGATTAATCGGATCGGTTGCCGTGGTAATTCCCGATTCGACGCCAGGTCCGCCGAGTGCGAATACCATAGATTAGAATCGATAGATCCAGGTGTCCCAGCGGTATCCACCGGGCCGCCTCCAATACCGCTGCTGCAACCACCGTGTAACCCGCCGCCCAGCAAGAACAATTTCCTACACTGTCGCGGAGGGGGGCCTTACGTAAACCTCCCCCTTCGTTCCGCGTTATATCGTGCCGCTGTCTCCTGTAATTATAATGGTATACTGTACGTATATACCTACATATTCGCCAACATAACGGCGCGCCGCGAATCTCTCCCAAGGGTTCAACAACCAGGCACAATGAGAGGAGCGAGCGTTTAGCCTCCATACTATCCTCTCTCCGCAGGATGGTTTATAGCATTCGCGTACCCCGTGTACACCTACCGCCTATGAGCCCGAGGATATAATGTTGTAGACCCGGCCTTGCGATAGACGATGACTAACCAACCCGGTGCGCGAAGTGCGTGCGCCTCTGTAGCTACGGAGATACCTAATGTGTACCTTCTTCATCCGCGGTCCTAGCCGGCAGAGAGAGATCTTTAATCCGCGGGGCTTATCCGATCCGGGATCTCGCCGAAGGTTCGAATCTATGCCCGCTGGATGCTGTGATCGACCGATTTAGAAGACGGGGATACTTCTCGATGGCGCAGGCCTCCTCCGGTGTGGTTTCAGCCTTTGTCTCGACCAGAGATGTGCACCGAATTTATGACCGGTCATTTTTTGTTTTTTCGACCCTCGCGTGACCGACCAAAAAATGACCAAGAAATAGCGCCATCACTTTTTGCTGAAGCTCAACGAAACGGCAAATACGTCATCGCCGCTATTTTCCAACGCCAACCGGCGCGGAAAAATTATATTATTTAAACTTAAACTTGCCCATAGTTTTTTTACTACGTACTTTTCTCATCCGCGGTCCTCTCCGGGAATAATTTATTTGACGGCCACCGTTTATTTGGTTTAAGTGAAATATTTATTTGATTTAAATAAATATTTACTCAATGTAAATAAATATTTATTTAAATTATTTAAATATTTTACTTAAACCAAATAAGCGGTGGCCGTAAAATAAGTTTTTTTTTTCCGGGTTCAGACCTTTGATCCGCGGGACTTATCGGATCCAGGATCTCGTGAGCGGTTTGAATCTCTGTTGCCCGCTGATGTGATCGACCGATTTCCAAGTCGAAGATGCTTCTCTTCCTTCTGTGTGGTTTCACCGTTTTTTAGTCTTTATCTCGAGGAATCCGATGTAAGGCGCCGAAAGGGGCCAAACGGAGACAGCGAGCGGGGAAAGGTCGAGGGAACGAATACAAAAGCCTCCCAGCCGGGAAGGCTGGGAGGCTGATCGTGTCACCGCGGACCTGCCAATCCAGGCTGATCGAGCCGGCAATCTCATTGCCCGCGGGACAGCGGGACGGCCCTATCGGCGGATACGATCCGCGCGCTCGTTAAAAGCGACTTCAGACTTCGCCACTTAACTTCGATCTACTTTCGCGAGAGTCTCAGCGTGCATCTGGCCTAGGAACTTCGTTTCTGGACTTTTCACGCGCACATGTACTCGCCCGGCGCGCAAAACGGACACCAAGAAACCCAATTTTTCAACCGGATTTTTTTTTGCGTTGTTTTTTAATTTGCGAAGAATATCGCGATTTTCATTTTCTCGAAGGAATATATATATTTGTTTACACCCAGAAAAATAAATTATTTGACGGCCACCGTTTATTTGATTTAAGTAGAATATTTATTTGATTAAAATAAATAGTTATTGAAATCAAATAAATATTTATTTAAATCGAATAAATATTTATTTTTATCAGATAAATATTAATTTAAATCAAATAAATATTTATTTAAATCAAACAAATAGTTACTTAAATAAAAAAAACTGTGGTTTTCAAGTGAATAATTTTTCTGGGTGTAGTGCGTTTAGAAACCGGGAAACGTGCGATTCGCTGATCTACTTGTTTCACGGTCGGCGAGAACTCGAGGAAGCCGAAGCGGATGCTCGTAGGGGAGATCGATTACCCGGCAAATTACCCGTTTGAAACGATGGAGAAAAAAAAAGGAAAAAAAACTGACCGGCCTTGCGCGGTCCTCGGAACGGCGCCGCGCGCTTTTATTTGCGAAACTTGAGAGTAAGCGTGGGTACCGCGGAGTTAAGGCCGTAAGGCCAAGAGCCGGGAAATTTATCGTTCCGATGGCCGAGACGAGCGCGCGCCTTTACTCGTATTCCATGGATGCATACAGCATCCGATCTCGCGAACATTAATATCCTATCCGGTAACATCTTTCCGTCGGACGGTAATGGATACTCTTGGGTGATCGTTCACGGTTCCCTTTGCTCTTTCGCTCTTTAATCCCTTAGTTCGAGGCTCGCCATCCCGCTCTCCCGTTCGTCGCGGTACTACTTCGTCTTCGGGATCGCGCGCGATTTCCGACGGTCCTTGTCTCGTCCTCTCGATCCTCATCTCTCTTCCCCCTCCACGTTCCTCCCCCTCGAGAATATCCGACCGACGGTTTTATCGTCACGGTGTCGATCAAGTGATTTTTTTCGAGATAAAAAAAATTCGATGATGGTCCGAAGGGGCGAATAAAATTTTCTGCATTTTTCGGAACTGCAAAACAAATTGGCAACGAATTTTAGGTCCGGTCATTGGCACACGTACTGCAGTGCCAACGACTCTGGGACGTTGCGTTCGAGTATTTAATTTTTTTTTTCTATTGGCGGAACAATTGGCAAAAATGTTATATACAATTATTGGCACAAGTGGATGTTGTAAATTGAAGAGTCAAATCACTTTTCCGAGACAAATAAGATTCGATGATGGCCAGTCGAGGCAAGTACATTTTTTTGACATTTTGTTTTCAAATTGGCGAAACTATTGGCAACGGATTTTATGTCCGGTCATTGGCACACGTACTGAAGTGCCAACGACTCAGCAAAGTTACGTCGAAGTGAGTAAAATAATTTTTTTTTTATATTGACAAAATTTTTATATTGACGGAACAATTGACAAAAATGTTATATCCAATAATTGGCACAAGTGGATCTTGTTCTGTTAAACAAGGGCCAATGGGCACTGCACTGCCACCGACTGCAGCTCTCGCGTCGCTGCGTCCCTTCGCCGTCCATCGCCGAGACCCGGCAGCAGCTTCGTAACTGCTCGGAAAAGATTTAGAGCAATGAACTATCGAGCAACAGCTGCGACGATATTAACCCGTTGTTCGCCTAATATCCGCCTTCGCGATGCCAGTGTATTATACAACGGCTTTAAATCGTGACTCTAGTTTCCGAACTTCTGCGCAAGCGCGCGCGCTCGCACACGCTTCGCCAACGTTGCACGGCTCGGTCTTCACATCTTCCGTTGTACTCCTCGTGTTCGCTTTTTGGAACGGAGCCCTCGAAAAATTGTTGGACACCGTCGTGAAATCGATACCGGTGTTATAAACCGTTGGCCGGCAAAAGCTCGGCCTTGCCTAGAGTGTTTCGGAAAAGGTGACTCAGATGTTTGTCGTTTTAATAATAGATTTTTACTTAGCCGGGTGTGCACCGTATCTCGGTTGCTGGCAAATTTTCGCCGGTAAAATTGCGAGTAAAGAGCGGGACACAGGTGCAACGAAATTCGATACCAGAACAGTCGCTGCCGATGTCGCGTGACTCCCCCCCCCCCACGTGCGGCACGATGTAGTCGTCGACGTTTCTCACGCGTGTCCTAGAAAACACTGAAACGAGGGATAATAATAGCGGAAGAAAAACAAGGCGTTTATGTACAGTCGTTTCAGGAGCAACAATATCTCACTTGTGAGCAAACACAAATTGATAAAATTGACAAATTAATAAAATTGACAAATTGATAAAATTGACAAATTGATAAAATTGACAAATTGATAAAATTGACAAATTGATAAAATTGACAAATTGATAAAATTGACAAATTGATAAAATTGACAAATTGAAAAAATTGACAAACTGATAAAATTGACAAATTGCTACATTGACAAACTGATAAAATTGACAAATCGCTAACATTGCCAAAATGATAAAATTGGCAACCTAATAAAATGGATCGAAAGACAATCAAGAATAAAAACAGATGTTCTTCACGATCAAGTAAAGTCTGTCGATTCTCGAAAACCTTATTTCCACCCGTAACCTGCCAACAGCGTCAATTTTCCCGGAGAATGAATCGTACAATACGCGATTGACCCGAGGAGAGCAGAAAAGATGAACTTGTTGAACGAGACTCCTCGAAACTGTTTTCCCACCATAGCCGGTCCCTCCCACCCCGTCTTCGGTTCCGTTCTTCCCAGGGAGTCACTCTCCGGGATAAATCGTTTTACTGCAGCAGCGGCAGCAGCAGCAGTGTCCAGAAGCGTCCCGCATTGGTCCCCTCGCCCAGGATTCCCGATCCATTCACGAGACATCGATTGTGTCGAGTGTCGGGAAAGAACTGAGCTCTGTGCGCGCGGCTTCGACCAGGGGGTCGATTGACGTGGCGGGCATAGCTCGTATGCCCGGTGGAACGCTCTTCCTTCGCCTACAGCGCGGTCTTCTTCCGCCACCGCGTTCCTCCCAACCACGTCGTAAGGCGCCGCGATCCGAGCCGAAGCGGCCCCGGCGATGCTGCCGTTGAGGAGGCCCGCGTTCGACCTCGCTCCCGAGTCTCGGAATAAATCGCATAACTGGGTTTCTTCACGATCTATTCCCAGGGCATCGCCTGGGAGTCTGCCGGGCCGGCGTTCCCTCCATTGCTTTATAAATAATATCCCTTTACGCGCTGTACACCAATCAGCCGGCTTCCTCCCCCGTCCCGATGGCCGCGGCCGCAGTTCCACGATTCCGCCATTACACCCGAGCGCCTCCTCTCCGTTGCCTCCTCCGAGCCTCCTCTCCGTTGTTCTCCGTCGTTGTCTCCGTTGATGCTGCCGGCGATACCCGCGCGTCCCGAGAATGAATGGCCGCTGGAAACCACTCATAAATAAATATGTAGGGAACTCGTGCTGTCGCGATGAGAACCGCTACGAGGCGGTTAAACTGTATATCCTTATGTAGCTCGCGCACGAACCGGCAACAGCTTCTCCGGTCACGTTTCTTCGACAATACGGTATCGACTCCCCTCCGCCGCAAGCTCCGGCGTTGTTTAATCAATTACCGCGAACATCTCGCCGGAGTTGGGGGTAATTGTTTTGGAAAAGTTGCGTTCATGGTTTCGATGGAATTCGGTGATTGGGTCGAGTTATCGGGCTCGATAGTTTTGGTACGATTTTGGTCCGAAGAGTTTTGGATCTCTGCGTGTGCGGGGAATGTTTTTGAGAAGTGCTGTTTCGCGAAGCTCGTCCCGAGACGAGAGCACCCGAGGAACTCGGCCGGGGCGACGTGTTGGGGAAGTTGGTAATTCGGATGGTTGCGAAGTTACATCGATACGTCGACGGTAAACCATACGCCTGAGGACCGGATAGGTTGGGGTGTCTGTATAACGAGCGAGGGCGGATAGCGAGTTACGCAAGGAGATCGAATTAGAGGTCTAAAGCTCGCCGGTCGCGGAGCTTGAATACCACGTTTAGGGGTTTATGGTTGAAAAATATAAATTTAATATCGGAGAGAGAAAAAAAATGAAAAAATTGTCAAACATTGTTGTAAAGACGAGTTTGGCAAATATCCTAAGTACTTGGATTACGTTTTTATGAAGCAAGTGCTCGAAGCACCGAGCACTGGGCAGTTCTTGAGCAGTGACGTATTGAGAACTTAATTGTTGGCAGATTGTTGGTTGATAGCTTAGGTTCCGAGAAGTGGGCATATTTCAACGCGTTCTTGAAGTACTTAGCTCTGTTGTAAAGTTTATGTCTATTCCGCGGATGGGCTTACACTGAAGGAGCCGGGAGAGCAGGCTTAGTGTCTGAGAACCGGATAGGCTGTTGTGTCTGCATAAAGCGAGCTATTCGAATTGGGGGTTTAAAGCTCGCCGGTCGCGGAGCTTGAATAGGGGAGAGCGGGTCGAAATGGGATAGTATGGCACAACTTTTGGATGGTGACGGCGATTTTAACTGGGGAAAAATGAGTTGAAAATCCGGATGTATCGTTGGGACGAAATTAGGCAGCAAAAAATTGTTGGAAAATCGAGGTTGGCCTCAGTGCCATTTTGCCCCGCTCTCCCCTGCCCGGATCGTTTCACTGCCCCGAGTGAATGGGCGTTCACGGTGTCATCCCTCGGATCGTGAACCGGTCCATCAGACTGGTAGTAACGAGTGAACCATTATAAAAACAAAAAAAAAAGTTGAAACGTTTCTAGCCGGGAACGTGGCTCAAAATGATTTTACGAAATGAAATGAGATAATGCAGTTCAAATGCTTTGCAACATCGCTCCATAATTTACCAGCGAAAACCGTCCCTTCGTGACTCCCGATGCGAACAATTATTTAATGGCCCGTCCGAGGCGAGATCGAGTGTCATCCCTCGGATCGTGCACCGGTCCACCAGCCCGGTAACAACAAGTGTGCCATTAACGGAATTGCACCCACAGCCGGTGAATCGAGACCAGAAAAATGTTTTCGCAATTAGCCTTGCAAAGCGGTGAAGGGTTATTCTTCCGGGTTTGGGCAGAAACGTTCTGCGCTCGAGTTCTTTACGCGCCGCAGGTGCAAACCCGAAAACCCTCGGACTCATTACCGGCCGATATTTCAAAACATTTGTGCGCTCGGCTCTCGACCCAGCGGCAGAAAGCCGAAGTGGTTTCCGGACCGAGCGCACCTAATAAACCCCTTCCCGTCCGGTGACTTACGATCGTTCGTCCATCCGCCGCTCCCGAATCGTCTCGTTAGCGTTGTAAATGCGTTTCTCCGGTTCGGCCTCCCCATGCTCGGCCGCGGCGCAGCCGCAGCGACGTTAACCCGACCGGATCATTACAGAGATTGCGATGATCAACGTTAATAATCGCAATCATCGATTTTGATTGTACTCGGTCGCGACTGCGACCGACGCGCAGATCGAACAGCTCGATCAGATTCGTTGCAATTTTCTCCACCGTCGGCTGTCGTGACCGTCCGAACGGGGCCAAAGACCTCCTGGGGAGGACGAGGTAGGAAAAACAGTTTCTCAACTACGGCCTATTATTATCCGGGGTTTTCAGTGCGAACGGGAGAAAAACCGAATAGCGGATTAAGCGTTGCCTCGTTGCAATCAAATTTACGACCTGAGCGAATGCGAAATTGCTCGCATAAATAGCACGAGGCGTTGGCCGTTATGGGGTAAAAAGACACGGAGAACCGAGCGCCGGTCGCGGAAAGCCGGTCGTTGAACCGTTTGAACGAGAGTCGCGAATGTGATGGGTGAAATCGCCGGTTCCCGCGCCTAAAATCCTTCGGCGCTAACAAATTTCAATCGGACTCGTCTCGGCGACAAGGCAAATTCATTGGCAATGGCGCCGAAACAGGACTCGTTCATCACTCGACTGTTGGTGGCGACGACGAGACGGAAAATCATTTTAGCGCCGCGCCGACCAGGCTTTGTCAATAATTCGACTGTCGATGGGGATAATAAAATAGAATAGTATATTATGCTACACTGCGAGAAGGATCTAGTAAATATGACTATATCGCTTCAGAGATATTACCATAGCATATCGTGATAGGAAATTGGGCCGCCACCTGTGGTAGGAAGTACCGGATTTATTAGAATTTTTCGTAAATATTGCGGTAAAAATTCTTGGAAAGTCTAAGACTCCGCCATAGGTGGCGCCCTAGTGCCCTACTACATGGTGGCCGTTTTTTCCCCGGAAAAAATTCCCTGACTTTTCACTGACCAATTAAACATTTTTGCTGACCGAACTTCTAACGACTTCAATTTAAAAAAAATTAACGGTGCAAATGAAAATGCCTAATTATTTTATTAATGTTTAATTCTAGTTTTTTTTTTTTTCAATGTGTAACGGCGCTTCCAGAGGGCATAATGAGCCCTACAACTTCCTAGGGAGTGATGGAATAGTACTGCGCATGCGCACGGCTTAATAACGATCATTGATCAATAACAGGCGATCTTCCCGTGTAGGCGCGCAGGGAATGTGGTTTTTTTTTAGCGACAACAAAACTTCATTGACCATCGCCTCGACCGAGCCTCCTTAATTATTCGAGCGTCGATGGCTATAACGAGACGGAAAGTAAATTTAAAGAGGAAATAAAAGAGTCGTAAGAATATAGAGTGAGTGTTAAATAATTCCTACGATTGAAACTTTGTTCTCGCGTGAAAACGGAAAACTTTGTAGATTATGAAAAAAGAGCGCTTAACGACTCTATCCACTCGAAGCGTTAACTCAAGTAAGGTGAAAGAGAGTTGGAGGTGCAGTATTTCGCACCAGAAGCAGCGGCGGCGGCGGCGGCTGCGGCAGCAAGAGTGGCGTTGGCCGAGGGTGGGCGCCCAACGAGGGTGGCGCGAGACTCCCCTGAAAATAAGACGGCGGAGAAAAGTTTGCTTCGCGTACAGTCTCTTCTCCCCTTTCTTCTATTTTTTTTTCTTTTCCCTCATACTCTTTCGTCGTTTTATCCTTACCCTATCTTTATCGCTTTTTCTTTCTCGACGGTGCCGGCTATCCCACAGGAGAGCACTAGACACGAAAAGCCTGTACGCCTGTTACAGTTCTCGGTGCAGCTGCGCCAGAAAATGTTCCCCTCTTTTTTTCCCCCCCGTCCGCCCTCGTTCGTTTTGCATCCCACCCGGCCCCCCTTTTCGACGGGTCGCCCGCGAGAGAGTTTGGACTCTATTTTTTATATATAAGGAAATGAATTGTTGATACCCCGGAGTTGGAGCGAGAATGGAAAATGCTGAAACAAGCCATTCGCGAGACACATTGCGAGATCTCTTCGTTTTATTTATCATCACAAGTGCGGCGGAAAGTTCGCCTCGCTGCCATTCGGTAATTTGCCATTTTCATCCTGCCTTCGTGGAAAAAAGTATACCTGGCTTATGTCGAATAATACATGTGTGATGTATGAAATACACATTTTGCTCGAAAATTTTTATATTTTGTATATATTGTATCAGAAATACACACATCACTAGCGGTTGTGTTGGCTCGCGCGCTCGCATGGGTCGCGCGGTTCACAGCATGTGGAAATACATTCATATGGATTGGAATTTCGAAATTTTGAAATCTATTCTATATGCTATAAATACCTAAATCACGAAGTTATAGCGTAGACAGTAGAAAAGAATGTGTACTTTTTAACAACTTATTGTCCACAAATGTCCACCATTTTTTATTTGGTAATTTTCCGAACGCACCAATCGGCTCTGATTTGGCAAACAAAAGTTCAAACTAATATTGTCAATGAGACCGGAATTTTATGTGCTATGAAATCCGGTGGGCGGGGTTCAGATTCTCCGTAAAGGGGCTCAGCTGGGGCTGGGGCTTGAAAAAATATCCAAACCAACAACCAAATCCACAATTTTCCAAAATATTGTAACGAATATGGAGATTCAGATCTACAGGAAAACACGGTATAACGATTGACCAAAGAACAGATGAGCGGATTATCGAAACAGAAGGGAATCTCGACGGAAATGCGAGACCGAGCAGACGTGCCATAGAACGCGATTGCAATAGATAGAAGTCTATATAATCAATAAATCCGCGCCAACAATGAAGTCCCCTCTCATCATGTAGCTCGTACGTTTACATACATAAGATATATATTTTCTTCCGCATATTGGAGATTTACATTGCTAATATCAATAATGAATAGCATAATGTACGTGACTGATAGATTAATTATGGAATGACGGGGAATTTAATGAATTTCGAAGGTGCCTGATTTTCACGGGAAATCCACGGATTATTCAGTACTCCCGCCTAATGAATAAACTATGCGACTATCTTTTGGACGGTGAAAAATAATGTATTTATAATCTGCTTTTCCGCCGACGAATTCGAACCTCTCGGAGATTAACGTAGTCTGCATCGCGCCCGCAATTATTAAATTCAAATCGTACGTCTGTCCGGCTCCGTGCGCCGAGGAGTAGAAATTAGGGCTGTAGAGTCGAGCCGTTTTAGCCGGCTAAAAAATCTTATCCGGCTGATGGAGAAAATTAACCAGCTTATTTATTCATTTCTGTACTATTATTCGCTTAGATTCGACTACCTTTAAGATCTTCAAAATCTGACTCCAACGATACAATTGTCTCTCAGTACGTCCCTATTCTGGTATAAGAAAGTTATACTGTTCTCATTTCCCTCAAATAATAGCAGTACAAAAATGAGCAAATAAATCAGGTAATGCGCCATAGACAAATGTCTCATTAATTAATTTTATCAGTGTCCTTGTAATTCACAATAAAAATGAATAGCCGGCTAAGCCGCGGCCAATTTTTACCCGGTCAAACCATCTCAGCCCGTCAAAACATCTTAGCCGGTCAAACCATCTTAGCCCGTCAAACCACCTACGCCATTTAAACCATAATGTCCATTAGCCGGATAAGATTTTTCACCCGGCTAAGACGGCTCAACTGTACAGCCCTAGTAGAAGAGTGCGCGTTGCGAGGCGCCAAGTCGATACGATCGAGTTCCTTCGCTGCTCGTTTCTCCGGCATCTCTTCACTCCGGCCGGCAGGAAGTGCCGAGGAAATAGGACCGGAGAAGCCGGATAGGTCGGTGGCGAAACAGCGAGCAGCAACGGAGACGTTAGACCCGCGGGAATGGACTCCCGTGTCTGTGTGTGTCGCCTTCGTGCGGCAGACACAGCCCGGGCAAACGCTGCGGAGGAGGACGAGGGAACGAATTTGCTCCTTCGTCCGGGGTCAGGACGACGTACGTATCCTCCCACCACCGTCCCTCCCTCTCCAGGGACGACACTCCAAGTGGCAATAAAAGTAAGCAGACTTCCGCAAACAAGCTTCCGGCCATCGACTGCCGCTGCGCTCTTCCTCTTGTTCTTCTTACTCTTCGTCTCCGGCCGTTGAAGAATTCGCAGCAGGATTCGAAGACCCGAAGACACTCGTACGTGAAAATATTCGTCACCGCGGTTTCTCCATAGAAATTCTGCGCATTCGACTCCATGGAAATCCCATGCTAAATTACGATTTATCGTTCTTCGCCATTGTCCCGACCGCCCTCGGGTGATTCAAATTATTCGCGAGCGGAATAATTTGAAAGCCGAGGTGCGGATTAAAATTTACCTGTTTCGAGGAGGTCGGAGCGCTTCACTTTACACTGTCAAACACATTGTAAATGTAATGCGTCAGGCTGGAAGTTTTTAGGGACGAACCTGTGCATTCAATTTAATATCCGATTGCGATGAAAATGTAATGGATTTTTACTGTGAATTTGTAGTAAGTTGTGGGATTAAAAATATTTTTATAGTCAAATTAATGTGAATTATTGAAAGTAGCGTATTTGCAATTATACCTGAAATTTAATGCATGGTAGGTCCAGCAGTCGCGCAGCCCCCAATAATGCGATTTCCTCGTGAAAGCTCGACGCCTTAAAAAAAATTGATTACAGTTTTTCTTACCGACCGAGCACCGACAGAACGGCCCGTTTCGCCCCGCCCCGACGAATCCGCAAGATCAGCAGTGTCGATTCGGTCGGGAGAGACTCGTAAGCGCAATTAGAATTATCCCGCGAACAAAACGAGTGTTTTCGAGCATGGAGAATTGCCCGAGTCGGATCCGTCGTAGCTCGCGAACACGGTATTTAACATTTTACCCAGCGTGCCAAGAATTTGTACGCCTAGTCTCATACATTGTCGTCGTCGAATTATCGTTCGCCATAACTCACCACCTCGGTGGACGGCGCGTCCAGGGGGTCTTTTTGGACCCGGCGCGCGAGGGGATAACTAACGAGATCTTCTTGTTTTCTCGGTGATCTTGGCCGTCCCTCCTCCGGGGGAGACCGAGACACGTATAGGGACACGAGGGAGAGGGAGCGACGAGAGGGTAGGATTCGTATAGTCGCCGGGAGGCACGAAGAGTTAATTGGATCGGCGGCGACGCGCGGAATTGAGAGGCGAAAAAGGTGGGGCACGCCGCGTCGTTATCCGGCTCGCACGACTTCGTTCCCGGCGCTCGAACCGCGGGATAGAGGAGATAGCGAGAGAGCGCATCTCCGCTCCTCCGACCCGCGGGTTCGGCCGCTCCGGGTGTCGCGAAATTGGGAGAAATCGATTGCCGATTTTGTGGGCTTTGGCGAATCGTCCTGTTTCGCTCTCAGTACGTGCAAGGTAACCGCACACCGGAAAAAAGGTTTGGCAATATTAAACTAAGCTGCCGTTGCGGGTGGCGAAAGAAATATTTGGTCGATCGAACAAAATGTTTGGTAAATCCAAGTAACTATTTGTTGAAGCAACTAAATATTCGGTCAAACTACTGGATGTTCGTTCAATCAACTAAATATTCGGTCAAACTACTAAATATTCGTTCAATCAACTAAATATTCGGTAAAACTGCTAAATATTCGGTCAAACTACTAAATATTCGGTCAAACTACTAAATATTCGGTCAAACTACTAAATATTCGTTCAATCAACTAAGTATTCGTTCAATCAACTAAATATTCGGTCAAATTACTAAATATTCGTTCAATCAACTAAATATTCGGTCAAACTACCAAATATTCGTTCAATCAACTAAATATTTCTTTCAATCGACCAAATATTCGTTCAATCAACTAAATATTTCTTTCAATCGACCAAATATTTCTTTCGCCACCCGCAACCGCAGCTTAGTTTGATATTACCAAACCTTTTTTCCGGTGCACCAGTGCTCGGAGACGCACCAGTTATCGGAGACTCGGATGCAGACACGGTTTATTGCGAATTTAAGCATCAGAAATCCCATTCGAGACTTGTAATCGGACCTACAATAGTATATTATGCCACAAGGCAGGACAGCGCGTATTTTCACCGCGTGTGAAGTTTGATGCCCGAGATATTCTCGTTCCCCGTGCGCGCGAGTCGCCAGCGAGCGCTCCAGAGTTTCCGACGCTGCGCGAAAAATCGTCGAACGAAATCTTTCGACCGATTCTCGGCGGGACTCGCTCGGAGACCGCGTATTTTTCTTAGCGGGATAATCGCACCCGGCGACTCGCCCGCGGCGAAACGGAGACGCGGGTCTGCGTCGGGAAAGGCGCGTCGGGAAGAAGCTTTGTAGAAGCAGAAAAACGAGTCGAGAATGAAAAATAACTAAAGAAATGTAAAAAAAAAAAGAAAAAAAAATCGGGGACATTCCGAGCGAATCGGAGGAGCGAGGACGCGCGTCGGGAGTATCGGCGCGAAGGGGAAGACCGGTAGTTCGATCGTGAAAAGGGAATTATTACGAGCGCTGGGCTATGCCGAATGTGGCGAGGGGGAGATTCGCGGGATGCGAGATTCTTCTGGCCGTTCTGTGTACCGTCCTGTAGCTGACCACGTATGAGCCCCGGTACAGGTGCACCGGGTCGCGAATCGCCTTTCGTATAACCGGTTTTTCACCCCTCTATACATATAGACATATAGAGATATATATATATATATATATATACATATATAGATATATTTTAGTTCACACACAAGCCGTATAAACGACCGAGAGTGCGTCTCGTTCGACCGCAGAGCTCAACTCTTCTCTTCGACTGTATATACATGTGTATGTATATATGTGGACGCGACGTATCGGGTTTTCTCGGGTCTGCGGCCGCCCTCAACCCTTTGCCGCCCGCCGTACCGAGGTCGCGGCGTATAGAGAGGGTTCGCGAATTTCGTCCGATTATAATTCTCGATTGGTCACCGGGATCGATTTCGATTCCGATTCTCTTTGCTCCGAGCGGAGGGAAGATCGATATATACACAAAGCCAACGAGACTCATTTGACATGGAAATTAAATTTGTCCGAAAAATATGGATTGTCAATACATCGAATTCATCGTTGTTGCTTTATTGAGAGTTCGAGCGTGCAAAGTGACGGCGATTCGGGTCGTACTCCGAAGTAGATTCAATTTTTTTATATGTATACCTAAAATTTTTTCGGGACCGTGGAGGTTTTTGGAGTCAAGGTCGCTGTTGTCGCAGTGGATTTCCGGTTCGGTCAATTGACGGTCACGCGACTGTCATTTTTTCGTCAATGACAAAAAAATTTACAATTCATAAAGTCGTTTTCTATATCTAATAACATTTCACGCTCCAAAAATCCTCTCTCCGACTCCGAAACAGTAACGCCTTATAGGGGAGAGCGGGGCAAAATAGCACAGCGGGGCAAAACGGGATCATGAGACAAAACGCAATTTTCCAATAACTTTCGGATGTTGGCAATTGTCGTTCGTGGGGAAAAACGGGGTTGAAAATCCGGATGCGTCGTTGGGACAAAATGGGACATCCAAGAATTATTGGAAAATTGCGTTTCGCCCCACTGTCTCATTTCGCCCCACTCTCCCCTACTCCCCAAATTCTTGCCGATGTCGGTGCCATTACCAATATTTTCGTATTATACTCATTCAGCGTGTTAAATTTTGACGAAGGAAAATTCTAATAATGTCGAATGGGTATTGGTACGGCGCCGACTCATATCCTGGGGAAATCCCCGAATCCCTCGCGGAGGATCCGGAAGCATGGCCCAAAGTGTTAAGCCCCCGGGCGGGCCGACGGCACTCGTTTCGACGCGCCTGTTCGAAATCCTTTTGAGCATCGGCAAATGGATCCGCGAGAGCCGGACGAGCCTGCCTGCCGTGGGAGATTCGAAAAGCTCCGGACGGAAGCTTTGCATACCGTTCGGCGTTCCCTGGGCGAATAAGCTCCGGGACGACGGTCGAGCCGAATATCCACACACACACACACACATAAACACACCTGTTCATTGCCCTGGCGTGTGCGTGTTTCGGAGCAAAGCCTTTTTTCTACCCATCGGTTTCTCCGCGTGTCCGCTGTTTCCTAATCGATAATCCTTCGCTCCGAGGCAATCCCGAACGGAAATAGATCCTATTGGTACACCTCGCTCATACACCGAGTACATTCGCTAACAAATATCCCTTCCCTCGGCGGAAAAATATCCCGAAGGCGATCAAAGCCCGAGGAAACTTTAATGCGAAAGTGATCATAGAGAAAATAAAATATTAAGGTTTGTCGACACTAATGGCTTTTTATAAAAGCCATTTCGTGCGCACGCGACGGAAGGGAGCGGGGCAGGATCTCTTTTAGAGATGTGCCGTGACTGCAATTTTTTATGAGCGTAAAATGACCAAAAAATGACCCCCTTTTTTATTCCAGAAAATTTTCAAACTCGCTTCTTCAAGTTTTAATATACAAACCTATCACGTTATTTCCCGTTTCATTAACAATTTCAGTCTGCACTTTTGTTTGTAAAACTTCAAGCCCGGATGCTGCGATCGGAAAATTAACAAATAAAAACTTTCGGACGTTCGCGGACAATAAGTTGTTGCAAAAAGTAGAAACTTTTTTTTTTATTGTGTAGCAGAGTCGAGCCGGACAAGCGCTCTTTTTCCGTGTCCGTTGTTTGCTAATCGATGATCCTTCGCTCCGGGGGAATCCCAAATGGGACTCGATTCTACCGGTGCACCTCGCTCATACCCCGACTACATTCGCCACCGAACGTCTCTCCCCCGCGTCAGACAAATACCCCGAAGGCGATCGAAAAGCCCGGGCAAACTTTGATGCGAAAGTGATTATAGCGAAAATAAAATATCAAAGTGTGTCAACTCGAAAGACTTTTTATAAAAACCATTTTGTGCCCCCGTAGCGGAGCGGAGCCGGGCAGGCTCCCTCTCGTTGCTTCCGTATCTCTTAATTTCATGCCTTCGTGACTCCGCGAGCACGTATCAAGAGACGAGACTCGACTCCGGGTACACACAAATGAGAAAAGAGAAGAATGAAAAAAAAAAGAAAAACGAAAAAAGAATGTCTCAAATACTACTCTTCGTTGAATCTCTTTCCGCGCCATTCCGCGAATGTATATACAGATATACGTCCATGTGCGACACTCAGCCTCTCCCCACCTCTGATCTTCACGGCGTAAGCTCTTTTTCCGCAATTCGAACTTTCGAGAGCCGGATGTCTCTTTCACTCGGCAAACCGTCGAGTCCGCTAGGACAAATATCGCAACATACTGTATATATACATACGTACACTTTTTTCTTTCAATCGGTTCCGAAAGTAAACCGGGTAAAAGTTCGTGAATGCGCTGCGCCCTCGAGGACGAAAACGGAGCCGTTGGCTTGCACCTCTATATACATACATACACATATACATCGAGTTTATATGTATATGTATATGTATAAGGGTGTAAAAAAAAAGGATTTTTTTAAAATTTACCTCTCACCTTTCCAAAGTACAAATTTCGATCTCAAATCGAAAGTCGCGAAAGGCGGGCAAAAAATCCTAAGAGGTGGCGATTCGAGGTTTTATCTAAAAAATGCGGCACCTCCGAAACGTAATTCTCAGCGGCTGCAATAGTTCTACGGTGGGAGTTTAACTTTTTGTCATTTTTTGTATTAAACACAAAAGACTATATTTAAAAATTCGTATATGAAAAACTCCCTTTTGTGAAACACCCTAATATATATATATATATATACTAATACTACTATATCGGAGAATCTGTAATCGGAGTCTCGTCCTCAAGGGAGGATCGATATCGTAAGAGCTCGAGATAATCGGCAATTAAGCCTGCCAAAAGGACTACTCGATACAGGCTATCGCGAGCCCCGAGCGGATCCCCCCGGTACGTCGTTAAGCTCGGAGAGCCTGGGCATCGGCCATCGCAGCGGCGGTCGCGAAGGGATTCCGGGAACACGGACGAACGACACGTCTTCATTAGCCTTTCATGAACGTTACCCGCGAGCCCTGTACCGAACAGCACCAGCACACCAGCACCAGCAGCAGCATCGGCTCGTCCGGTAACCCGGCTCTACGCTATACGAGAGTCGGGAGTCTATCGGCAGTACCGGTACGAGTATCCATGGCAATGCACACAGAGTCTCGCTCAACGGGCGAGATCCTGCTGCACGCGTGGGTGTATAATCCTTCGGCGAGGACACTGCGCGCTGACTCCGCTGGTCCATGACCGTGGATGCTGCGATCGGTGGTTCGCAACGTACTGCCAGCAAAGGTACAAGCGGGTATCGACGAAAACCACTAATTGAATAATCCGCTTGCGGTCCATTATCGCTGCGAAGAAAGTCGGTTCTTAACCCTTTATAAGTCAGAACTCTATCCCCACTCTTGGGTGCTACAGTAGCTGTGCGAGGTCACCGCTATACGCGAATGTTAGTCCCGTTTTGGTACGGCTTCGGCCGGTGTGACTTTTGAAGGTTTAATCGGCAAAAAGCTCATTTTTTGGTATAGACTATGATATCGAGGTAAGACAAAGTAATAACACGAAACAATGTTGAAGTAAAGAACTGGTAGAGTACAATGAAGTATATTTACAGTGTTCACAGTGTATTATAGTGATTACAGTGTATTACAGTGTATTACAGTGTATTACAGTGTATTACAGTGTATTACAGTGTATTACAGTGTATTACAGTGTATTACAGTGTATTACAGTGTATTTACAGTGTATTTACAGTGTTGTAAACAGTGTTTACATCTGTTACATTAGACATTGTGGATGGTTACATAAAAAATGATGCTGTTAATAATCCTGCCGCAATAATTCGTGGATTCCATGAGGATGTCGGAAATTACTTGTATTTTTTTGGCTTCATGTACTTAGCAGCTCCTACGAAAAGAATAAATATTTGCGACCTGACTGTCCGAATGAAAATCAGAAGGTCCCCTTCCTCATCATCCTCGATTTTTATTTTATTTTTTTTACAAACTCTTTACCGAGATAATAATGTAATCATGTATTTATTTTCGAACAAACTCCACAAATCAGAGTCCGCGTCGCGTACCCGGACCACTTAACTCCACTTAAGGCTGCCAGCCAATTTGTAGTCTCTCGCTGCGGCCGCGGCGTTACTTACCTGTTGCGAAATCGCTACTAAAACAATACTTTCTCTCGTCCCTCTCCCCTACGTGACGTGCGACTAAAGACAAAAAAAAAAAAAAACGTCGCCGACTGGCACAAGTATAGGCTTTCCGGTGTAATAACATACACGATCAAAGTATTACCATACAATGTCAGACCGATGTCTTCGCCGTGGGCAAGATCCCCGTTCCCGGGACTTTATCGACGATCCCCCCGCAAAGTTGTCCGTACCGAACCGATCGTCGCCCGGTCGGTAACGTCGGCCGAGCGCCTTCGCGGTTTCCCAAGTCGCGAAATGTAAAACGTTGCCGCTTAGAGTGGAGAATCGATAACATTGTCCCGGAATCTCGGCCCTCGATCGGGACTCTCCGTTTCCCTCCGTCCTCCGAGGAAGACGGAGAACGGGACAGAAACAGCTTAGAATCTCAGCCTCGCATGCGGGCGGGCGGGGGGGGGGGGGGGGGGGGAGGAAGATGGGGCACGGCGTTATAGGAGAGGAAGATAACGCGATATAGAACGTAATCGATATGCCCGCGCGGGACTTTCCTGGTTTCCGTCTCGGAGAGCCGAGGACCGTCCGTTGTTCGACGGCGAAGGAGGTAAGGCGAACCGGAGTAAGGAGGAGGCTGTCTGCGGGCGCGTACATCGGTGAATTACGATGCCGGTCCCGCGCGCGCGTGCAGCACTCTCGGTCGCGCGCAACCGGGCAAAAGCGCTTCGACCGCACGCCGCCCGCCGACTATCCGGAGCTCTCTCGGCTCTCGGGGATAACTATATTACGGTGTGCACGCTCGCAGGGAGAAAAGTGGCCTGGTGTAACGGTGCCCCGTCGGCGAGAAGCGCGCGGGATGCCGAACGAGCGGTACATCGGCGAGCTCGAAAAAGTCGGGAGCTTCTAGGCTGAGGGGGCGGGAGGAGAAGACGAAGAGGAAGAGGAGGAACGGAGGTTGGACGGCGAATCGCGTAACAGCGGCCGGCGAGAGGAGAGAACGCGAAAAAGTGTCTCGCGGCTGGGGAGCGAGGGGGGGGGGGGGGGGGGGGGTTGGAAAAGCGAAACGGTGCACGACGGGGTGGCGAACGCCGGTCCACTTCCGGTTCGCGGTAAACGACCTCGCGCCGAAGCGACAAACACGGCACCCGGTCGGATGGTTCGCCTCTCCGAGGAAATTTAACGGTGGATCCCGGTAACCGAGACCTCTCCGCTCGACCTGGAGAACGCTCGCCGCCGGGAGGCGGCACGGAAGGTTCCCTCGGAGTCCTCTCGCACCTTCGGCCGGGCTCAGTCGAGCCGAGGCGATGCATCGGCTATCTCGGCCGTCGGCTGGGAGAGGCGACGGAGGAGGGAGGAACGCATCTCGCACAAGCTTTCTGCGGGTCTCCTCTGCGTACGTCGCGCCTAGTCACTGACCTCCCGGCGCGTGTTCCCACGCTGAAAGCCATCTTCCCGGTCTGTCGCCTCGTTGATTACGATACGCCCTCGCGCGTTCCCGCGTACAGTGGAAGCCCGATTAACCGACGCTCTCTAGTAAGCCATTTCCCCCTCAATTCTCTGTCATTGTGAAGCCGGAAAGGGGAAGGCGTTACCCCCACTTTCGAGAATTTTCTGCCTCTAACCTAATCTAACTAACCTAACCTAATCGTTAGGTTAGGTTAGGCCGTTAGCCACTCTCTAGTACCACGGAAATCCGGGCTCGACGGCGTTGACTTAGAGGGAGTGGACTGTATTAACAAATTGAAGAAAAAAAAATATTTCGCTACAAATCGCCCGGCAACCTAACTTTTACGCTTTCCGGTTAATCGGGGTTCTACTGTACACGCTCTGAAGTGACTCTGCCTGGGAAGGGGGGTGGGCGGGGAGGGGGGAAGCGTCCAGAAACCCGCGCTGCGATCTTCGTCTGCACCCATCTCGGGCTAGGTCAGTACCGCAAACTACTTGGTTCCACGCACCGCGAACGACCGTGGATATGCGCTGGCTGTATCCCGCTGCAATCTGCTGGCAATCCGATGCAAACCGACCTCACACCGTACTGTAGGCACTTTTCAACCGGCGAGCAGCAGCTGCACTGCCGAGCGGGGCAAGACGGACCCGGACACTTTACGAACTTGCTTGAGGCAAAGAATTGGCAAGATCTGCATTTTTTTTCAATCTTTCGTCAAGGTAAATCGGCCAAATAAAATATGTATCACGAATAAACAAAAATGTTTATTCGTGATATATATTTTATTCGTGAACAAGAAAGGTTTATTGAACGTGCGACTCCTTTCAACTGTGTAATTAGTCGTTGACCCGGAAAAACATGGTAAAAAAAAATCATTGCAAATAGTTTTTGCGCTTAAAATAAGACAAGCTCGTTTGTCCCCGGCAAAAAGTCCCGTACTCGAAGGGGTAAATCCACGACCCTTTTCAGCTGCTTCATTCGTCCTCGACCCAAAAAAAACCCACTTTCGAAGAAGAGCATTGTAAAAAATTGCGTGCGAAAAAGGATTACAACAGGAGTGACACCGGATTCAGGTCGCGCTACATTTCGGTGTTTGCGCCTTTGTGCGAGCGGCCTTTGGTTCTTGCGTTCCCGTTCGTCTCCTTTCCGTTCGTCGGACGTTTAAGGCCGGAAGGTACAAATTGCCGTCTCTCCGCGCGGAGCCCGAGAGAGACCGGGCAGCCGTTCCGACGTTCCGGAGATCCCGAAGCTGGAAGAGCATCGACGCACCGGCGACGCTCGGATCAGCGCCGGCAGCCGGCATCACCGGCTCGTCCCCTGGAAGTGGGACAGTCACCTGAATACTTGCCGGCAATCAAGAGTAAGCCAGTCGAAGCCGACGGGACACGCGGCGCTCTCGGCCGCCAGGAAAAAGAGAAAGAAACGAGCCCGAGCGCGCGAGGAGAGGAGAGACTCAGCTTCCCGGCTCGGCGGCCGCTGCCGGTCGCTTGTCCATCACTCAGTCGTTCTCCGGGTCGAGTACCGTTCGCGCTCGAGTCCCGCTCGGTTCGTTCCTTCGGGAAAAATCATCGCGAAATATCGAGGGGGAAGCGAGCCGAGGGGAAGCTCCGCGCACACCCAGGGCGGCCTGGCCGGCGATTCGTGACTCGCATGCGTGCGTGACACTGTTCGCGGTTCGTGCACCGTTTCGGGAACAAATTTGCACCGCGTCCTTCAACGTCCGTCGGAGTTGGGCCGCGTCGATATAATTATTTGCAATTTTTTTTTTTGGTTTTTTTTTTATTTTTTTTTTAATTTTGCGGAGGGTGGAGGAATGGTTTGGTGAACCCGGAGAGATCTGTGCGCGGATGTAAGGAGGTCAGTGTGCTCTCGCGCGTGGCGCGCACACACGGAGAGGAGCAGCGGGCCATCGGTGCGTAATCGATCCTCGAGGATCCCATCTCTCCGTTACATCGGCTCTCGGCCATCTCGCCAACGACATGATTGGCCTCCGCTTCCAGCCACCGCGCTCCGGAACGATATTCCCGCACTGCGGTCAAGGCTTTTGTCGTATATGCAGGTATCGTTGTTGTTGTTGTTTCGGCATGTGGGTAGTGCGGTGAGTCAGGGTGATAAGGTCACGCGTACTTTACGCACGGTGCTCGTACTTTACGCACGCTTCTCGTACTTTACGCACGCTTTTCGTACTTTACGCACGCTTCGCGTACTTTACGCACACTGGTCGTACAGCGCCACAATGAGCAGGCACGGTGTAGCACTTCTCCTGCATTCG
Source organism: Amblyteles armatorius (assembly GCA_933228735.2). Taxonomy (NCBI): domain Eukaryota; kingdom Metazoa; phylum Arthropoda; class Insecta; order Hymenoptera; family Ichneumonidae; genus Amblyteles; species Amblyteles armatorius. The sequence goes on from OW121690.1 coordinate 15,169,426, forward strand.
TTACAGAAAATATTGTGCGTTACTAGTGCGGTGTAGCGAACATGATACGCGGTCAGGGTTTTGTTCGTGAAAAATGCTGTGAGTCGAAAATCTGGTATTTCTTCATCTCGAGGATAAACCAGAGGCACGCCGGCCGGCGGGATCCTCTCGGCGAGGTGAGAAAAAGTCGTCGCGGCGTGTACCGACAGCGCCGCGCACATCGGCATGCGCGCCGCACACTCGTCGTGGATAACGCCGGCTTTGATCCCAAGAAAGTCCGGTTTTACCGAGTCTCACCGAAAAATCTCAATACGACGTCTTTCCACTTGTCTTTATCGTCGATTCTCGAATTCTCGGCTTACGAGAGCAACCCTTATCCGGCACCGGTTTTATCACGAGTTTCTCTTCGCTTTAGTGTAAAATACGGTAATTGTGTGGAGAAGTATTGGTTATTGCGGATGAGACGGTTTTGCCTACGACGTTTCGTTGCACATTCCGTCGATGGTTTCGTATATTATAAATCGTAGGTTTGTGAATTGACGAGTGAGATAGTTCAATCTCTTTACAATCGGGGTGATAAATGAGAGTTGCGTGGATTATGTAGCGGGTTTGCTGGGTTACTGGTAATTATGATTTTTCTTACGTAATAAAAACAGTGAGATTTCAACGATCTGTCATTCCAAATATTTTGATGGTAACTGTTGAATGGGTGATGGATTTCCATATTGCCCTTGTGGTAATTGGACGCAGCTCGTTATTAACACAATAAATAAATCAGTGATGCATTTACTGTACCGAACCTCCCAGGTGCAACAACACAGGTAGAAATTTAGATCGTCACACCCGGTTACGACAAGGTCTCGGTTGGGGCCTCATCACACAGTAAAATAGGTACGAACGTTTCTTGTCCACAAACGTCCACAATTCTTTTTATGTTAATTTTACAAAAAAATCTTGTCCTTTTTTCAAAAATATCTATCAATTTTACAAATATTTTGAATGAATATAACAACAAAATAATTTTCGACGTTTGTGGACGAGAAAGGTTTGTTAAATGTACGAATATTTTTTACCGTGCAGGGTTCGATTTCCGGCTCCGAAATTTCAACCATCGAGCCAGACATCTGCCTTCGCAACAATCGTGCCCCGAAGCTACAACAATTATCGCCATCTCGCCACGAATCATCCGAATACCCCCCAGTAACATAAATTTCTTTCGTGACGAATTTCGTCACGCTCCGCGGAACCGTCCGAGTTGAAGAACGAGTAACTAAAAAAAAAACACCCTTTCAGCACGCGATCATAACCGCGATGGATTTACAGCTCACAGCCGAGGGTGCGCGCGGTTCAGTGGTTTCTCGCGAGATCATCGGTCGGCCTTCTTTTCGACTTTTTAGCCCCGACTCATTGCCGAAGAAGCGTAGAAATGTAAGAGGCGACGATCGGCATTGCCGGAGCTCGGCTTTCTTTTCGACTTTTTAGCCCCGACCCGACTCCGACGAAGAATAGGGAATATAAGGGGCGCCGATCGGTACGGCGAGAGCTCGGCTGGCGCGCTCCTGGAGAGAACTCCTCCGGGTCCGCGCCGTCGTTGCCGCCAGCACGAGAAACGACCGAGCCGCACGAATCGCTTTAACGAAGTCGCTTTACGACTTCCCGCTCTCGCGGAGGGCTTCTTCTTTCGCGCTCAATCGCGGCGCGACTCGAACTCCTCCCCTCCTCCACCCCTCCTCCACCCCTCCTCCCCCCACCCCTGCAACCGGATCCCTTCGCTCTCGCATGTGCGAGGTACTCTTTGCCACCATCCATGCCTTGCCACCCTTCATTCGCTCACCGGAGGAAGCTCCTCCGAGTCCCCGAGTCGCGCTTCTTGCAAATCCTCCCGCGGATCGGTCCGTCTCACTCACTTCGCGAGACGGCTATTAAATTTGTCAGATCTCAACGTATCCCCCCCCCCCCCCCCCCCCCGCCCCGCCCCGCTACTTCGGCCTTGCGAGGGGAGACAAAATCCTCTTCCCGGTCGTCTCTGGGGGCTTCGCGATGCCTTCGAGACGTCCCATCGACACCACCGACGGTACTAATGTACTTCGTTCGCGATACGGGGGAAAATGGACCATGTCTAACTATGGTTCTGAGGGAAAAAATAAGGAAATTGAAAGATCTGGGTTTCATCTTGAGAAATGGATTTTTTATTTTTTTTATTTACCCTTCAAGTCCACCCAGAAAAATAATTTATCTGACGGCCACCGTTTATTTGGTTTAAGTAAAATATTTATTTTATTTAAGTAAGTATTCACTTGATTTAGATACATATTTATTTGAATCGAGTAAATATTTTACTTAAACCAAATAAACGGTGGCCGTCGTAGAAATAATTTTTCTGGGTGTACACTGAGAGAAGGATCCCGCTACGCTTCTCGCAGTGTAGCGGGACATTTTGCCGAGAGCAAAGGAGCATGCCTGCTTTGAAGCACATAAACGGTACGGATGTTGGCAATAAATTTTCTTCCGCGTTATCAAGAAAACAAGACTTCGATGTAGGTCTGTGAATTTTTGCAGATTTTTTCAACCCATCAACTTGTTATTCGAATCGTTCGAAGGTTGCGTCTTGGCAGGTTCTGCGTCCTCGTTAAACACCGCACCGTACGTTGAGGGGTAGATTTCATTAAAACTTTGTAATTTTTTAAAATTTGTTCCGCACAGCAGAGTTGGTTGCGAATGGCAACTGCACACTCTGCTCCACTTTCCGGATTTCCTACTCCATCGTCGTTTCATCGAGCCACCTCTAGATTTATTTTAATGATATTTTATCATTCCATGTTTCATTGAATGGGCCACGGCGTGCAGTCACAATTTGCGACCAACTTTCGCCTTCAGCGAAAAAAAATAAAATTGAAAGGTCTTCTCAGTTTGATCTCGTAGAATAGTTTTGTTTTTAAATAAAATTTCATTAAAACTTTGGAATTAAAAAAAAATGTGTTCTGTACAGCAGACTCGGATGCGAATGGCAACTGCACACTGTGCCGCGCTTTCCGCTTCCCACTTCATCGTCGTTTCATCGAGCCATCTCCAGATTTGTTTTAATGATATTTTATCATTCCCTGTTGAAACATTTTCACGTCTCACGACTATGGCGACCGCTAGCGAAAAGTAGAAGAGAGCGGGGTTGAAACGGACCACCGGGGGGCAAAACGGACCATTTCTCCAGATTTTGCACGGGCCACAAGAAGACTCTCGTCTGAAACTGGGAAACGGGTCCGTTTTGCCCCCTCCCCAGAACTCGGTCGATCGAAAGTTCGGTGTTGAGGTACGAAGGAAATAAACTCGAAAGTTTCGTTCGTCTCTTTAACACACGCTCGCTCGAGTTCGCCGCGACAACGGTGTATGCAGTAGCACAGATACTCGAACAGCGAGGAACACGAGTAGCGGGGGTTGAAACTTCTTCTTCGGGGTGCGGACCGCCGCACCGTCGATATCTAGCTTGCTTGTCTTTCCCGACACGGATAAAGTCTGTGTGCTCGCGGGCGCGCTCTCAAGGATTGTCGGATAGAGGATCGACGTGCGGGCCGGAGGAAGCCGCGAGATACGTGTGGACCCTTTTCTTCTTTCCCCGTGTGTCGCCGCACCGCTTGGCCGACACTCCGAGACTATCGGACCAGTCGTCGTCGTCCAAGTGTGCCGAAAAAGTATCGAGTAGAATAAAATGCCGGGGAAGCGCGAGACAAACGTGCAACACGCAACACATGCAACACACACGCAACACACACGCAACACACACGCGACACACACACAACACACACGCAATACACCCAGAAAAATAATTTATTTGACGGCCACCGTTTATTTGGTTAAAGTAAAATATTTATTTGATTTAAATGAATATTTATTTAATTCTAAGTAAATAGTTACTTAAACGAAATAAATATTTATTTTAATTAAATAAATATTTTACTTGAACCAAATAAACGCTGGCCGTTAAATAAATTATTTTTCTGGGTGTACACACACACACACACACACAACACACATACGCACCAGCGCATACGCTATAGGAATACACAAAGAAAGAGAAAAATCGACTCGAAATAAGCTGAGAGGCGCGTGTCGACTACGAATTCACCGAGGACCGATAGAAAAGGGTCCTCCGTGTTCTCCGCTTAGCCCCGGTATTTTCGGTGAAAGACTCGCTTGCACGCAGCTCACGTGGCAGTGCGTCAAGAGTGCGTACAGTTGATACGCGCACAAAGAGACCCTCTCGCCGCACGAAGCCCCGCGGGGACTCTCAGAACTCCCCTTTCCTTGCTTCGTGCTCCGAAAACGTATTGTCGATTCAACTCCTAGACGAAGGTTCCCCGCGAGATCGCGCACGGTCTCATTCCCGGGATGCGCACTGGATGCAACGTCGAGGGTACTCGCGAGCGCGCCCGCGCTCCGGTCGCGAACTCCTTCCCCCCATTGCCGGAACTCCTGGATAATTCAGCGGCTCGGGATTGTTCGCGACCGTGCCTGTCTCGAGTGCGCATGCGCGCTATCTCGCGAGGGACCAAAAACATAAAAGCGCGCGTTTGTAAACGTCACCGTCGAGTCATTTTTTTTTCTTACTTTCTTCCCTTATTAAAAAAAAAAAAAAAGCTTTTATTTTAGTTCGCCTCAACTAGATGGTCTTTAGCTAACACATCTCTTCCCTTCTTGTTTCTATCAATGAGGGATGATACCATTAACGACCGGATGTCGAACGAACGAATACGAGAATCCTCACCTTGAACCCCGCTGCCCGCGCGCGTCGTCTTACACGAACTTACACGAGCGACCTTCTGGAACTTCACGCGTCTCCGCAACACGTCGTAGCTTCTAAGATCGAACAGCTGGCTCGGGAGAGAGCGCGTATACACAAACGAAGGGGGGAGGGATGTATAACTGCGCGGCTTACACACCGCGCCCGATGCGTAACATCGAAACTATTTTAGCGTCGACATCAACACCGGAAAGCTCGCTACCGGCGATCAGCTTCTCTCAGCGTCGTTATTTGCTTCCCGCACTGTTACGCCCGTCGTTCGCCGCCTGATCGCGTCGAAAGTAGGCTAAGCGGACAGTCGACTTCGGTTACGGTGTAGTTAAATATTGAATTTCGATGGTATTTATGGCGACGCGAAGCTTCGAGCCGGCTCACGATTTAAAGGTGCGGAAGATCAGTCTTTAAATCCGACACTTATTTATTTCTAAAAAAAAAACATCTCTTGTTATTAACTGGTCGACATTTCTGAAAATCTCTGAAAACAAGTTATTTAAAGAAAACTCTTTTTCGATTTTTACAACGGACAAAAAAAAATTTGCTATGAAATCGCGTTAGACAAAATCGAATGCATTCTTTCTACAGGATTTGAGATTCAGTTTTTATAATATATAATATATAATTTTTACCAAATTTTTTATTTTCATATTTTTATAATTAAAAACAACGTCTTTAAAAAAATTGCCGTTTCACCTTAAAAACATTGCGCTGATAAATCTACCGCAAGTCAATGGCGCACCAATTATTATCCGCTTTTTAAATTACGCTGAATTTCAAGGCTCGGTCGCTGTGATAAAAAGGAAAAAAACAAAATTCTCGCCGAGTCGGGTGAAGGTGCCGACGTAGGCTACGTTTTTGAGGGTATCGTCGATGAGATAACGAGATAGTTTTCGGCCGGAAGGAAGGCCGTGCCGGGGTGCATCCAGCAGTGTCTCTTTAGCTGCGCGGATCCGGGCGCGAGCCAAGAATAACTCGACGTTACAGCGACGTAGTTGTAGCCGCAGGAACGCCCGGCATCGCCCGTGAGAGAATGAAGGCGCAGAAAGAGTGGGAGAGACCTCGAGAATCTCCCGATGAAATCTCGTCTGCTCGAACCCGAGGCACGTATAACTATCGTCGCCAACGCGAAGAAATTGCAGACTACAAACGCACCCGGGTCTCCCCGATGAATATTCGATATTTAACATCTAAAAAAAAAAAAATACATATATATATATATATATTATTTTTTTTACCTATTCGACCAGATATCGAATTACAGACTCGGAAGATTCTCCCCAGATTGGCGGATCCAGAGGCTCCACACAGGCATTACTCGTCGATGAAGTCTCGCCATCTGGCTTGAGGTAGTTCTGTCGCCCGGTATCCATTTCGCATAAGTTCGAAAAAAATGTGATAAAATTATTATTTCAATTCTTACAATTGTATATGGGACCGAAACGATAACATGTCACTTTGGCAGTCTTGCCGTCGTTCTATCAATATCATATGGAATAGAAAGAATTGAAATAAACATTTTTTTCTCTGGCAGCCCGCAAGCTTTTTTTTCAGTGTAGTATCGAAAACATAAATGAAATTTTTTTAAATGTATATATATATACATTTTTACCCATTCGACCAGATATCGAATTACAGACTCTGAAGATTCTCCGCAGATCGGCGGATCCGGAGGCTGCACACGGAGGCATTGCTCGTCGATGAAGTCTCGCCGTTCGGCTTAATGAGATCCTGATCACCCTCGGCAGTCCATAAATCGTCTGGCCGGATGGTGGATTCCTCTCGGAGGAACCGCGATACTTGATCTTCCTTGCCAGTCGAATATCCGAGGCACTCTCATCCCCCCCCCATCGTATTACCTCCCCGATCTAATAATACGATTTCCATTTTGTCTTTTATTTTTTGTATTTTTTTTTTGCATATCGAAGTAATAAAAAAGAAATGTATGATAAGACGTCGGGACGGATAATGGATCGCGGGGATATCTTAAAGCTGGCTATAATCAGCGGGAATCAGGCGAGACTTTCTGGGATCCCTGGATAATTCCTGTGGGGACGAGCAGCGGCGTCGGTCGAAGCTCGGGGGCGGCGAGGAAGAGAGAAAGCCGTTCCGAAGATAAGGAGTAACGAAGTTCCTTCCAGGCCGGTGTTTCCCCAGCTTCGAGCTGATGCGCGCGCGCGCCCGCGCCTCATTTATAATCGTTAGACTTTGGATCCACACCGATATAAACCCGCGAGGCTTTTCTACCTTGCGTATACAGTTTCCTTCTTTTCCGGAGCTTCTTTTACCGACTCTCCGACCATCGGCCACATCCTGCTGGCGCGTCCCCGCCCCCCCCCCCCCCCCCCCCCTCACCCGCTTGGGCCTTCTTCTTGTTCTTATTCTTATTCTTCTGCCGGTTGCGAGATAGGGGTGGAAGTAAGTGTACAGAGAGATAGAGAGGCGGACGGCGGCGGTTACGGCGCGAGGCGCCGAGACGGCGAATCATCCGTCTGCAACAGAAAACCCTTCTTCCCCCCCCCCCCCCCCCCCCCCCCCCCCCCCCCTCTTTGCGTCTCTCCTCCAGTGGGGAGGGAGAGAAGAGTCTCTCCCTCCTCACTGAGATACGTATCTTCTTGAGAAATTTTTTTTTTCGAGATATCGAATTTCTACCACCGCCATTCGCTTCAGGTGACCCATTTCCACACAGAAAACGTAAAACTGGAACCTTTTTAGAAATTTTAAAAATGGACTATTTCCAGCATAGGGAATCCTATGTTAAATTTTGCGAAACGGCACTTTTTTTCAAAAAATTTCGAGATATCGAATTAAAACCTCCGCCATTGTTTTCAAGTGGCATATTTACCAACCGATTTCATTAACGAAAAAATTCTAAAAAATTTTTTTGTAAAAATACCATTTTTGTCGAAAAATGGTTGGGGTACCCCCCTTTCATTTTTCCACTTTCAAAATGGAGAAATTTTTTTTTTCGAGATATCGAATTTCTACCACCGCCATTCGCTTCAGGTGACCCATTTCCACACAGAAAACGTAAAACTGGAACCTTTTTAGAAATTTTAAAAATTGACCATTTCCAGCATAGGGAATCCTATGTTAAATTTTGCGAAACGGCACTTTTTTTCAAAAAATTTCGAGATATCGAATTAAAACCTCGGCCATTGTTTTCAAGTGGCATATTTACCAACCGATTTCAATAACGAAAAAATTCTAAAAAATTTTTTTGTAAAAATACCATTTTTGTCGAAAAATGGTTTCATTTCATTTCCTTTCATTTTTCCACTTTTTTCCACTTCTAACAACCGAAGATTAACGAGATCCATTATCCGCTACGTCCACCCTCGTATGCAGCAACTTAGCCACCAGGTGCTCGCTTGTTAAATCCCTCGCGTTTGGACGGACAAACCCCCAGCCGGCGGCACGCGAATTAACCATCGCGAGGGCCATCCTCCGGTCGCTTCGGTAAAGATTTGTAAGCAATTTTTTTTTTTTTTTGATCAATCGCGAACACTTGTTTTGTAAAGGGTTCACTGAGAGACGGATCTAGTAAAAATGACTATATCGCTTGAGAGATATTGACTGGGTGTATACCCAGAAAAATAATTTATTTGGCGGCCACCGTTTATTTGGTTTAAGTAAACTATTTATTTAATTTAAACAAATATTTATCTGATTTATATAAATATTTATTTAAATATATATATAATATTTAAATATTATATATATTTATATGAAATGAATATGTTACTTAAACCAAGTAAATGGTGGCCGTCAAATAAATTATTTTTCTGGCGCTCAACTACTATGTGCTATGGTAATTTTTCTTCGACGATCGGTAATTTTTACTAGATCCTTCTCTCAATGTGAAAAATTCCACCGGTGCTATGATTGGTGCAGGGCTGTACAGAAACACTTCCTTTCATAAAGACTAACAAGCTCCGTCGGTGCAATTATATTATATAAGTATTGAGAGCATAAATTATCGTGACTCGGAGCGAAAGGGGTAAAGAAAATAAACAAAAAAGTGGTGTGAAATTTATTTATGACTTTCCCGGCAGTCAGTTTCCGACGAGAAATTCTCGACAATTTGCATGTTAGGTGCAAAATGTAGATTAGCAAATCGGTCAGTGGTCTGCATGCTAACCGAGTCGTTCTCCCGTAAAATTTACGAATTACCCTGGACACGAAGGTACCCGCTGTAGTGGGTGCGCTGGAGCGTGGGAGGCCGTCGGGCATGGAACGTACGTACAATTGAGAAACATATTGCGACGAGCAAACATATCTACTGTGGTGCTCCGAGGCGTGCACAGCGCCCGTGCCCCGTGCGGTCGCTTCCATCCTTGAGATAATGTAACAAACACGCTTCTGCGAAATCCTCCGACTGTAGCACCGGATAATACCGGCTGATACGACCAGTGCCAGTCATTCCATCCGTCAGGTCCTCGGCACATGTAAGAAAGAAGTAGCGAATTGAAATTTTCATGTGGTTTTCTCGTAAAAGGTGCAAATTGAAAATTTTGTGTGGTTTTCTCATAAAAGGTCCAAATTGAAATTTTCATGTAGTTTTCTCATAAAAGGTGCAAATTGAAATTTTCATATGGTTTTCTCACGATGTTCCTTTATACGAATTCTACAACCTGTAAATATAAATTTTACTGTAAAATTGCAAAGCACATGTGTTTGAAACAAAGCTTCCAATACCGTTCAGTAATTTTCAAACAATTTTTTTGACACTATACATTATTATTTTCCTCGCTATTCCGAAGACTGGGCCCTGATATTTTTTTCTCTGAATTCCCCGAAGCACCCAAAAAAAAAAAAAAGATCAGTATCAGTCGCTCCCGGTCCGCAACTTCTCGTCACGCCGGCCCGAATTACCCTGCGTAAGTTTCTCGGTCGTAACGGTGTGTGCGTAACACGTCCGTGACGAGCGAGCGCACCGAAGTTGCCGGTGAACTTTGCCACGGGGCGTCGAGGAGTGCGTGTCTACGTGACGTTTCGGAGCGAGTGGACCCTCCGTCGATTGTGCCGCGAGAGATCGCGCTCTTTTCTCTGCACGCGCACGAGTGTCCGCGTGCACACAGCCCGTCGCTACTTACTCGCTGGCAGGCGAGTTACGATGCAAGCTGGATAGAGGAAGAGCGTATCGGCCGAGCGTGTGTAGTCAGCGTTTTGATCTCCCACCCGTTTCTATTGTGCCGAGGGGACCGCGGGACTCTCGCGCCGACAAGAAGCCATCGAGAACCCCGCCGAGTGGACGAGGACGAGTCAGTCGCTGCTTAGGTCTCGGCTCTACCGAGTCACTCTTGTCCGACGAGCGCCGCCGCGTCCCCTCGTTAACCAGCCCACGTCGAACCGCTCACGCGTCGCGCGTAACGCAAGTCGAACGAAAAGAAGTTTAAAGTGTCGGATAAAAATAATATATTTAAAAAATAAAAATCGGCGCGTATAGATGAACGGTTGTCAATAATCTTCCTTCTTGAGCCGCCGAGTCACTTGGATAAACACACTGTGAGTTACTCAATCGAATCGGCCCGCTGGATAATTCAGGGTCATGTGGTTGGAGAACCATCACTATGCCGCCTTTCTGGTAATTATTTTTTTGCTTGTGTCTCGCCAGTTTTTTTTTTTTTTTTAGCGTCTGTTAATTTTTATTATGGCGTGAGGAAAGTTGGCGCAGAGGTGGAATTCGCTCGAATCGGTGTTTCGACGCACCTGTTGCGCCGCGCCGATTTGGCGGTCCATTTGAATATCCGTGGAGAAGACGCGGCTGAGGCGCTTTTGTTTCCAAAGTCGGCGCAGGCGCTGCATTATCGCGTTTTTGGAAAATTCGACCGATGCTTATCACGCTGCATCTTCCTATAGGAAAAAATAAAATAAACAAAATAAAATAACAACAAATTTAAACGATAAATATATTCATCTTTAAAAAAATTTGGATGTGATGACGGATCGGTGAGGTGTGTTTTCGAGTGGTGTCCGGACGAGGTTCGAAACAAGTGAAACTGAACTCGCGCAGAGTGCGTCGATGCGTTGAGACTTGCGGCAGTTGGTTGCGAGAGCCTCGGAGAGTTCTCGATCGCGACCACTGACTGTGAAATGGTAACACGAACGAGGGGGCTCAAAGTTGAATGCGAGGATTGCGAGAGCAAGATCTATCCCAGATATCCATCGACACTGCGATAAGATTGCGAATGCGTGTTTTCCAATGAAAAGTGTGAGAACGGCGCGCAACGGGGAAAAATAGGGAAGAGTGGGGCAAAATGGTCCTCTTCATTTTGCCCCGCTCTAGTCCCAGCTCTAGACGGCTCGTACGATCTTTCCGAGCGACCGGTGCAAAGTGCAATCGGGCCCGCCCATTCAGGCGCTAAAAGCATAATTGCAGCAGTTGATTCCTCGAGTGGTTTATGAATCACTGGACAAAAAGAGGCCCGACCTCGCGACCCTATGAGGCTCCGGGTAAAGTTGCGCTGTATCGGAATTACCATTTAAGAGCCATTTTGACCATATAACATTTCACACATATATATATATATATATATGTGAAATGTTATATATATTTGAAATGTATCTAGAAAAAAAAAAAAAAATCGGTCTGGCTGAGCCGCACATCGTTTGTCGTCGCGCGCTGCAATTTCCGTCTCCTGAATCTTTCGTCGTATTTCACAAAAGTTTCACGGACAACTGGCGATCCGGTCAATTATCACGACGGAAAAGGTTTCGTCCCGAGCTCTCCGTCGCCCGGTCTACGAAAGCAAAAACGATGTCGAGGATTTTTGGCAGCTCCGCCGGAGTCTTTATTCTCGTCATGGGCGACCTCAGGCTCACGGAGGTCCCATCGGCCAGCTAGATGCGTTATTAACCGCGCTACCCGCGAGACTCGGCGATTCTGCTCCGCGAGCCCTGTCCGGAGATTGGCTCGATAAATATTTATCGGTGCTAACGAGTGTGACGAGAGTACCGTGCGAAGAAGCGGACGATTCTCTAGACACGCTCGCGGGAGCGAAGCACACGAGCAATTTAGCAGCGGAGAAACGATCGCCAGGCCCGCCGTTGTTACTTCGCCTCCCTCTCGAAGATTTATCGAAAATCGCCAGCCGGCGGTGTCGCGCGAGAGAACGCCAGCCGGTTCGCAATTTTTCCCTCCCGCCTCCCGACCGGCAATAGAGATGTGGAAATACCGGTACTTTAATATTTCGTAAAATTATAGTAATAATTCCGTATTTTTGTCGGTATGACGTCATTTTTTTTTCTTGATACGATCATCAAAGTTTCTCGTAATTTACCGTAAAAAGCGGTAAAAGTCATCTATAGATGTAAAATTACCAGTCATAACGTTTCTGGTAAATTTATCGTGGAAACGTATAAAATCTGACTATGACATTACTGGTTGTAAAATTGTAAAATTCACCGGCATATTGTGAAAGTACCAATAACATATTTTTTTGGTAACACTAACGTAACATTTTTTGAAAATTCACTATGTGTTGGTAATTTTTTAAATGACTATGAGACCATATGATTTTATTACCAATGCAGTAATCTTTAAAACGGTCACGTATCATATTTTTTATGGTAAAAATACGGTTAACTTACCGGTCATATTTACCGCTCACATCTCCAACGGGCAACTTCCACTTCGAACGAAAAAGGCGAGGAGGGTGCCGGAGTCGGCGAAGCCCGACGATAATGAAAAAACAAAGAAAGAAAAATGAATGAAAAAGAAGAAGTGAGGGACGATCAAGCGGCAAGAGAGTGCGAGAAGCTGGGAGGGAGTTCGAGACCGGCGAAAACGCCACCTGCTCCGGAGAATTCTCGAGCGAGTTGTCAAAGCTCTTCTCTCTTCCTTCCTTATTTTCTCCTCCACTCCCGAGGCCGATAAGCCCTTGTTGTTGAGTGCGACCTACCGAATGTTCGCTGAACCGTGAGAGGGACAACAATGTTTGTCGCTTGATTTCATTCGCTCGACGCCCCGTCGACCGTGCGCCGCGGCGTTTTGTGTTCGATAAATTTTCGTACAAACCCACTTGCGCATTTCGCCCAGGCGGATGGGGCAGCAGGCCGGGTCATTCCCTTGTCGAACAGAGAAACTTGGGGCGACGTCCAGTCTCGATGGACTGGAATTCACGTGCCACTTTTTTTTTTACTCGTGATAAAGAGCGAGATCTTCCATATTAGAACATTTTATTTATTTGTTAATATATCATCGATAATAATAATTTGTGAATTATTATTTTTTTAAATTAATAATTAAAGAAAGATATCAAAATGCTGTTTTGCGTGCGTAAAACCTCAATTTTTACACCTTGTGCAATAATAGTAATTTACGATCATAGTGCGATAAACATTTTTTTGTCGAGTACCAAATTTTACTTCACAAGGTGTGAAAATGGGAGTTTTGTGCACGCGAAGCGTACGTGAACCGGCAGTGAATTGCCATTTGTGTACATTGACCAGTGGGAGCGCGACAACGGGGCCAGTGTTGGCCCGACGTTGGCCAGCACCGGCCCGGTGTGTCTCATTCCCACCGAGGTTTGTGTCACTGCTCTATTCGAGAGGTCTTACTGCATTGCAGATTTCCATTGTCGAGACTCCACACACACACAGATACAGACTCTTCTTTTTTTTTCTATTCATTTTCTTTTTTCTATCTCGATTGTCGCTGGATTCGGAAAAAGTTCTGCCTCGATCGGATTCACCTCCGGTCCGCAACACCAATCACGATTGATGCGCCATTAAAGGAGATTGGAAATCCTTTCGTCGGCGTCTACAAAGTTGGACGCCGCGCTCGCATATAAACTTTGGAACTCCGTTCGCTGACTATGCACGCGGCGACCGCCACCTCTTTGCCTTATACATGTGTATGTATATAGTTTTACATACATGTATATCTGTATATATGTTCGACTGCAATTCAATCTTCTCGTATCTGCACACTCGTTTCTCAACTGTCGCGCCGAAGTCCTCGTATGCTTCTTCGTATGCGGTGGAAAGCCAGAATTCAATTCAATGATTTCGCAATAGCTGCTTGGCGCGAGGGCGAACGTCTCTCTGGACGGTGTGTCGCGAGGAACGGTCAGCGAACGTTCGGTCCAGGAAATATCGCGTTATTGAACTTGGCCGCCGTAATATCGTGCCTTTTATCGCCCGGGAAGGACGAACGCGATCGTTTAGTAATTTTTTTTGAATACCTCGATTTGGTACTCGCTTGAATTGATATAAAATAAAAAGAAAAAGAGTGTCCTCGCTTTATATTTGGCCTCGCAGCTTTGGGGCGTGGGAGAGGGGCAAAATGGAACACCGGGGTAAAAGAGACCACTCGTCAGCACGGACAGAAGTCAAAGGATCTCGGCTCCAGTGGATGGTTCGTTTTGCCCCATTCTCCCCCAAACCCCGTTCCGCAAGGGCTCGAAACCGCGCTGGAGGTCGCCGCGTACTACGGGGCTCTCGTCTCGCACGACGGCCCTTCGCGGGCGTGCGACGCCGAACGCCCGAAGGGACGCTGCATAAAAGGGTTACTTCGTGGGAAAGTCAAGAATCTCTTTTTGTTTTATTTCCCTCTCGGCTAAGTGAGGAACTGCGAACTAGTGACCGAGACGCGGTAGCGTCTCAGCTAGGGACTCTCGAGCCGCAGGAAACGAGCAAACAGCTTTACGTTCCGTCTCATACTTTTGGACTATGGAAGGGGGGCAAAATGGAACACGGTCGCAGAAAAAATAATTTGTCACCATTCGAACTCATCTCCAGCGGACGGTCCATTTTGCCCCAGTGTTCCGTTTTGCCCCGCTCTTGCCTAAACGCCGTTCCGCAAGGGCTCGGAACCCCTTCGCACGAAAACCCCTTCACTAGCCCTCTCCACCGAACGCCGGAAGGGACGCTGCACAAAAGGGTTACTTCGTGGGAAAGTCGAGAATCTCTTTTTGTTTTATTTCCCTCTCGGCTAAGTGAGGAACTGCGAACTAGTGACCGAGACGCGATAGCGTCTGAGCGAGGGAGTTTCGAGCCGCAGGGAACGAGCGAACAGCTCTCTCTCTCTATCTCGACGCGGCCTCAATGCCCGGAGATCCCTCCTGGCTGCTCATTTACGAGCGGAAATATTATTAACGCCGAAGAGCCGGGGAGAGAGGAGGCCCACAGGCACCAACCCCCCCTCCCCCCCACCCCTCCCCCACCCTCCACCCGCGACGTCCTGCCCTCCGGCTGTACCATTCCACTCGGCGTCACTTCACTTTTTTTTTTTTTTTTTTTTTTTTTCTTCGCCCTCTCGCCCGGTTAGCCATTGTCTCGATCGTCAACGATTTTCTCATGCCGTCGCAGGAGAATCGCGTGGGAAGGTTCGCAGCGAGAGAGGTACGAGCCTCCTCTATGTTTGAAGTTCAGTCTGGCGGTCGAGGCCATGATTGCGAGGGCACCCGGCCGCGTGCGTTGCCCGCGAGGCTTTTCGCGCCCGCGACACACGGACAGGCACACGGAGCGCCGGTGTGCGCAGAGACACGGAGGAGTCCCGACGCGCAGACGCCGACGATGCTCGCGGCTCTTGACTCTCCGCAAGACACTTTAACCCAATTTTCGTCGACTGGCGCTCTTAGGCCAGCCGGGGTAATTAATTGAGCAATTACCCTTGACGGGGAGAAGGAACGAACGGGATTAATTCGCTATTGTAATTCATCAGCGAGGGGATAATGGGATAAGGAGATGGCAAAACCATAATTGTACACGAGGCTCGCTTACCGTTCGGACGAACTCGCACTCGCGGAGCTCCGGCGCAGAGGGGGACGGAGTGGAGCGCCGGTTAACTTTGGGATCTTTTATTAATTAATTTATTAATTTATTTGTTTATTTATTTATTTATTTATTTATTACAAAATCGGATGGCCCAATTACAAGTAGTTGCGAATTACAAGTGTGCACTCTAAAAGTGAATTATTAGATTTTTGTACCGGAACTTTAAATATGCTTAGATTACTTAAAATGATCGAACATTAATGTACTTTTTTTTTAAATTAAAATAGCGGTTGTTGATGTTACAACATTTTTGACTGAAGTTTACAAAAATTTAGATTAAGAATAAGTATTTTATTGTAAAATTGTGCAACGCACATGTGGTTGAAATTTAAAGATTCAGAAACAAAGTCTTTAAACTGGGTCGATAAACCTCCAAAGAGGAAGTTTTTATGCATAAAAACTTCCAGTACCAGTGCATTCAATTTCATACGAATTGTTTTTTACAGTGTGAGTTCATCTCAACAGTGAGCTTTTTTTCATTTTCATATTAAAACAAAAATTAGGTTACACCTTATTTGACAAAGTGTATTTAACGAGTTTTACGCTTACAATTTTTTCCTTCTTGTTTTTGTTGCAGCCGAAAAAACTCCATCGTCCTGAGGACCCAGCTATCCGTGCGAGTCCATACCATAATCGGTGAGTACGCGGGCCATTCACTATGGATTCTCTGTACAGAAGAGCCTCCTCGACGAATGCACTGTCGACGACCCATTGTGC
This sequence comes from Amblyteles armatorius, assembly GCA_933228735.2. Classification (NCBI taxonomy): domain Eukaryota; kingdom Metazoa; phylum Arthropoda; class Insecta; order Hymenoptera; family Ichneumonidae; genus Amblyteles; species Amblyteles armatorius. The sequence continues at coordinate 15,185,693 of OW121690.1, forward strand.
GCCGCCGCACTGGAGATAGATTGAACGAGAGTCAAAAAAAAAAATTGTTACCCATGGCAAACATGCTTTTCGCGTGTAAATTGCCACTCGAACTCTCAAGTACCCGTGAGCTACGGCTCTTGGCTTTGGGTATTTGTCGAAAAGCACTTTTGACGTGCAATCGCATCAGCTCCGCACACTTTTTTTGTTTTTATTACATCCGAAGCAGAGAAACCAAGTGTCCGATACAATACGATGGGAAACCGCTGTTTGCACGACCCAAAAACAATATTTACACTAGAATCTCGATTATCCGCGCGAAAATACGAATAAAAAAAATTCTTCCACAATGCCGTTTTCGACAGTTTTAGGATTGTTTCTTTGGGTAAAAATATTTTTTGTTTTTGTTTATTATTTTTTTTTATTATTAGTTTATTTTCGGATCGCTGTTATTGTCTCATCTGCGAGGGGTGCAAAGTGTCAACATTAACCTTGTATAACAATAATATCCAAAAGTTGTTAACAAAAGCCAAAAAAAAAGTGTTCATCGAATAATCAGGAAACCTTGCTTTTCTCTTTTCAAATGAATTCATTGATTTTCTAGACGCCACATGAATTTTTTCCAAATTTTATAACATTTTTGAAATTTCCGTTTTTGAATTTTTGTTAAGGCCTGCGGAACGGTTGGCGCAAACGAAGTATTCCCTTAAGCAGCGTCTTTGCGACTTAACTGCCTGCCGGACATAAAATCCTCATCAGCATGCTGTCCGTCCGCTCGCGAAGGACCGAAAATATTTAGACACGGTTAAAATTCGCCGACCGGTTAAACCGCCCCCGGATAATCGAGATTTTACAGTGCTCCGAAAGAGCGAACGAGGTCCCGCCGTCCTCCCGGTCCGGTCGTTCGAGGGGGTTGGGAATCGCGTCGATATTCAAAGTCGGGCTTCGCCGTGATCGACGAAGGTAAATCGAAAAATAAAAATAAAAATGAAAAAAAAAGTCACGATCGATCGGAAACGGTGCTTGGGCCGGTCGATTCACCTGTCGGCCGTTCCCGTTCGTTGAACCGCTCTGCGGCCGCGGTCCCGTACAGCCAGGGGGGAGGGAGGGGGGGGGGGATTGAAGATGCTCGGACTCGAAGGTCCGAGAGCGTGGAAAAAAAGGACGATAAAGGGTCGAGGGCCGGGGGACCGAGGCGTTTTACATATTTTAACGGTTCCAGCTCCGCGGCCCGTTCCCTCCGGTGCAACCCCCCATCCGTTCTTGCCCGGTGCCGCTGTGTGTATTCCTGGGCCATACGTACTTCCTGCTCCTCCTTCACGCCCGGCTACCGCTACCCAAACGGAGGCTGCATTTAGCCGAGTCGCCTCGGAGCGTGATGCTTCGATTACGGGAGTTTCGATTTTTTTTTTTTTTTTAAACTTATTTTTATAGTTTTATATGCTATCAGCAACATCGTCGCGATCCCGAGATTTTTATATTTCGAGATTTTTTTGAATTTCCCGAATGTGCGATCCGGTGAAAAAAAATTCGTAAACGTGATTTTAATTTTTCATATTTTTTTATTTATTTAGCTTATCGCCGTCGTGCGTAGCTGCGTATATAATAACGCATAACTCTCCGTTCCATGGGGGAAAAAAAAAGAGAAAACCCGCAATTCCGTTTAATCGTACAAACATTCCGCTACGTGAGCTTCACACGCTGCTCCGCTGGCGGTTGAATCGAATAAAACGCCGAGAGTAGCAAAGTACATGAACGGAGAGAGAGGACACGTGGGAGAGGGGAGGGGGAGGTTGCGAGGGGGAGGCGATTCTCCGGTAGCTGGATATCACGCGACAGGCGGAATCACATTTCGCACGAGTGGCACGACGACTGGGAAATCAGCACTTGCTCTCGCGCACGCATTGGCTCTGCGTCCGTATAAATTATTTATTTGTTTTCCATCCCGGCGACGGATTAAATTTATTTTTTTATTTTTCTGCCCGTCACGATGAGCCCTCCCGTAAGGGGCACGTCAGCCCCGTTCGTCAAGTCTCCTATTTTTTGTTTGTAATTTCTACATAAAAATTTCTATTCTTTTATTTCATGTTTATTTTATTCCCTTATTTTACATTAAATTAACTTTTATTTTCTTATTTTATTCATTCCATTCTTATTTTTCTCATTTATTCTTATTTTTTAAATTCCATGTTACATCAACATTTTTACTCTTCCACTTTATCCCTCTTTGATATAAAAATAAAAAATGTTTTCATTTATTTTTACTTCGCAAACGTGCGTACGCGTAGTGGCCCGTCCCGTTAAGCCTTAATGGTTTCGGGTTCGGCCGATGACGATAATTACGGATATATTTCGCGTGGGCGAGAGGAGCCGAGGGGCCAAGGGCCGTCCAGCCCCGAGGGCCTTGAAACCGCTATTCTTAGAAGCGCGGAGGCCCATCTTTGCACCTTCCCTCCACCTCCTCATCGACTTCTCCTTATTCCCGTTCCTCATCTTCTGCATCGGCCTAGCCCCTGCAGCGAGTTCCTAATTACCTTCCGCTGCCCCGGCTTGTACGCCGAGCCCGCGCATCCACCTCTCGCTCCTCCTTTTATCAACCTCCTCGTCCCCGTCGTGCGAGCGCGTATCTCCCCCCCCCCCCCCCCCCCCCTTCACCCCCCTCCCTGGGACACCCGGGAATGCATTATGCATTCGGAGATTGCGTGATAGCGGCCGATTATGCGCGAGACCGGTCGTACGAAACACAACCTCGGTACAGTTCTCTACTTTCGCTGCGCAAGAATTTCGCTAATTCAAAACGATCATAATTCGTCGGGGGGCGCTGAAAATTTGTTATTTTTTTATCACCGAAGCCCGTATCGTCTCATTAACTCGAAGCTATAGGGGCTGATTGGAGGTTTGAAGGAGAAAAAAAAATGAGCTTCAATCGCGATAGCGGAATCTGCCGGCGAGCCGTGGAGAAGGCGCGCATGCGCGTCGTAACGCGAGATCGCTCCCTATGGCAATTTATATCGAATTAGCCGTAGACTCGCCCCCCTCTCCCGCCTCTTTTCTTTCTCGAGCTTTTCCTTTTAATAAAGTCAGGGTCCGCCAAGGATCCGGGACCGGGAGGATTCAGCACGACCGGTGCATCGCGGGGCTCGCATCGGAGGAGGGCGCTGCATAAGCGCCACATTGTTTGTCCGCGCTTACAAGCCGTATTTACACTCTGTAACCGTAGCGGTACATGTACGGGCGCGCTTCGATTGTGTTGCCGTGTGTGAGAGGCACGATACACGTACAGTAGAAACTCGCTTATCCGACCTTCGATCGAAAGAACCTCCGCTTTATCCGAGCCACCCAACTCATCCGGACGCTCCGCGCGAACCGAGGTGCGGGCTCGGATAATACGGAAAACTCGGATAAAACGGATGAGTCACATTATGGCCGCGATCAGGGAAAATCGATAAAATTGGGAACAGTCAGGGAAAGAAATCTTGGTCGGAGAATCAGAGAATTTCAAAATTGGTCAGGGAAAAAGTAAATTCCTTCTATAAATAAATAAAAAGTACATAAAAGTGAACATACTCAATTTTGAATTGAGTATTTTATCAGTCTTATCGAACGTACGCTCTCCCCACGTTACCTCGGCTAAACGGCGTTCTACTGTTTGTAATAACAACCGTGGTAATGTTAATTAACTAAATTATAATTATGCAAAAAATAACTACATTACAATGTAGTTATTCCACCACTTCATATAAACATTAACATTATTGGCTATACCCAATAATGTTAATGTTTATATAAAGTGGTCGGTTATTTATGTAAGCACATAATAGTAGACCAACTTTGAGCTGAGTATGTTATCAGTCTTATCCGACGTACGCTCTCCCCACATTACCTCGGCTAAACGGGGTTCTACTGTAGGCAACAACGGCCGCGGTCCGGCTCGCCGTTCTCGTTGGCCCGTGTATATTTTACGAATATACATTATGAATTGTGCGGCGCGTTCTCGGTACAGCGGGGCTTTCGGGCCGCGCCGAGAGCGCTCCCTGGCGGCTCCCTTCGGCCCTTTCGAGTCACAATGCTCGGCCCGCCGCCGCCACCGCGCGCGCGCGCGCTATTATTATAATAAATGGTTGCGTGTTGCTTGTCTGTTGCAGAAAAATTGCTGAACAGCGAGGGCCGCGAGCTGCGACGGGCGCTATTCTCCCTCAAGCAGATCTTTCAGGTGGGTTTTTAGCGGCGCGCACCGGGCTATTTTTAAACGGCCGACAGAATCGTTCCCTCGTCGTCTTTTCGGATAACCCTCTTTATCGCTCCCCTCGCTGGCTCACCGACCACTCCTCCCCCCCCCCCCCCCTTCCTCCCCACCCTCCCGGACTCGAGCAAATATTTGCGAGGGAATGCAGCCGCATGAGATCTCTCGGTAACCCTCCTACGCCGACGACTCTTTAGCGCTTTTCTTCTTCTCGTTCTTTGTACGCTTACTTTATTTTTGTTCCCACTATCCTTCACTCTCCTCTCTCCTCTCTTTACCCCGCCTTTCGCCGGACGGGCTGCAAGCCTCGCGGAGAAATAGAGCATGTTCGTACTCTATTTTTCTTAAAGACTCAATTTTTTTTTATTTTCTTTCATATTTATTCAATCTTCATCCGGTTAAAAGGGAGATGTCGAATCGGCTCTTGGCTTTCGTCGGGCATGTTAATTTACATTCGGAAAATTTACATCCGGCTCGAAGTCGTGTGCGAATTTTTTTTTTTTTTTTTGCTTGCCAGGTGGTTTGAAGATTTGTGCACAGTCGATACTCGAAAAATAATGAGCTTACGGGTTATTAATTTTTCATTTTTTAAAGGTAATCTGGGGGTTATAAAAAATGAGTTTTTTTTTATTATCTCTCACTCTCCTTCCCCTCTTTACCTTGCCTTTCGCCGGAAGAGCCGCAAGCCTCGCGGATAAAGAGTCCATGCTCGTATTAAATTTTTATTAAACGCTCCATTTCTTTTTTTTTCATATTTATTCAATGTTCATCCGGTTAAAAGGGAGAAGTCGAATCGGCTGGTGGCTTTCGGCTGGGATGTAAATTTACTTTTGGAAAATTTTAATCCAGCTCGAAATCATGTGCGGATTTTATATATGTATATATATATATTTGCTGGCTGGTCTTAAGGATTGTAAAATGAAAATAAATAATGAGCTTACGGGTGTTTTTTTTTCCTTTTTTTTCGCGGAGAAATATACCATGCTCGTACTTAATTTTTCTTAACCGCTCCATTTCTTTTTTTCATATTTATTCAATCTTCGTTCCGTTAAAAGGGAGAAATCCGTTTCGAATCGGCTTGAGCCTTTCATCGCGGATTTAATTTCAGAAAATTTAAATCCAGCTTGAAATCGAGTGCGGATTTTTTTTTTGCCGGACGGTCTTGAGGGTTTGCGCACAGTCGATGCTCGAAAAATAATGAGCTTAAGGGATTTTTTTTTCAACGGAAATCCTGGAGTTTTTAAAAATGAGTATTTTTTTTTTTTTACTATCCTTCACTCTCCTTTCCTCTCTTTACCTTGCCTTTCGCCGGAAGGACTTGCAACCTCGCGGATAACTAAACCACGTTCGTACGCTATTTTTCTTAAACGCTCCATTCATTTTTTTCATATTTATTTAATCTTCATCCGGATAAAAGGGAGAAGTCTCTTTCGAATCGGGTCTCGGCTTTCATTGCGGATGTAAATTTACTTTCGGTAAATTTTCTCATCCGGCTTGAAATCGTGAGAAGATTTTTTTTTTCTAAACCGTTTTAAAGTCCTGCGCATAGTCGACGCTCGAAAAGTAATGCGGAGCTTCGGAGATTTTTTTAAATTAATCCTTGCGGGTTTCAAAATGAGTCTCGTATTTTTTCGTTTAAAATTTAAAAAAAAAAGTTTCGATGAGCAATCGAATGCGCTCTAAATGGGTTGTTTTGTCTGGTTTATTGCATTTGTAATCGAACCCGCGCACCGGCTGGTAATTCGACTCCATTATCCATTTAAGTAGACGGAAGTGATAGCCTTCGGTTTGCGGAGACGGAGATTTCAATCAAACTTTGTAGATTTTCCATTATGCGAGTGATTTCTCGACCGGTGATATAACTAATTCCATCCGACCCGGACGCTCCGACGTCTCGCGGAGCTTAGAGATTTGCGGAAACCGAGAGACAAATTGAAGGGCTGAGTCGGACGAGGCATCCGAGTTTCGCTCTCTGAGCCTTCTCGAAAAGCTTTTCCCGTTCCTCCGGGCGGGATCCGATTGCGATATTCTCCTTCTCGCTCGAACTCCGCCCCGGCCGGGCGATTCTCCCACGGCACATCCGAATTTTCCCATCCGATACTTCGAAGCCCGAGCGAACGAGGGGCGTATCGACGAGGCGCAAACTCCCCCTAATGCAAACTCTCGCACCACCGACGAAAAGCTTCATTAATCCGCGGGGATAAATTTAACTCTTTTTTTATTTTATTTTTATCTTCACAGGAGGACAAGGACCTCGTACACGAGTTTGTGCAAAATGACGGACTGGCCTGCCTCATCAAGGTCGGCAACGAGGCCGACCAAAATTATCAGAATTACATACTACGAGGTGAGAATAGTCGTTAAGAAAATCAATCCCTCTCTCTCGATACTCACTCTGACACCCAATTTAATTCTTCATTTATTTATTTATTTATTTATTTATTTGTAAGAGAAAATTGAGTGCAGAAAATCTATCACGAAACTTTGTGCAAGTGTACAGAGTAAATAATATTTTGTACATTACGGAGGTTGGAGCGCTTCACAATTTTCACGACTTTTACGCATTTTTTAATTATAGTGTATGGTTATTCGTATTACAATCGTAGCGTTAAACTCTTCAACCTCCTCAAACAAACATCCCATCCAAGAAAGGCCACTATTTCTCCAAGTTTCTTTTTCTTCAAATTTTTCTTCTACATTTACCAAACCCTTTTTCCTTTCAATAAAAATATGTTAACTAAAATAATAATTATAATAACAATAATAATAATGATATTAATAATAATAATAATAATAATAATAATAATAATAATAATAATAATAATAATAATAATTTGTGGCCTTCCGTTGGTGAGAAGTGTCTGCCGAATATGCGATCTTTTTTTAAACGGCTCAGTTTGCCGGGAACGTTGCACCAGCCAAAGAGGTCGTTACCGACAGGAAATCTCACAATCTTCTCGATAATAGGCTGTCCTCCCCGGTAATGCCTCTATTCTCGTTATCGATGTATCCCGGGCAGCTAATGAAGTCGCGATTGGATCGCCCGCCCTCTCCTCCGAGAAAGCCCGCCGTTCCCGGCGACGATTTCTGCTCGCCGCTCAAGTTTCCGCTGCGTACCGAGAGACTGCCGTATCGCAAAATGCATCGCAGCGTCGACTCGGCGGATAACTTGTCGAGTTTAACTCGGTTAATCGAGATAAACCGAGAGAGACGGAGAGTCATGGCGAGAGCCGGGGACAGAGCGAGGCATGCAAAAGCCATATAACTTTTTGACTCGCGACGTGAAAGAGCGACCGAGCGTCGGAGGAGCGGGACGCGGAGGTATAGATCGTCCCGCCGACCTCACCCGCGGCCTTCATAAACTCGCGAGGTGTGATACAGCGAACAAACGCGTTTCACCCGGATAACGAATGGTCCGGAACTTGTATACGTTTCGTACTTTAATTAAAGTTGCTCCGCACGCTCTCGGGTATCCTATTTAAAAAAGTGTAGAAAAACAAAAAATAGAAAACATTTTTTTAATAAAAAAAAATGCAAGTCGCGGTAGCGGTTTAAGGTAGTTCCTGCTAGTAATTTTCACGTCGCACGAGTTGCAGAGAAATAAGAGGGAATTGGAAACAATGGATTGGTATAAAAATCTGGAAAAATCAAGCATGTTGAAGGTGCTGAAAAGATTCATTTTGCGTAATACTCATTCCAAAATGTTGTTGACAAATCGATGAAAAATAAAATTGTTCAACAAATCTCACAGAAATCTAACTTTTTCTTTATGTAAATGATCCGTCAATTTTTCTGAATCCGCCTGAATTTTTTCAGATTTTGAAGCGCGCGAGAAGAGCGGTTGAGGCGTTCGGGTAACTGTGAGTCCGTTGATTAAGCAGTGTTAATAATTCGCCACGATAATGTTCCGAATTCCGGTATAATGACTGCCGGGTAAGCGAGCGGCGAACCAGTCGGGATAATTTAACCGATCGGTCTTCCCCGTTGACGCCTCGGAGAGTTTGGCGTTCACCCGCGGCTACTCGATCGAGTGTGAAACGATTTGAAATTTCAACTAGTTTCCGCTCCCACCTCGTCCCCCCCCCCCCCGTGCTGCAACGGTGCCACAGCGACAGCCTTTACGCCGCGGAATCATATAACGATTTTTCACGATGGTTTTCTTGTCCCTTCGACGTCGATTCGATCGCTATATAATCAGTGCCCTTTTCGCTCCATTTCTTTCGATTCTTCAGCGCGCGCCACCGCCGTCGCCGTCTCTCGTGGCCGCGCTTAAGTGAACCGGCCGTTCTGCATAAAATAGAATAATCGAATAGCGTTGGGCCAAAGCCGCGCTGCGATAATTACACCCGAGAATTCTTGGGCGAACTGCGAAAAGTCGAAGAACGACCCTTTCGTTTCTGGTAAGAGCAATCGATATACATATATATGTAAATATATGTATATATATATAGATTGCAGTTTAGGTTGATTATTCCAAGCTGGAGAATTTTAACCGTTTATCGACTCGTCGATGCAAACTTTTTTGCACTCGAGCACGCACGTCGAAAACTTTCTTCCCGGGTTGTTCGTTTTTTTTTTTTTTTTACCGTTAGGGCAACGTGACTCGTAAATCGTCGAAGCACGCCTCGATGCCGACAAACTGTTCTCTCATGAATTTTCTGCATTATCGCGAACTCACGACTGTTGGAGCGTTAAGAGAGAAAAGGGGCGGGAGAGAGAGAGAGAGAGAGAGGTGCCCGGGAGTCCGAGAGAATTGCCAGGATGAAATATTATTCGTGGCTCATTTACGGAACGAAAGAAAAAACAGCCGAGAATGCTCGATCGTCGAGTGTAGGACGGAATGAGCTTTATCCGAGGGAGAATTGTGTTTCACGAAAAGTCCGTGAAACCGCCCGCGCGGAAATAATTATAGGGAGATATATTCGGGCGAAAGGACCTTTCGGCTTTTTGGCTGCGTCGACGGATAATAATTTTTTAAAAGCCACCGATGTAAATGTATTTTACTGGCTGGCTGTTGAGGCTCGCGCGCTTCGCGCTCGCGGTCTTGACTGTGAAATTTTAAACCGGAAGTTCAGATTTCCGGAGATTTACCGGTAACACGTCACTTCCGGTTTGAAATCCTCATTTTTCGACCAGAAGTGACGTCGCACTGGAAATACGTCACTTCTGATTTAAAAATCTCATTCTTCAACCGGGAATGACGTCATACCCGAAATATGTCACTTTGGATTTGAAAATCGCATTTTTCGACCGGAAATATGTTATTTCGGTTTCATAAATCCCATTTTTCGACCGGAAATAAAGTATTTCGTGTACGATGTCACTTCCGGTCGAAAAGTGAGTTTTTTTTGCACGTGACAATAATTGTATCCTTAAAAATTGGGACAATGTAAATGAACAAACGAACAAATTTAAAAAATATATATATAAGTAATATATTTGGCACACATTTCAGAAGTACCCATTACATATATATATTTACAACAACTTCCTTTTCGATTGTTTTTTTTTTGTTTCACGATTATATTTGAAGTTTATTGTTTATTTATTTTTATTATTTTTATTTGCCGACCAGCTCTCGGCCAGGTGATGCTGTACGTGGACGGAATGAACGGTGTTATGGAACACGGCCAGACCGTCCAGTGGTTGTACACTCTCATAGCGAGTCGTTTTCGTCTCGTCGTGAAGACGGCATTGAAACTCCTGCTGGTGTTCGTCGAGTACGTCGAGACGAATAGCCTGCTGCTCGTACGTGCCGTCAGATCCGTCGACACCTCGCGTGGCATGATACCGTGGACCAACGTCATGAAGCTTCTCAAAGACTACGACGCCGCTGACACCGAACTGCTCATTTACGCCACGACTCTCGTCAACAAGTGTCTCAACGGAATTCCGGATCAGGATACCTACTACGATCAGGTCGATTGCCTCGAAGAGCAGGGCATCGAGGGCATCATTCAGAGATACATGTCGAAACAAGGCACGGATCTCGATCTTCTCCGGCAATTTCAAATATACGAAGCTGTGCTGCATCACGAGGACGGCAACGATCGAGGCTCGCCGATAAGACAGCTCGACGACAATATCAGGTATTATATTTATACGTCGTGACGAAATTTATTCAATTTTTTTTTACAATTCTTGATCCTTTAAAGCATATTTTTTTTCCACGAGTATAATGTTTTAAATACAGTGGCTGGTTATTAATGGATTTTTTATAGTGGAATAACTTTTCAAGTGGAATTAAACTACATTCACTATAATCAGTCGCTCCGTTCATTGCTTCGCAGAAAAACTCTGCGCAACAGGAAGTCCCTGGTGGACTCTCATGAGCGCCGAAAGTCACGGAGGCACTCGACGGGAACGTCACCTCTGTCGATGTCGCTGAACGCGCGTCTCAGTCCAAGATTGAATCACTCGCTCGGATTGAATTCTCTGAACGGCACGCTGAATTCGAGTCTACCCGACGACGACGACGAATCGAGCAGCTCGCAGAGTTCACAGGGTCTCGGTGAGGTCCAACTAAATGGCAGCTACAAGGAAAACAAAGCCGGATTTCCCGGTAAGTCGCGTACTGCTTGCTGTAAACAGTAATCGCTCAATCGTGAAGATCGAACGATCGTGACTATATACAGAGCTGGACAGTACTTGAAGTACCGGGTACTTGTTTGCTACTTCAAGTATGTACTTGAAGTACACAAGTACTTTTTAATACTGCAAGTACTCTTTAGTGATTCAAGTACTCTTTTGTGATTCACGTGCTCTTTAGTGAGTTAAGTCTCTAAGTCTGCAAGTTAAGTCTGTAAGTTGCGGAGCATAGCCGCAATATACAAAGCTGTATGTACTCGATGCGGCGATCAACGCCGCGGTTGTTGTGTTGTACGTATCTACATCAACGACATGTAAACACATCACACGAACAGCCGTGAAATTCGAACTATAACAGAAAAGGAATCATAATATTATGCCATGCGTTTTTGACCGGCTGAGACCCATGATTTCAGAATTGTGTGTTTTCGTTGTTTTTAAATCCAGATGTCGCTTAACATTACGAATCTAATGACGAAAAGTATACTTGAGAAATACTTCAAGTATCAAAGGTACTTGACAAATATTTCAAGTAAATAAAGTTCTTGAGAAATACTTCACGTACAAAAAGTACTCGAGAAATACTTCAAGCACGAAAAACTACTTGCGAAATACTTGAAGTAGAAATAGAACTTGACACCTCAAGTACTTGTGATATTTTCTACTTCGTTATTGAAGTATTTTTCGGCACTTTGCCCAGTCCTGCTAAACATTAAATTTTTTTATCTCTTCCTTTATCGCAGCCGACGTCGGCGTGACACCGGCGCTGAGGCGAAGAAGAGAACGCGCCGAGAGACAGAGGAGTTTCATCAGGGAGCAGCAAGAAGCGACAGCGAACATGAGAGCCTCGATCGGTACCCCGGACGATCAGGAAGGTGAGAATAATGTGTTTTTTCCATCCGTCGGAGAAATTAGATTCGTTACGGGAGTGACGTTGAGTCTCAGCTGAATGGAGCTCTCCTCTCTGTGTCATGCAAATGAGACAGTTCCCTCCCCCCGTTCAACCGATTCGAAATACGCCGGCTCGAGGCCCGTCGTATAAACTCTTTTCTATTATTCTTAGCGAGTAGCTACGCGACGGGGCGCACTCTCTGTATTGGCCTCATCCATTTATCGTGGCACTTGGCTGGAGCGCAGCGCCCTCGCGACCTCCCCGTGCAAGGAAATAGAGGTCGGAGGTGGGTGCGGGTTACGTGTGTTCGACGATTCGCCGACCCGTTCGAGCATCCTTGCTTTGCCTCCGCGAACATCGGGGCCGAGTGCCACTCGAGAAACGCGCCCCTCACTCTATTTTCGTAGAGCCGACGAGGGTAGTCAATGCTCGCCGTCGATTCGCCCGCGATTCGTAGCTGCCGAGAGATAAATCTCGGCAGCTCGGTGTTCTTCGCCGTGCATATTCCCGCGAAACTCAATCGTTGCTTTCGAGGCTGGGGTTTAACGAAGTACGAGAGGCGCGATGAATTCTTGTTTTATCTGTTTAATTTTTCGTCTGAATCGTCGTCGCCTCAACGCTGCGTTGTTATGAAGTGCGCGAGGCGCGATGAGCGTGGTTTTATGGATTTCATTTTTCGTCTCCTCAGTCCTTGGCACTGAAGTGTCCGCGTTTTACAAACGGCTCGCTTCACGAGAGAAACAGGCCGAGTCGGCTTAAAATTCGACCCCAAGTGTCGTTTTCTGAACTTTAATCAAATCACATTTGCTGCACGACATTCTCTCTCTTCCTTATTGAAAAAAACGAAGAGATTCATGCGCGGAAAAACAGGTTCATAGGACCTTTGAACCTATCAGAAAGGCGTGGGGTGGATATCCACCCCAGTCATGGGGTAGAAGGTATAGAAAAATGTTACATGAGATGTAGGATTAATCAAGCGCAAGAGGCGCGACGAAACGTGGTTTCTTGTCCGTTTAATTTTTCGTTTCCTTCTCGCAGCTCCCTTCGCTTCGAACGGTCTGCGTTTCACGAACGGCTCGCCTTACGAGAGAAACGCCGACTCGCCGTGCAACAAACTGTCGCGAGCCAACAGTCGGAAGGACTTGACACCGCTAATGAATGCCGCTAACAAACTCGACTCGGAGGAGAAGAAACCCTGGTACGGCAAGAGCCCCGACGAGGGTGTCGAGTGCGACGAGGGCAATCACACCGACGAGGAGGACGATCGTAGAGTCGTCGTGCCGATAAAGCGCGAGGGTACCGTTAAGGATCTTACGCAGAAATTGGCCGCCCAGAATCTCATACCGAGCAGCCCCGTCGAGGATAAAGTCTCCAGGTAAATATAAAACTTGCAACTGAGATTATTTTTGACTGAGATCATTTCTAACCGAGATTATTTTTAACTGAGATTATTTTTACCCGAGATTATTTTGAACTGAAACTATTTTGAACTGAGATTATTTTTAACCGAGATCATTTTTAACTCAAATTATTTTGATCTGAGATTATTTTTAACCGAGATCATTTTGAACTGAAATTATTTTTAACTGAGATTATTTTTAACCGAGAACATTTTTAACTGAGATTATTGTCGCACAATTGATTTTTTTAATGTCATGCTTGACGATCGCTCGACATGCTTTCACACAGTGCTTTAATGGTTACAGGATAGGAGACATGAGCGGTCTGATATCGAAGGCAAAGGAGGGCCTCGCAAAATCCAAATCTAAAGCCGACGTGCTGAAATCACCGACCGGTGACGCGCTGCCGAAGCTCGCAGAGGCGAAGAAGTCCGAGAACGAGCTCCACTGGGAGGAGCTCGTGAATCAATTGAAACGACCCTTGGCTCTTTGCGACCTTGACTTCACGGACTTGAACTCGGACGACGAGGTGGACGTTCTGGGTCCGGTCAACGTAACGAACGGTGTGCCGCCGCCTCCCCCGCCGATGGTCTCGACACCGCCGAGCGGTCTTTGTCGAGCTCCTCCGCCCCCTCCGCCGGGCGGCAGATTCCCTCCGCCCTTTCCCAACGGACCTCTGCCCTTATTCCCCTCCTTCGGCGTCAATCTAAAATCCACAAGACCCGGCAATCCAGCCGAAAGCCCAAATTCACCAAAAACTCCCCTGTCCTCGACGAACACATCGACGAGTCCGACCAACAGTCCGGCCATATCGAAGAAGAGCAAAAAGACTGTTAAGCTCTTCTGGAAAGAAGTGCGCGACGATCCGATAATACTCACTCGCCTCGATAAGAACAAGATGATCTGGGACGAGCTTCTGCCCGTGCCCGTCGACACCCAAAAATTAGAACATCTCTTCGAGAGCCGCGCCAAGGACCTCATCACGAAGGTGAGCGATCTTTCTCGCCCTTAGAAATTCACTTCCGCACGTCCGTAATTGTCCGTTTGGAACGTCTTTAGAACGGGAACTTTCACCGAAAGTCCCCCTCCCCAAGCGTGTCATGAAGCTAGAATTATCGAATGTATCGAGAGAAAAAAAGAAAAAATTGTGCCGGCGAAAGAGCGTCGGGCAACTTTCGAAGAGGGACGCGCGATTCGTTGTGCTTTCTACAACGTTTCACACTCTCGCGTGGGTTGCACCGGGGCCATCCTTTTAATCGCGATGACACGCCGTCGCTTGAAATGTATCTAGGCTGTTGGATGAGAGAGCGGAAGACCGGCGCGCGGGTCACAGTTGTTGGAGTTGAAACGGGCGGAGTTTTACTTGTGTCAAAGGGGAAACGGGAGAGACTCTTCCCTCCTCTCGCGTTCAGCAAATGCTTGCAGATTCCCTTCTCTATGTTTCTCCTAAGAGTCACGTCTTTTACGGGTCCGCTTGTCACTTGTTTTTTTCTCTTCGGGCCTCTTCATCTACTTTTCTCGATTGTCCTGCGAAACTTTGGGCCTCTTTCAAGGTATCTCGTTTCTTTTTTTTTTCTGCAATTTGCTCGCTGCGTCTCGAGTGGTAACGCGCGCGACGGGTTTTCCAGGGGAATGGATATGCAAGCTATAAGCTCGCGTCGATGAAGATTTATCATGATTGCGGAGAGAATTTTAACGACAGCCACGCCGAGAGGGAAGCGGACGCTTCGGCCAGACATATTCAGAGGGACACTTTGCCGTGTCTCGTTAGCGAAAACGTACGTTTAGAGGAAATTATCGCGGCGTATTGAGATAAGAAATTTTCGCAACAGACGGCTTTCTAAGGAAAGTTTTTAATTTGTCGGGCCGAGAATTCCTCGATTTTTGAGACACTTTTTTTATGAGAAAGAAATATTAAATATTAAATATAAAAATATTGAATGGAGTGCTGACATTTTTTATGGTCACTGCGTGGTCCAATATTACACGCGCCTTTTTCGAGCGCTGTTCCAAAAACATGGTCGGAGAAGCGAGCAAACTAATTCCGGTTATGTAAAAAGAAAATGTATTCTTTTGGCTTTGCTCAATCCAATTATCTCGTCGTCTTGAGTCAAGAAACTTCCCCAAGACGAGAAGCGAACAGCTCTCTAAGGGGAGTTTCTAATTAGTCGGGCCGAGAAATGTTCGATTTTTGAGACGTTTTTTTTTATGAGAAAATTTTTAAATATTAAGTGCTAAAGTGTTGCACAGTCACTGAGTGGTCCAACATTAGACACATCTTGTTTGAGAGCCGCGCCGAAGACTTTATCAGAGAGGCGAGCGCAAAGAATCCGATTATGTAAAAAAAATATATATATATAATTTTCCCGAACAAAGTAAAAACCTCCCTCGACGAAAAAAAAAAAAAATCCGAACAGTTTAACATCGAGTCTAGACAGCCCGCTGAAAATACAACACTCGATACTGCGGAGTGGGAGCGACGGAGAGGTCCGAATTTAGCATTATCGCAGACCCGCGTTATACCGGCCCGCTCGGTGGAACGATAACATTAATGAATTAGTCTGGCGGTGCGCGATCGATGCCGGCGCGAATGGTCCAGCTCGAGTGTGCACCCTTGCCCGCGGCTTTTGCCACGGCGCGCGGGGCTTTTATCCAACCTCGACGTATATAAATATATAAATATGCACACATTAAAAGTGCAATTACTTTTTTATTTTAATACGGCAATTTTTTTTTCTTTTTTTATTAAATACGCACGCCTTCTTTATTTCTTCTCGTTAACGAATCCGAGCCGAGTCTAACGAACAGCAATTACGGGAGGGTAGCTTTGGCGAAGCCCGCGGGCGGTAGCTCGTCGCGCGGGAAAGGAAATAAAATTTTTGCCGTCGGTCGTCTCGCGGGGCTTTTGATTTTAGCCCTCCCCCTCTTTTGCGCATATGAATGAGGGAAACACATTTCGTGTCCGCTCACTTAACGCGCCACTATGGCTAATTACTTCGAGCCGTTAATTGCGCACCTATCGTAGGTGTGTAGGGCTCAAACACGCGAGTTTTGCAACCCTAGTATTTACACGGACTCTCCCGCTACCGGGCACGCGGCACAACCTTTTTACTCACGCTCCGCAGAAGCACGCCCCGTTTTTTCACCGCTCTTTTCTCTTATCGCGTCCGTCTGCTTTCACTGTATTTCCACTCGGGACATTTTTTCCTCCACACCCTTTGGAGTTTTCATACACGCCGGGATGGGATAAGCGGTATTCAAATCGCGTATAAAACGACGTGACGCAAAGTAGCTCGCGTTACGCCGAGGCTAAAGGGACCAGCGAGACACCCGGAGTCTCCGGAGCTTAAAGAGTTATCGCGCAAAGGACTGTTCGAACCTCGGTTCTGAAAAAAAAAGTTAGTTTCATCGCTTTTTTTTTTTTTTATAGGTGCTAAAATCAAAATAGTTCTTTTTCAAATTCGCATGATGTTTTTACTTGGAGGGTCGAACTTTTGTGGGATAACATTTTTTAAATTTACTCAATCATAAATTTATAATATTAATAGCATTAAAAAATCTCATCGTGCAAAAGTTTGCCCTTTAAACGTTAAATCCTTTGAACCTCTCGAACGCTTTGAAATCCTTTAAACCCTTCAAATGCGCGAGGCTGAATTCGAAAAGTGTACATTTACAATTTCTGCACCTGAATAAATTTTAAAAAAATGAAAATGCTGATGAAATTATGTTGGAAAAACTTTTTTTTGCCTCATTTTATTCTATTGGTAAAATTGAAATTGAATTAAAATTGAGGAAGATATTTTCAATAATAGCACACAAAAGGGGTGAATATGGCACACTGGTTAGTGAAGGATCAAACGCAAATGAAACGTGAAGCGTCCAGCGATTTCTCTCGTTATCTCGAGAGAGATCCGATCCGACCCTCTCGTGATCGAAACACACGAGACGCATCGGTGCGAAAATGGGGGTTCGAGAGCTTGTGGTAGTGACCGAAGCATGGGTGAAAGTCGTGATTCGCCGGGGGTGCGAACACAGGCGCACAGTGCCGGGAAGTGGAGCAGCGCGCTGGGATCATGATAGGGTTAATAATACGGCCAATTTGCCGCAGTGCGAATATAGAGCTCCGATTAATCCAGTTACATCGTCGAAGTATACGCGAACACGCAATCGTACACATTTTGGTTTTTTCCTCGGAATAACGCTGGCGTTCACAAAAATATTTTTTTTTTCTTTTTTTTTTCATCTCACCCACAGAAGATAACCAACGTTCGTTGCGTTAGGATGATTACCGCAAGTTTATGAGATTTATCGACCCGATGGAAAACTGACGCTGTTGCAAAACGGCAATTCATCTGCCAGAATTACGAAGATAAGTCTGATTGATAGGAAACAAATCGTGTGGCAAGATTTCGAATTGTTAGGAGTGAGGGGGCAAAATGGAACATCGGTGCAAAACGGATCCGTGTCCACCGTTCAAGATGAGATTTTGTTGATTTTTTTACATGTATCCACGCTAAATGTGTGCAAGTAGTCTATTTCAATTGAAATTAAAGGAAAATGGGACAGAACGGGGTTCGTGCCGCATGATACATTTTGGTGTCCTCGCAATAAAATTCGTTGTAGTCCGTTTTGCCCCCCTCTCCCTCTCGGAAGGACGGGAGGCTCCGTTAGATGCGAAAGTTTATGCAGCGGCAGGCTAAACGTCGTGCCGTCGTACTTCACCTTGTCAGGGTAGGCTTTGTTGATCCGCCGCGTTAAATTAAGGGCGCCCTAGCAACGTTGCCGTTGCCCTAATGAGATTGAGATTGATATTGAGTACGCAACGGTAATTGATCGATATCGGTACGTGACACAAGGAGAGGGTGATAAGCGAGGGTCGGGAAGTTTACGACAATGCGCGACGAGCAACGCGAAGATTATTGAAAAGGGGTGGGGGGTTGGGGGGGGGGGGGGGGGGGTACAAAAAAGTAAGTCTAGCCTCGCGACGCCCTTGTAGTTAAGCCGTTGGTTGGTGATGGTTTATAGCAAAAAAAAAGACTAATATTTTTCTTGTATTCTTTGCAATATATTGTTGGTGCTCGCACGAAAACAAAATGGCATGATGGAATTTTACAGGAGGTGAGTCTTAATTTCTAAACTTCTTCTTAACGAGATTTTTTTAACGGCGTCGGTCGATGTGATTTTTTGTTTTCACTTCCTCTCCCTATCGTACAGCGACTCGAGGCTTCTGCTCATTGCAGCTTTCACAATAATACACTGTATGGGTTTTTCGTACATCTGATCTGTCTGCGAGCTTTCCTTTTTCTCTTTTTTTCTATACGTAAATCACGTCGTCGACGCCTCGTATCTTATAGTTTTTCATGTATTCTATCTGTAATATAGTTTTAGGGATGCATCGCTCGTACGTTCCCAGTCAAAAGTGAGTTTCTGCGAGAATTTGAACACTTTCTAATGACATAAAAATCTGTAACAAATCAACTGTATTAAAGGTGCCAAGAACATTAATTTTCCATAATTAGTAATGTGAGAATGTTATTAACAAGTCGCTGAAACAAAAAATTGTTCAACGAATAATCAAACTTTTTAACTCTGGAGTAGTGATATGGAAACATCCAAAATTCGTGCCGCTACGTGGATTTTTGAAATTAAAGAAAAAAAAAAAAATTGATGTAAGAAAATTCTGAAAAACAAAAATGTATATGCATTCTAAAGAATCAAGGAATTCATTGAGAAATCAAAGGTTTTCTGATTTTTTTTTCTCAACACTTAAAGAAAAGAATTTGTTACAAACTTTTTAGCATTAATTATTGTGCAAAATCGAAGTTCTAGAAATCATTAACACTGCTGATGTTGTTTTATATATTTGGCATATCGCGAAGTACCGAAAAGTGCCATCGAATTAAACTTTCGGTTGCGTACGTGTGATGCATCTTTGATCGTACGCAAAAAAAACCAACCCCAAGCTTCGAAACTCCTTCCCCCGCACAGTCCACGCTCCGTTGACCCGTTAACGATCATCAAGCCGAGCGTGACTCGGCGCGCGGCGACTTCGCCCAATTTCCCGGGAATGCCGGAGAATTCGGACGTTGGGTCCGCGGCGGGTCGAGCAGTTTGTCCAAGTGTCCTAGATACACAACGGCGTACACGTCGGTACGTTCTCAGGAGCCCCGGAACTGCCCGAGGTCAACGTTGGAAGAACGGGGCACCGGCCCGACGCATCGCCGATCGACCCCCGACGTTTCTCTCCACCGTTGACCGTCGTTACATACTAAACATACCGACACGGTTTCCCCCGGTCTCCGAAGAGTTAACACCCTCGATCGATCCACCTCCGACACCCCCGATCCGAGACAAGCCGCCGCTAACGAGCCTGCACGCAATTAAGTGACGCAATTAATACGATGCCCGACACCACAAAACCCCAAGAGCCGCCCCCGTCGACCCCCCCTCGCGCCAATAAATTAAACGGCAACAGCTTTGTGACGAGTATCATTAATGTGTGACGAGCAGAAGCAGCAAGAGATGAATAAGAACAAGGAGATCATCGTTCTGGACCACAAGAGATCGAACGCCATCAACATCGGCATGACGAAGCTTCCACCGCCGAGATCGATCAAGACAGCTATTCTGAAGATGGACGCGACGATCATGAACCGTGAAGGTATCGAGGTGAGTTCCCTCGACGGTCAGCGCAACGCTGAGAAAAAAGATGGTATTTCATATTAGGGTGAATTAGGGTGTTAAAAAAAAAAATGATTTTTTTTTTAAACACCCTAATATGTACGATTGGTTAACGCGCAATTATGGCTGCAACCATGATTTATTGTCATTATCGTAATTGTAAAATGTGGACGTTCCCCTCGGGACCGATTTTTCATGGCAAAAAGTCAGTATTGGTGTTTTTTACTATCTAATTTTTTTTCTCAGTGAAGCATCGTTGCGAAAGGTAAACTGAGAAACTTTTGCCGGTTCTCTTTCGCATCGATTTCACTAAAGTTTGTCGTGTTCTGTTTATTTTATTTATAGATTTTTGTATATATTTTTTTTACACTTTCAATGTTATTTTTTTCCTCTCAGAAACTTCTAACGATGTTGCCGACCGAGGAGGAGAGATCCCGAATTCAAGAGGCGCAGGCCGCCAATCCAGATCTACCTCTGGGATCGGCCGAGCAGTTTCTCCTCACTCTCGCGTCCATCTCCGAGCTGCCGGCGAGATTGAAACTTTGGGCCTTCAAACTCGACTTTGAAAACTCCGAGAAGGTTCGTCCGATGATATCGGCGAGTCTCGATACCCGGGTCGGATATATATGTTTCTTTTTCCTCTTCAGTTTCTTTTTTTTTGTCGAGGCAACGATTTTACTACGAGTCTCTCTCCGGAGAGTGCGATCGAAATTCCTCTCTTTCATAGGAAATTACAATCGAACATGCCGGAAGTTTGAGATATGGAATAGAATAGGAAAAAAAATACATATAAGAAAAAAATATATAAAAAAAGCTCTGGTATGGATGACGGAGAGGCGAATGAAAAAAATAATCGTGAACCTTTGTGCGATGCAGGAAATTGCGGACCCTTTGATGGATCTGAAGCAGGGAATGGAGACGCTGAGAGTGAATAAAACGTTTCGGGGAATTCTGAGCACGCTCCTATCGATCGGGATATTCCTTAACGGAAATGAGGTGGGTATTGAAAGGGAGCCAAATGATATCCGCTTAATCCGTCTTTCCACTCCCCGCCTCGTGAGAGTCTTCGGGTTCTCCCGGCCCGTGAATGTCTCCGTCGATATCAATGATTTTTCTGTCCCCGCCTCCGGCCGACCGCCGGCCGTTGGAGCGAGCTCTCGATAACACTGATAACCGATGAGTTATAGAAGGAATGGAGAGAACTCTTAGCCTCTCAATCGGCCGCTACCCTCCGCCCGTCGACACTGCCTCGCGTACCTTAACGCTAGCAAATCCTCTTCGTTTCGTAGGTGAAGGGCTTTCAGCTAGAATATCTCGCCAAAGTGCCCGAAGTCAAGGACACCGTGCACAAGCACTCCCTGCTCCATCACCTGTGTCACATGGTGATGGAGAAGTTTCCGGACTCTACGGACCTTTACTCAGAGGTGAGTGCTTACCGAGTAAAAAAAACACATAAAATAGAAAGCCATGTGTAAATTACTTTTCACTTTTTTTTTTCGTAAAATAACAGACATTTCTACATCTCATCAAATTGAAACGGTCAACATTAATCGCAAAATTTATTGCGGAAAATCTTAAATTTTCATGCCGGAAGTGGCGTTATTCTCGAAAAGTACTTGAAGTACCCAACGTACTTGTAGTACTACAAAATACTTGATATTCTAAAAAGTCCTTGAAATACTAAAAAGTCCTTAAAGTGCTAAACAGTATTTGAACTGCTAAAAGTACTTGACGTGCTGAAAAGTACTTGAAGTACTAAAAGCTACTTGGGGCACTGAAAGAACTTGTGTACTTCAAGTACGTACGTGAAGTACCAAACAAGTACCTGGCACTTCAAGAATTGTCCCCACTGCTACGAACCGCGTTCAACCTTGGCATTCGAGGAGTAAAATTTACCGACTAAAGTACCACCGAAAAATGCATAATAAATGGATTGAAAAAAAAAAAAATCTAGATCGGAGCCGTAACGAGAGCGTCAAAGATCGACTTCGACGAGCTGGCCTCGAACATCAGCAAGCTCGAGAGCGAGTGCAAGGCGTCCTGGGATCACTTGAAGCTGATAGCGAAGCACGACGGATCGACGATGATGAAAGTCAAGTAAGCTACGCAACTCCTGGGAATCTTTCACGCCCGCGGTCCGGAGTTCTCTGTATCAAGAAAGTCAGATACACCTTTAACACCCCCCCCCCCCCCCCCCCCCCCCTCCAAAGATTTTTTCCAGAAAACTCGGTGCGAAATTGCAGAAGACGCGAGCCGCTCCGTCTGCGAGAAGGTCCAATAAATTCGTGAGCTTTCTCTCCAGAGATGTTGGCCCGAGGCCAAGCAACCCTCCATTAATTACTCGAAGCTTCTTCTTGATACCGCCCTCCTCCTGCCGTTCTCCGTTTCCTTTTGCTCGTGCTCTTTTTTCCCCCTACTCCATTTTATTTTGTTTCCTTCCTCGTGTATATTGACCTTCGCCTCTCGCGCCCCATACCGTCGTTTTTCCCTCGTCTTTAATCTTATCCCGTTCTCAAGAAGTAAAAGTCTTTGGGGTGGGGGTGAGGGAGGGGAGGGGCGCTCTACGCGAGTGGAATGGACGCGAGACGCTCTTCGGCTTCCTTCTCTAAATTCTTTTTTTTTCTTCTTTTTTTTCCTCTACAGGATGTCCGATTTTCTAGCCGATTGTGCGGAAAGGATAATCGTCCTCGGGATAGTACATCGGCGTATCATAAACCGATTTCATAAATTCATTCTATGGCTGGGCATACCGCTTCATCGGGTGCAGGACACAAAACCTAACGAGTTCTGCAGGATCGTTTCGGAATTCGCCCTCGAGTACAGAACGACGCGGGAGCGAGTGATTCAGCAGCTCGAGAAGAAGGCCAATCACAGGGAGAGGAACAAGACGAGAGGAAAGATGATTACCGAGGTTTGTATATTTATATGGATTTACTTTGAGGTCGTTTGGGCGAGAGCGTTTCGCGCCCTCGCGAATGGACTATGGAATTTCTTTTTAAACGGAAATTTTAATTTCCGGTTTTTAATTAATTCGTCCTATTTGCTGGCGTAAATACGCAACGCATTATTGTGGTCTATCGAATAACGAGCGTCTCGGAGCCTTAGGGGATTCCCGGGTTTCTTGAAAATTAGCACAAACACACAAACAAAAATTCCAATATATATGTAAGACATCTAGTGATTTCTTAACCCCTTCACTGTCAGGCGCCCCAGTAGGGGCAAAAACGTATAGGGAAATACGTTTCTCTGAGAGTGAAGGGGTTAATTCTATAAGGGCGTATCGACTGTGTGCAGGTACAGCCCTTCTGGCTGTGGCCCATCATTACATTTATCAGCTATATACCGAACAACAGGACATTCGAATTTCCGATTGTCAATTAATTTCGCGTATTCGCAAACGCGAATGGAATGAACTAATGAGGGTTGCGAGGGGTGAGATAGAGGGATTCTCTGGTTTCTTGAAAATGCGCACAAAAGCACACAAGCAAACAAACAAAACATACCGAACAGCCGGAAATTCAAATTCCCGGTTGTAAATTAATTTCACGTATTCGCAAACGCAAATGGAATGGAATAGTGAGGGTTGGGATGGGGTGAGATAGAGGGATATCGTGGTTTCTTGAGAATGAGCACAAAAACCCACAAGCAAACAAACAACTTTCCGGAATATATGCAAGAACATGTAGTGATGGCTTAATTTCATAAGGGCGTATCGACTGTGTACGAGCGCAGCTCTGGCGTTAGGGCCATCGATACATGGTATCCGCTGTGTATCCAACACAACCGCCGTAACGTTTTTTTTCCCCCACCAAGGGAAAGGAGGGAGTGCTCTCTGTTCCGTCGGAGAGAACCCTCGAGGGCCTCTTTTCTACATCCTTGCAATTCTCTCCCTCTTTCTCATAATTTTTCTCTTTTCCCTCTTTCTTCTTCCAGGTGGGTAAATTCCGCACGAAGGAGGATCGGGCTGACGCGGAACTTCGGCAGCTACTCGGCAGCGACATTTCCGACGTTGAAAGTCTTCACGGCACTCTGCCTTGGCGAAGGCAACGCAAAGACGGTGGGTTTCCTCTATATATTTATTCATGCGTATACCACCTCGTAAGAATAGCTTTCTTTCTCTCAGCGAGACATCGCTCTCGGCCAATGTACGATTCTTCGTGCATATATATATATATACACACATGCACATATATATACCTACACTAGAACGTCGATTATCGGAACCCGCCGGGAGCGAGTCTAGTTCGGATAATAAAAAATTCGGATAACCGAAACGTATTTTTTTACGGCTTTATAACACGTACGTAAATAAGAGATATAATAAGAAATACATATATAACATAAGACATATTGCCAGCAAGCTTTGTTGACAACTTGCTGACAATATGCTCCTAAGAAATTTCGGCATTAAAAAAATGCTCACAAAAAATAGCTGGGGACCGAAAACCCGAAAACGCGGCGCACGCTAAGCGGTCACCCATCCAAGTGCCGACCGCGAACGAATCAGCTTGACTTGGTGTAGACAGAGCCGTGCTCCAACCACGCATCTACCACTCTTAGCACATATAAGAAACTATTTAAAAAAAAAAAGCTTACATGTCGTAGAAAATAAGAGAAATACCGGTTCTCTTCTTTCGTTCGATGCAGCCTCGTCCGTGGGAGCGTAATCGTCCGACTTTTCCGAGATAAAGATCCGCTCTTTTCCGCGACGCCGCCTCCACCGAGCTCGGGTGGGGTAACACGAGATTCGAGTAAAGTGTCCGCCGAGGAACCTAAGCTCGGGGATACACGAGCCACTCTTAAATATCATACAAATTGAGCCGTTTTTCCGACGAGAAACTTTATGCGCCGAGCGGGTGGCCGCGGGGTGGAATTTATCGTACCGCACGGCTAAGCTCGCTCTATTGTGAAGTAATCGGCCGACGTTCCTCCCGACCTCCCGAAGGTGGGAGCGTGTTGTATGGAGCCGGTTCGTCCCGCGACGTCTCCCGCGACTCATGATAATCGTCGACGGGCAACGAGGCAAAATATGATATCCCAGCGGAGTTTCCGGCGTCGACTTACACTCGGCAAGATGTATCGGGCAGTAAAGGCGAACACGCTTCCGGTCGGGGCGGCGGGAGGATTTTCATCCGCCAACAGCGCCTGCCGCAACCGACTGTCGTCGTCGTCGTCGGGCGCGGCGAGCAACAAACCACCGTCACCCGTCGCACACTGCGTCGTCGCTCGTAAAGTTTAGCCCGGCGAACGCGTTACCGCGGCCCCGCTGCCCCCGCAATAACTTCGCTCCTTTATTCCCGTACAGCCCAACGACGTATAAACTACACCCGACCAACTCGCTGAGCGAATGGAGCACGGACATGGCACACGTTGCTCCGTTCCGGTTCGCGCACGGACGGACGGACGAGGCAGCAGCTACTTAAATTCTACTTGAAGATCGCGGCATCTTCACGGGCTCGCACACTCGCTCGCACTCACCAATCTACACCGTGTTCTTTGCTTCCTCTTTCCTGTTGTTAACTTTTTTTTTTTTTTTGAGGTTTTAGATTCTGTTGAATTTTGGATTTTAGAGTGCAAAAAAAATCGTATGTCGAGAGAGACGCACGGTTGGCTTTGACATATTGAGGTGGATGCTGAACAAGTGCGAGACTCGGGATCGGTGGGAAAATACATCAGACTTAGTGCCGAAACTACGAATAACTCACTTTTTTTTGGGGGAATTTATTTTAATAAAAAATGGACAATCGTGAGATTCAGAATCTTTGGCGCCGCAACTACACTTCGTGCTCTTCTTATTTTACATAATAATTACAAAGAGTATATTTGAATAAATGAGGAAGCAGTGCGCAAATTCAATCCTCTCACGTTGCACAATATATCAGCCCAGTATGCACTGCACCGGCATCGCTACCTGCCGAGGTATCGAATCTTCTTTCCCATTCTTTTTTACTCTTTTCTTCCGCCCCGAGTCGGCAATTCTATGAACTCGACGTATTCGATATCTCGGTACTGCAGCATTCGCGATCTTCTCCGTTGTGTCACCGGGTTGGGAGATTGCATTGGCATATGAAGGGCAAGAATACGTCGACAAAGAACAGCGACGAGAAAGGCCGGGAGGAAAGATCGGAGGGTGGACGAGGCGAGGGGGGAGGGGTTGGTTGCCAAAGGGGTGGTTAAGAATGTACTGCAGAAGATTCTTTGAGACGAACGTGAGTTTGAAAGGAACTCCGGGCGGTACGGAAGTCATTCAGCGGGGTCTTTCCTGCTAGCTCTCTGTAATAGCTGTCCTTCCATAAACTTTTATTCCCCTCGGCGTTTCTCTGCCCCCCTCCCCCTCCCCGACCTGGTACAAATAAATTTTTCGGATAGATAAACTGCGTTATCCTGTGGAGGCAACATAAATCCCTCTTCAGCAACGATCAATCCGAATGGAAATTAAAAGGTGGTCGCACCGATTTCTTTTGGGTTTCAGGAAGGACAGCACTTGGGCCGATAATAAGGGACGAGCGAAGCAACGGCAACGTCACCGACGGGGACGACGAGCTGCTCGAGTCTCTCGTGAAAACCGCGACCAAGACACCGGCGACGAGAACCACGCCGCGGGAACGCAAGCGGACGAGACACGCCGACCGTAAGTCTTGTAAGTGCGATCCCCGCACCCTGCACGCAACCTCGATGCACATTGTCACGACAACCGATCGTAGGGAAACTGCGAGTTTCTTTAATCTTTCTCTCGGTTGTTCAAAGGATCGTGTCTTATGAATAGATGTATTTTTTTTACATGTATGCGAGGGGTTTTCATACCAAATCGACCAGAGTGTCACCCTTCACATCTTAGATTTGGCACGCGGTTTTTTATAATACTGAACTAACTCTCAAAAGGACTCAGATTTTTTTTTTTGGATTTTGTCAGATTGGTTATAATTATTTATAATTTTAGAAGAAATTTATTGATCGCCACAATTTAAAGATCCGAAAAAATGCTGAAAAATCATCTGTTGTGACACATGATTTTTCAGAATTTGTTCAGATTTTTTAAATTGTGTCGATCAATAAATTCCACTTTTAATTACAAATAATTATAAGCAATCAGAAATAAATCTTGAAAAATATCTGAGTGCTTTTGAGAGTTCAATCATATGAAAAATCGTGGGCCAAGTCCAAGGGTCAGACCCAGGTCGGTTAGGTGTGGAATATCTCATGTATATCATCTACAATCTTTTCTAACTTTCTACGGTATCTTTGCGACTTTGTATGGTAATCATTTGGCGAATAGTTTGAAACTCTGTTATGCATAGTAGGAGCTACGTATACTGCGGTTGTGCACAGCAACGTCGGGCAACGTTCCTCCGCGATGGCTTTCGGAAATTGATTTTCTCGCTATGTCGAGGATATTCTCGAGGAAGGATGAAATGTACCGGTGTACAGCAGTTGTTGCTCGTAACGCGAACGGAGAACGGGTCGCGAGATACAACCGCACGAAATTCAACAGCGAATGGAAACTCGAAGAGCAACCCGCGACTCGACCGGATATCTCGAGTGACTGCTTCGCGGGGGACCGCGATTGAGTTACCTTCGGTCTTTCGTTCGAGAAATTGAAAACATCGTGCTACTCGCTGAGAGGGAAATGGAGCGCGACGTTGGCTCAAATTCGTGACGGGTCTGCAGCGAACGATACGGGAGACGAACTGCCGAACGAATCGTGAGATCGTATGCACAATCGCGGGAACGATATTACAACGGGTTCGGGCGATCGACTATCAAACTGGAACTCTTATCACCGAGCACTGAAGTATATCAAACGTCAAGTCGCAATATTTGTCGGATAATATGAAACGATAGAGGAACATTTATTTCGATTCGCCGAAGTCCGATGATGATCTATCTGCATAGTAATAGAGTTCATGTCGATTGGACGCTCACGCCGATGCTCACAGATACAGATACTCAAAGGTACTCAAAGATACTCAAAGATACTCAAAAACACTCAAAGCTACTCAAAGATACTCAAAGATACTCAAAGATACTCAAAGATATTCAAAGATACTCGAAGATCCTCGAAGATCCTCGAAGATACTCGAAGATACTCACAGATACTCACAGTACTCACACAAGTACTGCGAGCGCGCGAGCCAACACGACCGCTAGCGTAGAGTTTTACAGAACGGTCAATTCTCGTGTAGCCTTCGGCGAGTAGCGATTGAGTTACGTTCGGTGTTTCGTTCGGTAAACTGAAAAGATCGCGGTATTCGCTGGGAGGAAAATAGAGTGCGACGTTGGCTCGAATTCGCACCGGACGATACGGGAGACAATTGCCGAACGAATCGTGAGATCGGATGCACAATCGCGGGATCGATATTACAATGGGATCGGGCGATCGACTATCAAACCGGAGCTCTCATCACCCAGGACTGAAATATATCAGACGTGAAGTTGCAATACTTGTCGGATAATGCGAAAGGACAGAGAATTTATTTCGATTTGCCGAGGTCCGATGACAATCTGGAGTAATGCACAGAACGGTAGATTCTCGAGTAGCCTCTTCAACATTTTCTCTTCGCTTTACCGTTATTTTTTTTTTTTTTCTCTCTCGAATAGAAAACTTCGCCCTTCACCGTATAATTCCGTCCTCCGGTGCGTGATGGGACGTGATTTCAGACTCCGCTACCCTCGGTGACTTCGTTCTCGTACTAGGAGCGTGGTACTTTATTTTTATTTTATTTTTCTTTCAATCAATCTCCGTCCGTTGCGTATAAAATAATCCCGGGCCGGAAGCCCGCGTCTCTCTCGTTAATCCTCTCGAACGCCGGGATTACCCGGTCGATCCTTTCGACGTTTTCCTGCTCTGAATTATTTATTAATGCCCAGCGATAGAGACAATAATCCGATGTTGTGCCGATGGGTTATATATATACTTCGGTATGGAACGTGCACAAATTTTCAAGCAAAGCCTTTTGGGTCAAGGTTTTTTTTTATTTTTTTTAATTTTGTTATTGAAATCAATTTATATGCATTCGGTCATGGAAAACACACGGTGAGCGCGGCTTAAATATTGCAATAACGATAATAATAACAACGGAACGGGATGGCGTTGTAAAAGGGTGCGGTGATGGTTCTTCATGGAATTGTAATTCCGGTGGAGGTATTTTTTGGGCAGCCTAGCTTCTCTGTTACTCTTTCTGTCCGACAGTGAAAAGATCACGCACCCGGGAAAACAACACTACGCCGGAAGGGTATCAACCCTGAAGGGGTTCACGATTGTATCGTTTCCCCTCATGAAGAAGAAGGTTCGATGGCTTTTCGATAAACTCACAAGCGTGCATGCAATTTTTTCGTACACATCGTTTTGGCATGAAAAATCTTTCTTTCACTGCAGTTTTCGTTCTCATGTGCTTTCTTCTCAGTCGATGCTTACGATTAGGGCAGATATGGGGCAAAATGGGTTACGCAGTTTTTTTCTAAAAATTCGTATGCTCGAAATAATTACTACGAATTTAATTTTATCTCACACGTTGTTTTGGCATGAAAATCTTTCATTCATTGCATTTTTTTCTTGTGTGCTTTTTTCTCAATCGATGTTTACGATTAGTGCAGATATGGGGCAAAATGGTTTTCGAGAATTTTTTTTTTTAATTCTATTGCTCGGAATAATTATTACGAACTTCATTTTTATTCACTTTTGGACTCATTATCGGGTCTGGTTCTTAACTGACCCATTTTACCCCGATCTCGCCTATCTGTAGGTCGATTAATTAGTCCTTGTCCAAGCGTCTCAATATGCTCGTCCGGCCCCCGATGCTATTACACAAACACTCTGTGTTTGCTCGACTTTGAACAATGTTTATCTAAACGTGGAGATTCGGCGGTCTCGGTTTCGCGGTCATAACTGTACAATAGTTCATCTCAAATATTGAAATGAGCCATTGCGGTCCGAGCTTCAGTGGATAGAGGCTGCCATTATCTGTGTAACGTATATACCACGATAACTACCGTGGAACAGCAGTACGAGTATATCAGGCGGATGCGATGGTTAGTGCTCGCGATTCCAACTGAAACAGGCTATTCCGCCGGAACGCGTGCCATCCGACGAATAATTTATCGGCAACCGCCGCAGGATTCTAGAGACAGGGAACCAATGGTTTATCGATTATACCGCTCCGTTGCCAATCCGTGAATTAGACGATCTCGCGTCTCACTTGGACGTAAATCGATGCTCTTTTCGTATTATTTATTTATAACGGGAACACGACCTTTTGCACAATGTACCGTTCGTAATGATTAATGATATGAAATTATTAATTCGTTCCACTACATCGGGATAAAATCAATTGTGAAAGTAATACAATTAATACACCAAACATCCCGATTATCCGATAGAAAAAAATATAAATAGTAGAAGTAGTAATTGGACTTATTGGCTTATTGGAGTATTTGTGTTCTTATCATTACGGGCTGATGTTCATTTTTTCTTAGAGTCGTGTGTTAGGGGGGTTGTTTTAGTGTCTCATTCGTGCCAGGTTCCGGATAGTCCAAGTTTTAGCTACAAATATTAACAAGAAATGAATAATCATTATAAACGTTAATATTATCGTCTATATATTTCGGAATGTTGTCTGTTTGTTTGACCCAATTCTGAAGAATCCGGGGGATTCCCCCGAGGCCGCCATTGCCAGGCCGTGACAACTATTCCCCTATTATACTATTCTGGTTCTATTCTGCGCGTCTCGGTGAGTTATGGACAATAATGCGGTGCACAACAGCTCGGTACTCTACGGTCGTGTGCAAAAAGATTCATTTGCCAGCCAGAAATTCGCAACTTCCGGTCCATAAAACTCATTCTTCGAGCGGAAGTCACGTCACGTCGGCAATGCGTCACTTCCGGTCGAAAAAATGAGATTTCCAAAACCGAAGCCATACATTTCCAGTATGACGTCACTTCCTGGAAAAAAATGAAATTTTCAAACCTGAAGTGACGTATTTCCGTAGAATCTCCGAAAGATGAAAATGTCCAGTTTCGAAATTTCACCTTCCATAGCGAGAGCTCGAAGCGCCCGAGCCTCAACAACCTTCCAGTTAATAATATTTTGCCCGTATTATTTAAAAACTTTGATGACTTTGGTAATTAACGTCACAAGTGTTATCATAGGGAGTTGCAATACAGCGTGTCAAAATGCCTCGCATAGATTTTTTTTAGTCGATAATGCAAATTGATTTTAATCAAGTGAAGTTCGGCAAAGCGTCGTTCAAGAAGCGCCGGGTAATACGGATTAATTGGCTCTCTCGAAAGAGAAACAAAATACGGTCGTTGGTACACAGGAGGAGTTGCAGAGGCGGACTGGTGTACGGTGCAAGTTTTCGAGCCTCTGCGCGTCTTTAACGGTTCTGTCTACAAAGCTACAAAGCTCCGCGAAAAGCTCCCGAGCTCTCTTAACGGCAGACGCTTCCCCAAAGTCCAGCGGAGGAGTTTAATCCCCCGGTTGAAAATTAACATTTAAATAAGAGCCGGCTTCTTTATGCCAGGCGGAACGGCGCGAGGGCGAAAGATGCTTCGCTATCTTATACATTTCCGTACTCTCTTTTTTTTTTAATGTAATCTTAATCCACTCTCCCGTGAAGGCTCCCGAATTTGTGGAAGTGATCAAGCCTCGAGAGCTATTGAGTTACCTGCGTTGTAGCTAAACCTTCACGAGAAGCGACCTTGTGATTGTTCAATCCTCTCGATTGTTCAAAGGATCGTGTCTTATAAGTATATATATATATATATTTGCATCCACATATTCTCAACGGGCCATCGACCGAAGTCCTTCAGACCGTCACTTTCTATTTCGTTTCGAAAAAAAATTGAAAAAAATAAGAAAAAAAAATGAGTCGATTATGGGCTATCGCTCGACAATTTTCATATGAACCACTGGGTTTTTGATAATTTTTCAGATCTCTCCGAAGAGTTTTAATTTTTACAACTTTCCGTGCTCCTTTTTTTTAAAATGTAATCTCAATCTACTTTCCCGCGAAGGCTGCCGAATTTGTAAGAGCGATCGAGCCTCGAGAGCTATTGAGTTACCTTCGCCGTAGCTGAGGCTGCACGAGGAGCGACCTCGTGAGTTATGGGAGTTCCGAAGGCGGGGAGAATTTCGAGTCGTACCGCCGCGACGGTATAGAAAACGAGGTCGATAATTGCCCGGCTTCGAGGGTATATTACAGGCGAATCGTCGATACTGCTCTTAGGGTAAGCCTCTGTGACGTCGTTTTTCATTCTATTGCCGCTCTCCTGGCTCCGAGCGACGATTTGTCAAGCCTTAGCCTCTCTCGTTCTCTCACGGTTCCGGCACATTGATTTCGCAACGGAGCGTACTATCTCTCGTGCACGTGGGAAGTGTACGCGTATCAGCCCAGTAAACGCTACTCCCATTATCGATATTTTGGAAAGGGGTCGGTGGTTGGGGGGGGGGGGGGGGGGGGGGCTTCCTCTGCTTTTAATCTTAGATTGCTCACCTGCGTCTGCTCGCTTCACCCTATTTCCACTGGCTCTCCGCGCAAGGACTGCATGAGACAGGGGAGAGTGGGAAAGCTACGGCCACCTAAGGGAGAACCTTAATATCTCAGATGTGGAGTAAAGCTTCGATCAATAAAAAATCGATACGTACGAAGTGGGACGGGGAAGTACCAGACTTTTACGCTGCGGAATTATGGATGACTAACGGTTATTAAAAAAAAATATTGTATCAAGTCTTACATGAGAACACACTAAATTTATAAAATCATGGTACGAACTTGGCCAGTTAAATTGACGAGATTGTGCTGGAATTTTTTTTGTCTCTAAGTGCGAGCGCCGGACACGTAAGCGAGAACCTTAATATCTCAGATGTGGAGTAAGGCTTCGATCAATAAGAAATCTTCGATACGTACGAAGTGGGACGGGGAAGTACCAGACTTTTACGTTGTGAAATTATGGATGACTAACGGTTATTGAAAAAAAAATGGTATCAATTCTTACATGAGAACACACTAAATCTATAAAATTGCGGTAAGAACTTTACCATTTAAATCGATGAGATCGTGTTCTCAATTTTGATTTATCTCGAAGTACGTGACAAGATAAGTCGAGACTCATACTGACATAGCAGCTCAATTCCCAAAAAAAGTAAAAAAAAAAATCAAACTGCCGTGCATTCGTCAACTCTTCCCTCCATACGCGGTACACTTCTGAAAGTGCCGTTTTGCGGATGTTCTTCGCACAATCCACCGGCGCTCCACCCTATTTGTCCCGAGCTTTCGAATACGCCGACGAGTTTCATCCGAAGGGACGACGCCCTCGGTACGAGACAAAGTTTTCGGTGTGACAACCGCCGAGAACTATGAGTTTCTCCACCGCGTCTCTCCGCGTTCCGATAGTTTATACTCTCATAAAACAGTTACGAAGTAGTTAAGCGACGGAGCGAAAACTTAATATGGAGGATCGGCGGTTGGCGCGGATGCATTAAGAAATTGACAGCGAATCCTGTGCGCGGCGGGAGACACTTAAGATTTATAAGGTGCTCCGACTAGGTGCGTCTTGCATAAAGCGAACAACGCCAGACGGACAACTTTCTTAGTTCGTTTAACGACAAATATGCTCGGCGTAATCTCTCCCAATTTCTCGGGGAATCGTTGCTCGAACGTTTCCTCCCCGCTGATGAATTGGATCCACGTTGGCATTCCAACTTCCGCGTTAAACGAACTCGGCGACACACGGCGGGCCACGAGGTCGGCTCACACCTCGATTCTCAATTCCGCTGAGGTTTTCCTCGAATTCATCCCTACATGATTATTCCGACTTCGGCAGACAAACTTCAGACGCCCGAGGATCTCTCACCGAATCGCTTGTGTGTGTGTGCATGATGTCTGGTAATTTTAGAAAATTAACGGAGACTAGACAATTAAATGCTGGATGGTTAACTCGGATCTGTCGGGTGCGATAGCTGCGCCCCGTACGGTTGGAAAATCGACATCCTGCACTGTTCCCGTATAACTAATTCGCACGACATTGAAATTGAGTGGGTGAAATTTGAGCGATTTATATGTACATAAAATACATGCATGCGCATCGGATTCTACGATAATTTCTCGGTGATGGTCAGAAATCGATGAATTCCACGATTTCCGGATCAATACTCCGGCATCGATTTTTCACTTACAGCAATTTACTCCTCGATCTTTCACTGCGATTACTAAAAACAAGAAAAAAATGAACGTTCTTGCTTGAAAGCCTCTCGCACTAAACACAATTATTTCTGTATCGGGCTGATCTCGGGTATGTAATTGTTTTGTTGAATCTGTTTCAGTGCGTAGAACGCTGAAAAACGGTCTCTCGGAAGAGGAGAAGAAGCACATCGCCGCGTACATCAAGGGCTACTAACTGTGATAAACTCGCCCGGATCTACCAGCGACAATGATCGATGACGACGGGAAAAGTAACTCAACACCGCGCGGCGATCGCCGAGAAACAAAATTGAAAGATCTATCGATCCATCCTTATCTAACGTCCAGTAAAAAAAAGAAACTATTTAAACGACTGACTTCAGTGACTTGCAACTGCGTTGCCTTGATACCGCACGACTGGACGGTGTTTATCCGAGTGATCTCGCAAAGTAGCTTTATTTTTTAACGATCCGACCGTCCACCGGCGATCGCGAGACTCTCCGCCGATTCGGTCCGACGAGACCAACGTTCAACTCTCCAACTTTCGACCATCATCGAAAATTAATTTCCTCGTTACGATTCGATTCGAGACTCTGTGATAAGCGAGCGATCGAGGAGGGCAGTCGGCGAGGGACGAAACGGGACTTAAAGAACAGCGATGTGTCCCCAACTCTGCCGAACCACTCGGCAAATCGGATCTTAACGATGTGGCTGCGCAGTTTTTAAACTGCGGGATCAAATACTTACGTCGAATTACCGAAGATGTATATGTATATCTATATATATATTTACGTCTTTCACTCGACGTTGAGAGAGCGCTTTGGCTACGCCCTTTGAACGATTATATCGATTACGAATTAAAATAAACACGGTATGCCCTCCGCGAAGGAGTATCGCTGGTACGTCGCCCTACTCCTTCTCCTTTGCGATTTATAGTAGAGAAAAAAGAAAGAAAAAAAAATTATAGTATTTTTATTTTCTACGCCACAGCATCCACGTAGATTCGTGATACGCGCGAGGCTAGAGATATTAATCCACCCCAGCCAGTCAGCTGCCTTCACTGCACGAGCCTCCACGAATAGATACAGGAAAAATAATAAATAGTAACAGAAAAAATACAAAAAAAAAGAAATAAAGGAAATGCCTCGAGCGTCGTGTGTTTCATTGTAAGCTCATAAAAAGAGGGTATCGAATAAACTATTGTACGTTTATGTGAGAATGTTTTCAATTAAAATAAACGAATGATGAATATACTATATAGAAATACAAACATACTCCCGTGTTCGCTCGTCATTTAATTTCGTCGATGACCCGCTTCGTCCAGCTCCTGGAAAATGCGTCGCCTCCACTCGATTGATCGATCGATGGGTAAGAATTGAACGACAACGAAAACTCCCAAGCTTATTAACAAACTGTGCTCGAGACACATGATTTATTATTAACCTTCGTCCAACTTTAACAACATACAATATAATGTAGTAATAAAACGTATCAGTTACGATAATAATGATAGCGACGGGAACGTCCTCCATTCACTTTTCTTTTTTTTTTTTCACTTTCGTGTGTTTGTTTTGTTTATTATTCTTTTTTTAAATCTTTTGTGTTTCGCAACTCCGCGAATATTCGCGAACGTTTAGTATTTTTTTTCCCTCGGTAAGGGCGCGAGCCGTGGAGCAAAGCTTGAACGAACGTAAAACGGAAGAATAATCAAAGCGGTATTCGTCTGGCCAGGCAGCGCTCGAGAAAACGTTTTCTTTTTTTTTTTTATAATAGTACAAAAAATGAAGAAAAAAAATGAAAAATCACCTTTCTCACAGAAATTCCGATGCGGCTCGTCGGTGAGTTAACTTCGAGATATAGATGGGTATTTTTTTTATGCTTTTTTTACAAAGTGTTTTTTTTTTGTGCAGGTTCAAGCAGTTGTCACATGGGGTGAAAAATTGACGACGAAAAAAAAAAAAAGAATTGCCATGATCGCACGTTGGAAGCTTGTGAAGGGTTTTCCCGGACTCCGTCAGACTCCCGTTTCCTACTGCACAAAATTGTATCGCCGTTCGTCGTTGAGTCCGCGATTGTTTCTCGTCCCTCCCGGCGAACGAGCTCGCCGGTTCGATGACGAAGAAGAAGAATAGAAAATCTCCCGTGGAAAAAGTCCGAAGAGAGAACGAGAACGCCTCTCGTCCGAGCGGTTTGGAAGGTGGAAAGCCAGGAAAACCCGACGGCGAAATTGGAGAGAAGGGGATGGTCCGCGCGCGTCCACGACTTCGACCGGACTCATCTGCGGTCTGGGGACGAAAGACCAGCTCACAACTCGTCGTGCTTCGGACCGCTGAACTCCTCGTGAGAAATGAAACCATTCTTGTCCGTGTCCTCGTGCTGGAATATCTCCTCGACGAGCTTGTCGTGGTCGGCGAGCATTTTCTTAACGTCCTCGCTCTCACCGGCGCTCGACTCCTCGGCCTCCAGCATCTGCTTCCTCAGGTACTCGCTCACCTATTGCGAAAAGACAAGAAAAAAAAAAATACGGTGGATTTTTAAATAAAATAAATTAAGAAAAATGTTTAAAATTTAATAAACGTAAAAATTGTACTTTGTAAAAAATTTTTTATGGAATTAAATGTACTGGACTGGAAGTTTTTATGCAGAAACTGGTATATTAAATTTCATGTACAATTGTGATGGTAAATTAATCTTCAGTGCATTATAAACATTGGAAATACCTTATTTGTAACAATTTACATTAATTTTGCTATAAAAGTACCAGCACCAAGTTTGCCCCGAATAACCCTTTGAAGCACGGTGTACCACAGGTGTACACCTGTTTGAATTTTTAAAAAATACATTAAGGACTTGCGCCACAGTAAGATTTCTATGTTTTTTTTTCTATTAGTTTAAAGTGTCAAGAATATTCTGTTAAATGTTTATGTCGGAATTCAACGAAATACGAAAGATGGAGACCATTATGTGGAAAGTGGCAGAGCGTTCGAGCAGTGGCGCGGCCGAACTTTGAACGCGTTTTTCTCAAAACGTGATTTTCAAGATCGGTGTTCCTGATATCTCGAAAATGAGTTGACGGATTTTTATGAAAATTTTTACCGATATACTTTAACAGATTCTTCAATCCGTGACGGCGTCACATTAAAAAATATATATTGAAAAATAATTTTGAAAAATGATTCAATGTGTTGAAAAATTGCCAAAAATCGCCGTTTTCTTGAATGGCTGTCAGGTTGCCAATTTTATTTATATAATTTGTTACGCATCAATTAAAATTTTTGGTTTCTGATAAAACCACAAGTTGAAATCAGGCGCACCGCAAAGGAACTTAAAAAAAAATTGTTCACGCCGACCGATAAAAAGAAAACATAATAGCAATAAAATTGAATGGAAAAAATCCTACATGTTCTTCAATACATACTCCTTCCAAAATCCAAAAATATCCATGCGTTTTTACCCATTTACTGTGGCGCAAATCCTTAATAAATAACTGATTTATTTGAAACTTCATACTTCTAAAAAAAAAATAATAATAATAAAAGTAATGCTTCAAAGGGTTAAAAAGGAATGAAAAAAAGAGAATATCTTGCCATTGTCCTCACCTCCTCGCGGGACAGCATATTGTCTTTGTCAGCGTCTATTTCTTTGAAGACGTTGGCCGTCGGCGGTGAGTCGCTGATGTTTATGAGCTCCACGTCGAAGAGGAGAGTGGCTCCTGAAATAACATAGAGACAAGTTCGTATGTAGTTGGGCAAACTTTGCAGCTATTCTAGTAAAGAATCCGAAGAAAAAAAAAATAATAAAAAAAAATAACAATCGTTCGAGGACTCCGATTCGCGAGACAATAAATATCAACGGATTTCGAGAGCGCCCAACGAATCATCGGAATGGCCGGAGGCCGAAACGTTCCCGTTCGTTCTTTCTCTCAGGGATTGAAGCCCGCCCGGTTTTCAACAACGGCGGGCGAACGACGACCACGAAATTCATCCACGTCGGCCGGGCTACCAGGCTGATTGGCCGAAACCCGATAAAAATCCAATACGTCCAGAAACGTCGTCGTCGCACCGTAGCTTCATCCGACCGCTTCCTATGTACCTTCTCTATCTACCTCCGATGCCCACGTACGTCACTATCGATAGTATATTTACTCCGTATCTCTTCTACGTGTGACATTTTATGCAACAAACTTTTTTAATTGACATTCTCCCGTCTTTTCCTCCCCCTTCTCCGACCTTCCGACCGACCCGGTTCATTTTTTTAAATTGTCATGATTTTATCAGAAATGACAGAGTATTACGACAGGTGGAAGGACTTTTGATTCCATACGAGACGCTATCGAGCGAGTGATAAATTGCTACGAATGAAGTGTCCGCTCGAAACTGACAGTCTGTCCTTTTCCCGATCGTCTTTGCCACTTCGGTTCGAACCACCGTGGTTTATCGTGTAAAGAATAAAAATACACAATTCGACGTATTTTTTTTTCTCGCCAAACACGAATCCGACATCAGTTTCGGTCCAGAAAGACTGGGTGTTTTTTTTTGTATATGATTTTATTGGAAATGACGGAGTATCACGACACCTGGCAGACTCTTGATTCGATACGAGAGGCTCTCGAGCGAGCGATAAATTGCTACCAATCAAGTGTCCGGCTTGAACATGATAGCTCTTTCGGTCTCTTGATCGTCCTTGCCACTTCGATTCGAACCACCGTTGCTAACGAACCATCGTTCATCGGTCCTACATACGTTGCGATGCAGCAAAGCATAAAAATACTTCGTTCTACGTATTTTTTGCTCGCCGAACACGAATCCGATATCAGTTTCGGAGCGGAACGACAGATTTTTATATTTATTTTTCCGTTATGATTTAATTAAGAATGACAGAGTATTACGAAAACTGGCACAATTTTGTGAACCACCGTGGTTCATCTATATATGTTATAATGCACCAAAGAATAAAAATACATCATTCTATCTATGTTTTGCTCGCCGAACGCGAATCTGATATCAGTTGCGGTTTGGAGCGACCGATTTTTCGAAAATCGTTATGATTTTATTAAAAATTACAGACTATTACGACCAAGCTTTCGTGCGAATGATAAATTTCCACGAATAAAGTTGTCCGATGGAAAACGATAGCTCTGTCGTTCGCCCGATCGTCCTTGCCACTTCCTTGATTTCCAACCACCGTCGTTCGAATAAAAATACAAGATAATAACAAAGAATAAAAATACACAATTCTATATATTTTTTCTCGCCAAGCACGAATCCGCCATCGGTCTCGTTCCATATTTCACCGAGGCCATAAATAATACCCTACAATATTTTTTTTCAATTTTGTTCTTCACTTGCCCTCCCCAAATTGCTCAATAACGAGCTCTCGCTTCGGCTCCGTGCGGCACAGCCAGTGAAGCACCGTCGAGTTTCTTTCGTCGTCGAAACGCTCGTCGAAGCATGGAAGACGAGAAAGAGAGGTCAACCGTTCGGCCGAGCCATCGCCTGCTCGTTTCGCGACTCGTACCAGAATACGGATAGAGGTACGTACGGAACGTGAGAATTATTGATTTCGGGCTTCGGCGTAAGCGAAGGAAGTGCACACATCGATGTTTCAGCAGAACGGTATCGGCAAGGTAGCAAAGCGTCCGACGAGCCAACGAACTCGCGGTCGGGTGAGGGGGGGGGGGGGGGCGGCTGCTACAACGGAACGCATTAATTATGGATGGTACCGGCTGCGATTAAACGATCGCTAATGAAATATGGCGCTTAATTATTCGCTGTTTGAACGAGTGAAATTAATATCGGCCCGCGTACAGCACCGTCTGTAACGCTGAGTCGGGCTCGCGAAACCCAGTCTATACATGTATATTTTATATATATATATGTATATATATATATATATATATATATATATAAACAGAGTATGGTGCGGTATACATGCAATGTATAAGTTTGCAGAGTGCGGGTTTCGATGGAGCTTGATGGCCAGGAACCGGCGAGTCTCGTTGCAACGTCACGTGAAAACGGCGCTGTAGACCCGCAGATGGTCCTATGGAGATCGGACAAGGATCACGAGGCCCCCCGATCGCGCTCGCGATCCGCAGCCGTTTTCACTGTTTCCACCGGTACCGTATACGGCGAACCGAACGGGGACGAGGATGCGAACGATGGCTCGGGAGTCGCGTACGAGATCGTCCCGCGTGACGCCCTTTCCGCCGGAGGGACACACACACCGCGCCGCCATTCAATTTAATGGTCGCCACCGCCGACGCCGCCTCGCTTCATCGGAATTCTGTCCAATTGCATTTTTGACTTCGATTTTGCGCGTTGCCTAACTGTTCCCCTTTGTGCGACCGGGCTATAACGCGAAGCGGGACGCCGAATCGCTCTCTCGGGTGATTTGAAAAGTGACGACCTCTCAGGGCCTCGCGGACCGAGGAAGAGCAACTCCGGCGTAGGCGTTCTCGCGCTCCTCCGACCAACCCGGCGAACCGTCGGCGCTTCCGCCATTCCCCTTTAATCGTGTACATCGCCTCTGCGGCCGGGCGCCCGCGAGACAAACGCGGCGATCGACGAAACGACGGGGACTCCGTCGATTGCCGGTTTCGAACGAACGTTATCCATCGAACGCACGCTAATTGGTTCCGTTTCGATCGACTCATATCTGTACATCGTCTAGACACCGGAGGCTATCGCTTTCGGCCGGCAGAAAATTGGGGAACACCGTCGTGCTGACGTGGATGCGAATTCAATTTTCGCTTGTTCTCTCGCTTCGACCGGCGAGCTTCGCTCCGGTCGATCCTGCATGCTGCATCCCGATAGACAAACGAGCGCAATCGCAACCGCCAAGCTTTGCTGTTTCCTTGACATACATGCCGCAATTTTTGTATACGCCGCCTATTCGCTGGCGGGTTGTCGGCAAAATGCTATCTGGGATTATTACAGTTTAATTGGTTTAAATAAAAAAGCTCGATGCCTCAATGTTTACTCGAATTAGACCGTTTTCAGTAATTTATAGATAAAAAAAATTTAAATTCCATAAAATCTGATCCCTTCGGTAGACTTGGCCAAATTCAATACTAAAAGTTTTTTTATCAAAATATTATATTCGTGCGCAATTCTAGAATAATAGTTCAAAATTTACCCAAGCTGGAGCTACCACAGACATTTTTCAAAAATCACATTTCTCGACGTTTTCAACCACTTCTAGTACGCTGACATAAAAATTTCGAAAATGCATTTTTTCACGAAAACGTAGCTTCCTCTATGAGGAAGCAAAAAAAAAGGAGAAAAAAATGTCGACTTACCTCCCGGTATGACGTTTCCGGCTCCGCGGTCGCCGTATCCTAGATCGGGCGGGATGGTCAGTTTCCTCTTCTCGCCGACGCACATGTCGACGAGTCCTTGATCCCATCCTTTGATGACCTGTCCCACGCCCAGCTGGAATGTGAAGGGTTGATCCCTGTCCAGACTGCAAACAGACAAAAAATATTCTGTGATCCTCGATTGTCGCACGATAGAGTCGCTGTGTGAACTAGACTAAAGTCGGACGTCGACGTTGTTTCGCACGGCGGATCACACCGTGGATTGACGCGCGGAGGCGCGACGTTCGACCACGCGATCCATTGAATTCGCGCCGCGTTGTGCCGCCATCCTTCATCAATCCTGACACACATTGTGCGAGACACGGAAGAGCCTCGTTGATAAGTTAGAGAGGGGAATGCGCGAACGCGCCATCCAAGAGCGGACCTCGATATCTTGGGTGTAAAGTGAATTTTCGATTTAAGCTAATTTTGTCAACATAACTGATTCACCTGGTTAGCATACACAGAAAAAAATTATCATTTATTCAAGTAAAATTTGTCGACTGGCTGCCAAAGAAAAAAAAAATGTTTCAATTCTACCTTCAATTCGTACAATTTCCAGCCGGATTGAAACGATAACATGTCACCTTGACAGTCTTGCCGACGTTGTTTCGATATCATATGGAATTCTAAGAATTGAAGCTTTGAAATTAAAACAAACATTTTTTTCTTTGGCAGCCCGCAAGCGATTTTTTTTTCAGTGTAGGTACAACAAAATATTTTGCTGTGGCAGCGAATATTTTTGCTACCACAACGATAAATTATTAACGATCGACATTTTGTTAGAGAAACAGAACTATTTTTCTCAGTGTGTAGTGGTTAGAAATTCCGGAGGAGTATTTAATTGGCAATCGGGCAAAACGGTCATAGGCCGGATGGCTTATCATCTCTTTCCGGAAAGAGATGATAAGCCCCGCCGTTGTGTGTCACATGCCCGTCACGACGTAGCCTGCACACCTACGTATCCGTGAAAGCTATCCAACAAACTGTAATGTCTATCCTACACACAGTATGCAGAAGTTTCGCTCCAAACATACTCGCGCGTAGTTCCTTTGACCTTAAAACTGCACGGCTGCAGTGAGCGGCGGATAAAGTTGGAATTTGAAGAACCCTTTGAACCTCTTGCAGGTAATAGAAAGCCGCGGATGCACGACGAGTAGAGCGAGAGAAACACATTTCCTCTCGCGCAGCGCTCCTAACCCTTCACGTACCGGATCCTTGTTCAACGAGGACCTAGGATTTCCCAAGACGCAACCTTCGAACGATTCGAATAACAAGTGAATGTACCCAAAAAAATCTGAGAAAATTCACTGACGTACCTTGAAGTATTGTTTTTTTGATAAGGCAGAAGGACATTTTTTACGAAAATCGGTACATCGAACAAAAATAATTTTGATTCAAGTAAAATTTGCTTGCGGGCTGCCAAAGAAAAAAAAAATTGTTTCAATTCTACTTTCAATTCGTACAATTTCATACGAACAAATTGACAAACGAATTGAAACAAACATATTTTTCTTCGGCAGGCCGAAAGTAAAATTTTTTTTTTTAGTGTACGGTTTTTGTCCTTAAAAGAAGGCGTGGTCGTTTGCGATCTGCAAAAAGTCTCCGGTACTTCAAGGGTCAAGAGGAAATATGAGAAGTGTCTTAGCGAGTAAATCTGTATGGTTTATTCGAGATTCCGGAGGAGTCTGAAATTGGCAATTAGGAACGAAGATCATACACCAGATTACCTCTTCTCAGAAAGAGATGATAAAACCCGCTGTTGTGTGACTCATATCCGTGACGACGTAGTCTGCAGACCTACGTTCACGCGAAAGTTATCCAACAAACTGAAAGGACTATCCTACACACAGTACGCAGAAGTTTTGCTCTAAACATGCTCGCGCGTAGTTCCTTTGACCTTAAAACTGCACGAATGTAGAGAGCAGCGGGTGAAGTCAGGATTTGAGGGGCCCTTTGAGAACGCTCTTTGAGCCTCTTGGAGGTAATAGAAAGCCGCGGGTGCACGACGAGTACAGCGAGATAGATACATTTCCTCTCGCGCAGCACAGAGAAAATATACGAGAAGTGTCTTAATGACTAAATCTGTGCAGCTTATTAGAGATGGTGAAGGAATCTTCAATTGGCAATTAGGAACGAAGATCACAAGCCAGATTGCGTCTTCTCAGAGAAAAGTGATAAGCCCTGCTGTTGTGTGACACATACCCGCGACGACGTGGCCTGCACACATGCGTATCAAACTATAAATATCCCACACATGCAGAACTTTTGGTCCGAACATGCGCGCGCTTAGTTCCTTTGACCTTAAAACTGCACGACTGCAGTGAGCAGTGGGTGAAATTGGAATTTGAGGAACCCTTTGAGGACACCATTTATAATAAGAGAAATACATTTCCTCTTGCGCAGCACGTCAAGAGAAAATATATGAGAATTGTCTTAGGGACGAAATCTGTGCAGCCTATTAGAGATGCTGAAGGAATATTAAATTGGCAATTAGGAACGAAGATCATACGCCAGATTGCCTCTTCCCAGAGAGAGGTGTGATCGGCCCCGCTGTTGTGTGACACACATCCGCGAAGTCGTACGAGCATCGTAGCGGCTGTTCAATTATTTCATTAACAACCCCAGTTTACGAGGCGCAACATCCATCCCCCCGCGAACCTCCCCCTCCTCCACCTCTCTCTGTCCCCGAGTGTCTCGGGCGTTTACTACCGCAAGGGTTCGTAACTCGGAGTTTACTGTCCGACCGGGCAAGGGCTGTATTTCAACATCCGGCGAGCAATGGCTCGGAAGGCCTACACCAATTCCAGCCGGGGCATCCCAGAAACCCACCCTCTGGCACGGCTATCGCTCACTCCGAACTCCTCCACCTTGCACCTTCTTGCCTTCCGACTATCCAACGCCACCGAACGTATTTTATCGAAATAAGCGGCTGTGTCACGGCACATATATATTATTTTTGTCTATATATATATATATATATGTATATATATATTAGGCAGACTGGGGCAAAACGTGGGGCGAAACGTTCACACTGTTCATGTGCTGGAGCCGATGAGGATGCTACATTCGTGACCTACACATGCGATTCTTGCTCTCCCGATCAGATACAACAATTTAAAACAAATTGTTTCGAATTTTCGTTTATTTTTCCGTTTTCTTATGTTATTATTATTGAAACAGACGTCGGCATATCATGAACAATAATTTAAAGCAAAAATACAATTTTTAGTCTTGGTGCCCGTTTTGCTCTCTCCTATTTATGTTTATTTTTATTTCATGAAGAATTTCATTTACTTACCGCCCTTTTCTCATGTACGGAACGTCAGAAAACTGAGCTAAGTCGTTTAAATGAAAGTTAAGACGGTGCCCGTTTTGCCCCCGATGCCTACTCTAGGTCCAGGTGTCCGTTTTGCCCCGGTCTCCCCTACTTGCTTCGAGAGTATATCTAATCTCTTCCGAAACGTCTTTCTTGTTTCGGCAAGGTGACACAAGATAAAGAAAGATCCGCACGTCCGAGAGGATG
Organism: Amblyteles armatorius; assembly: GCA_933228735.2. NCBI lineage: Eukaryota > Metazoa > Arthropoda > Insecta > Hymenoptera > Ichneumonidae > Amblyteles > Amblyteles armatorius. The sequence continues at coordinate 15,230,537 of OW121690.1, forward strand.
ACGTGCCTTGGATAAGAGAATCAACCCGCGCGTGAGCAAAGTCACCCCCGCTCGTCCCCCCGCGGCTCGCGCTTCCTTATTCCCGAGACGTATAGGCACATATCTCCCACATCCCCCACTCTCATGGCCGAAGGCAAAAAAACAATTGCTCTGGGACCGCCTTGGCCTTCGTTCGGGAGAATAAAAAATGTCATAGCTCCACCCTAATGCCCCGGCCAAACGACGCGTGTCTCGTCCCGAGAATATATACACGGCTCGGCGATCCCTCGACCCGTCAACCCACTCGACGCCGTCACCTCACCCCTGTCGGAGACACAGAAACGTTATATCTACGTGGAAACATTTGCGCTCTAACCCACCAGCGACGTGGAGGGTAGTTTGAAAAATTCAAAAGACCACTCCATCGCACACCGCGTCTCACGTTTAACGCAGTGTAACTTTTCTTTCTTCTTTTTTTTTTCTTTTGTATTCTTCTTATTTTTTTTTTTTCTTTTTTTTTCTTTTTTGCCGCGATACGAAAGAGACAACTTGCCGCGGGCGAGGATCGATCTTACGTCCTCAAGACAGGTAACAAGAGCGCAACGAAAAACCTCCGAAGGATAGACGGCTCGCCGACCGTTGTGTGCGCGCGATGCGGCATTTATGAATAATGCGCGGGGATAACGGGGCAAGACGGGAAGCTGGGGAATACATAAAGAATGTTCGGATGGAACCCGGAAATATACATTTAGTGTTTTGTAAAAAAAAAAAAAAAGAAATTAAAGTATTTGAAATCGTAAAAAAGTACTTGTGTACTTAAAGTACTGCGCAGCTCTGACTCAATATAGCCTTCCCCGTTTAGCCACAAGTGCCCGTCAATAATTTCCAACGGATCACCCCTTTCAATTCCGCGATCGAATCATTTCGACATTCGTTACCGCGTTCACCGAATGTCCCTCGTTCATCAAAGTGTCATAATATTTTATAAAGCTCGAATGTGGCGAATCTCGCCCGCTCCGTGTATCATTGATTCGCGCGGTAATCGGGTTGGGCCATATTCGACACTTTTATCCCCGCAGCAACGAAATAATATCGCAAAACGATATGTGTACCCTCCGAATCCCGGCGGCGTCCCGAGCGAGGGCGCAAAATCGAATTACAAAGGGAGACCTAATGAAATATTAACCGGTAAAACACGTTCGATAGCCGTCAAGTTTGAACGGGCGAACCGCTGCGCTGACGGCGACGAAATCGTCGAACCGTCCGAAACGCGTTATGAAATTAAATTCAATCGAAACGAGTTTTACTCGCGACGCCACCGACGCGAGTTTCGAATCGAATTATAGTGTAAAATTGTTAACCGGACGGGAACATCGAGCGACGGTGTCGTACACGACCGGACGGACCATTTGTATTCGCTTGTTTGTACGAACCGCAAAATTTCGTCGTAGCCGTCGGGCGGCGCGCATGAATTAGCTTCGGTCCGCGCGCATGCGCAGCTACCGGGCAGCCATTTTGGTTCCTTCTCGGTTCCGTCTGGCGAGGCCCTTGAAAGGAATTCAAATGGATCGGGCAACGAAATTTGGTCCTGTCGTTGAATATTTCTCGCGGAAAGGCGAACACCCGCATCCGTCTGAAAGGTCTATCATAGCGAGACACTCTCGCCATTCTAATGTCTTCATTTGAATACCATCCGGCGCGCTCGCACCGGTCCGCGCCTCGCCGAGCTGCCTCGCGCCAACTCCGGAGTCGCGGATGCTCCGAGCATTATTGACCGTTCGGTCCGACATGTGCTTTATCCGGAGTGAGATCTAATTTGAATAAAGTCTAAAAGGAATCAAACAAAATGAAAAAATCTATATTCGGCTTAACGATCGATCGAACAATCGTGCGCCACTCGAGATATTGTCTTATTAAACTTAGCCGGGTCAGAGCCGCGCGGGGATTCTCGGTGCTCGACGAAAAGTGAAATTTTTCCCTCGCCGAAGTAAGAAAAGCCGGAAGCGACGAGACAGATGGCCGAGTTGCGGAGTCGGCGTCGTGAGGCTGTTGGCTATTAATATTCCGTATTAAAAAAAAAAAGTAAAAAAAAAAAAAACAGAGAAAAAAGACACAGCAGGGGGAACAATGGAAATGTCTAGGTCGTGGAGTTGGCACGCCTCGGCGCTCGGAATTTGCATATTTCACGACAGGTGAAACGGGCCGTTCCCTCGCAGCGCATAAATCCTCAGCGACACGGCTATTGCATATGTCACAAACGTGCGCGCCGTCCACCGAAAGCCCGAAAAAAAAAAAAAAAAAAAATGAAAATTCGTACGACAAAAGTACGCAAATTAACTGGACGAATACGCGGGTCCAAGACGCACGGTGACAAATAATTCACGTGGCAGAACTACTCCTGAGCACTTGTCAGCAATGCCGTTTGAGAACGCCGGGTCGAGTCCGAAAAATGTCTTTGACTCATCGGCAAATGAAAGATGGATATTCGTAATTATGCGGCGGTTGTAGCGAGGCGCACAATGAGAGTAGCTCCGCACAAAGAGAGATACATAACACAAGCAAAAAAAAAAAAAAAAAAAAAAAAAAAACGAGGAAAGAACGGAAAGTCGTGAAAAGAAAGGCTGTCAGAAAATTTCGTTGAATTTTCAGCCTTTGGCTCACCGCTGGTGGAGCTATTACCGGGTGGGTCCTGCAGGAAGCTCGTTAACATATCAAAGAACGAGGGCGATATTTAAATTTATTCCTGGAAAAGCCTTGCGAGTATCGGTGAGAGAGAGTGCACAGGTCTAGAGGGGGGGGGGGGGGGGGGGGGGGACGGCCCGGCAGGGGGGGTTTCGGGGTTATGCCATCCTACGTAGTTATTCACCTTATATAGGTAGTGCCGAGAGAGGGAACCGGCTGCGGCCTTCCCGGCGTACGAGGGTTGTGTATAGCTATGTGCGGGCGACCTACCCCACGCCCCCGCATACACATCTGCAACGGGGGCTTCTGCAGCCGCGCAACCCCCGCCCGGTAGCCGGGACGTACGAAACCGTGGAGACTTCTTGCGACGGTCTCGCCCGAGCCGACGATATACTGCCGTGAGCTTTAACCTTTTCATAAAAGCCCGCGGCCCATTTTCCCCGCGAGAAACTCATTTTACTTGGGAATCCTTGGGTCCCTCCTGCTCGCCCTCGCTCTATGGGATCTCTTATCCGGGCTAAGCTTGCTATTGTCCAGTTTGCGCGTCGCGGGGATGCTTCGGGACCTCGGAGGCTTCCGTGGAGGATCGCGGCGAGTCGAATAAAAAAAAGAATGGGAGGAAAAAGCTGTCCCTGCACCGCGACGATAATCGATATCGGTATGGGTCACGAGGCGCTTCTGCATTTTTCTACTCCATATCGTCCGCGTGTAGTCCACACCGAACCGTCGCTCGCTCGGCGCGGGAAATACCTCTCCGATGGAGCTTTATGGGGGACGTAAAGAACGTTTCGCGACTCGAAGTTTCGGACTTATTGATGTCGCGGAATAGCGGCGGCGTTTACCAGCTGTTGCGTTGGAGCGTAAGTATCGGTTCCTATTGTAGTTATAACTATTCCTATAATTTTTATTGAAGTTATAAGTATGCCTATTCCTACAATTCCTATTGTGGTTATAACTATTCCTATTCCTACAATTTCTATTGTAGTAATAACTATTCCTATTCCTACAATTCCTATCGAAGTTGTAACTATTCCTATTTCTACAATTCCTATTGTCGTTTTAACTATTCCTATTCCTACAATTCCTATTGTAGTTGTAACTATTCTTATTCCTACAATTCCTATCGTAGTTATATAAGTTATACAAAAAAAAAATTATTGTAGTTATACAAACAAAAAAGGGAAGAAAAAGCTGTCCCCGCACCACAACGATAATCGATATTGGTATGGGTCACGAGGCTCTTCTACATTTTTCTACTCCATATCGTCCCCGTGTGGTCCACACCGAACCGTCTCTCGCTCGTCTCAGGAAAAACCTCTCCGACGGAGCTTTACGAGGGGCGTAAAGAACGTATGGCGTTTCGAAGTTTCGGACTTGACATCGCGGAATAGCGGCGGCGCTATCACGCGCGGAACGCGGCGCTGTAAAGCTGTTTACCAGATGTTGCGCCGGAGCGTAACTATCGGTTCCTATTGTTGCATCCCAATATACCTAGCGTAAAACGCTTTATCGCCGCGTCCATCACTCGTGTGATGTCGCCTCGCGATGTACGTCGGAGCCGTATCGTTAACGTCCGACCGGAATGTATACCGTCGGTAGTATCTTTCAGACGTCGGGCGTATCGCGGAACGAGGGAAGTAAGAATTGTCCGGCGACCGTTCGACGTACCGACTTCCGGTCCCGAAACTCCGAGGGCCCCGAGCGACAAGCGGCGCGGCCATGAAACGATCCTCAGCGTCCCAAAAACTCGAGTTGCCCTCCTCGTACGCTTTGTTTTATCGGTCGGCATAAACCGATCGTTTTGCCGGTGGTTACGTTCGGTAATGATCTTCGACGAGAAAGTTCCGAGCGCGCGATTCCCTTGATGGAGTTTTGTGCCTTATTGACGCGATACGGCGAAATGTATTTCCGGGATCGAAACAGTTTTTCCATTAGTGTCGATGCGTGGATTTTTATCGGCTTGACGGGTGTTTATGGAAAATCGATTTCGATCGTGGAGAGGCGGAGAGGTCGGTGCATTTTTTAACGGCCGACGTAACCGATGAAAAATGAACGGGGCACGGGGCAGTCTGTTTGGCTCTTATCGCCGGAGAGTCTCTCACACGTTTCCGGTCTGTTTGCGTCGGACGAACTTCCTTCCGGGTTCCGTCATCGAAACTTCGAAGGGCCCGAGCGACAACCGGCACGTACACGAGACGATCCTTAGCGTCCCGGAAACTCAAGTTGTCCTGCTCATGCACTTAGTTTCATCAATCGGAATAAACCGATAATTTTGCCAGTGTAACGCTCGGTAACGATTTCGCATGAGAAAGTTCCGAACGCGCTGCCTCTTGATGGACTTAAAAAAAATTCGCCTGGCGGGAATAGGAATTACTTTTTTTTAAAATAATTTTCTCCAATTTTAATAACTTATCTTAATTTCAATGAAAAAGTATATACATTTTTTGTCACAATTGCACATTAAATTTAATGTGCCAGTTTTCGCATACAAACTTCAAGTTCCATCCCTTCAAATTGACAATTTTGTATTTAAGTGTTGACCTTTTTTTCGTGCGCTTCGTGTCTCGTTGACGCGATACGGTGTAACGTATTTCCGCGATCGAAGCATTTTCCATTACAGTTTCGATCCGTGGATGTTTACCGTATCCACGGGGAACGTGTCGAGAATCGATTTCGATCGTGGAGTGTCCGCGATGTATTTTTGAACGACCGACGTAACCGATGAAAAATGAACGGGGCACGGACCGCTGGAAACGGCAGTCTGTTTGGCTCTTATCGCCGGAGCGGCGCTCTCACACGTTTTCGGTCTGTTTGCCTCGTCTCCGGCGTCCGAAATCCCAAGCGGTTCCGCGGGGCTCTCCCCGGCTGGCTCTAGCCGGCAAGTTTCTTGGTAAGCGGCTAGGATGCCCGTTGTAAATTTGGAGTGCTAAGGTTATATACAAGGTCGGGTGGCTTAATGTAGATTTAGATAGCTCCGGGCGCCAGCGGTGCATGCCCGGCTTTTAAGTCTTAGAGACTTTGGCTAATTAATTTATAGACGGAAGCCCGTTTTCTCTGTGCGCTGTAACCGGTGTCTGGCGAGTGCGCGGGTTACGGCGTCGCCCGAAGATTCCGTGCCCGGTGGGCGCATTCAACCCCGAGCAGCCCCCGGATTCATTTCGAACGTGTCGTCGGGGTGCGATTCGAGCGCTGACTCGCGCGTCAATTTCATCCGAGCGTCAAACTCTTCACCGGCGCGGAAGAAGCCGGCCGGCTGCGGACGAAAAACTTCAAAGTATCGTGTTTACATGCACTGTAAAAAAAATTGTAAATTTAATTTCTCGACTCGAAATTCTTATGCAAAAACTGGCACATTAAATTTAATGTTCGATTACGATGAAAAATTAATACACTTTTTCATTGAAATTCAAGTAAATTATAAACATTAAAGTACCTTTGGAGTGAACTTAAAGTAAATGATTAAAAACTAAGAATTTCGAATGTTTTTAATACACTGAACATTAATTTTTCATCTCAATCGTACATGAAATGTAATATACCAGTTTTTGCATAAAAACTTAGAGTCCGGTACATTAAATTTCGTACGATTTTTTTTACAGCGTATACAAACCTGTCCTCTTATTTCCCGTCTCATTAACAATTTTAGATTGTCCTTTTGTCTGTAAAATTTGTGCCAGCTCGTGCGATCGGAAAGCTAACAAATAAAAATGATGGTCTCTCGTGGACAACAAGTTGTTGCAAAAGGCACAACATTTTTTTACTCTCTACGCTGTAAACCGGTGACTCTAGCGAGTGCCCGGATTACGGCCGTTCGCTTTCAACCCCCGCCCGCCCCCGGATTCATTTCGAACATGTTGCGCTGTGTTTCGAGCGTGGTCTCGCGCGTCAATTTTATTCGAGCCTCAAACAGTTCACCGGCGCGGAAGAAGCCGGCCGGCTACGGGCGAAAAACTTCAAAGTGTCGCGTTTACATATTTTATTATAACGGAGCGGCGGAGGAGAGACAGAGGAAGTCCGAGACGGCTGTGTGAAACGCGATCGATGTTCGCGAAAATAGTTCACCGAGACACCCTCCGCGGCGACATTGTGTTCACGAGGGCTGGCCGGGAGGGGGGGGGGGGGGGGGGGAGGAGGGGCGGCGAAACGAGGTGCGAGAGGGAGAGCCAACGTTGGGAAGGTGTACCAGCGTATATCCGGAAGTTGGTATAGCGGCAGCCATGTTAGGATTTCCCATGCGGGGTGTACGTTAAGTTACGTTACGGTGTGCACTATGAAATATGCAGGAACGCTATCTAGTTCGTGGCCGCAGCGTTTGGTCGGGAGGATCGAGGAGCGGCGGCGGCGGAGGCGACAGAGGCGGAGGCTGCGATATTCCGGCGTCTTCTGGCTGGCTTTCTCGGCCCTCTCAGTCCGGACTATTTTCGAGACGGCAAAGGTTCTTCACTGACCGCTGACTTCGTCACGATGTGCCCCGGAAAATCCCTCCGACGTCCTCTCGCGGCAATCGAATTTACCCGCTCGCGTCCGTACATCGTAACCCGCATAAAAATGAGCCGATGACCGAAAGGCCGAGCCGCCGGTCCGACGTTCCGGCCGGGTCGGATAGGACGGAATTCGTAACAATATTTTGGACTCTTTGACCACACTCGCGTGACGGTTACGACGGGGATGACACGTTGAAATGTTACGACCGACCGAGTGTAGTCCATAAACGTCACCAATGTGGAACGAAATCGGTTTGAGAATTTCATTTTTTTTTGTTGCCAGAAGTGACTTACTTTATATTATTCCAACCGGAAGTGACTTCATTCTGGCTGTCACTTCCGGTGCAAAAATGAGGTTTTAAACCGGAAGTAACATGTTTCGCGTCGAAAGAGACGTCTTAAAGAGAAAGAGAATTCATAAAAAATTTCCACGTGACGTTAGTTCAGGGTTAAAGGGGAGATTTTCAAACCGGAAGCGACGCCGAAGAGAACATTTTCCATTTCTTCTTCCCGAGCAGTGGCGTAGCAGCATTACCCACCGCTCAGTGTTCTCAATGGCGTTTTGGTGTACGGCAGCCAGTGCGGTACCAGCGACTTAGGGGACAGCGGGGCAAAATGGCACAGCGGGGCAAAATGGGATAATGAGGCAAAACGCAATTTCCCAATAACTTAAGACGATGGTGACGATGGTCGTCACCGTCTGATCGAGCAGCTCGAAGTCGCAGTGGCTAGTCAAAGATAAAAGAGCACCGCATCGTGCAATAAAACGGTACACGGTGAAGGATCGAGCCACCGCAGATGGACAAACGCAGCCGTCCACTCTACCGACCGAAGCGTCCGGTATCTCAAGAATCTTAATCCCGGCACCCCCAATCGACCGGACCGTGGGAAATGCGTCTCTCCATCACCGTTCCACGGACGGAGAAGTCTGAAAGACGCGATGAAAATTGATTGCGAAATTGTTGGGAGGGCGTCGAAGATCGCGCCCTCCCACGAAACCCCCCTCATCCTCCGCCCGCGAGTGACCGTATAGATTATCGAGGATCTCTTCGACGAAGCGACAGGGCCGTTCCGTGGATCCTCGGACCCCGCGGCCCGCTCGCTATCATCGAAATTCCTCCTTCAAGAATATCCGAACGGCCATAGAAACATTCCTGCGACTATCCTATTACCTCGCGCACCGGTATCGTAGTTTACAAGCCGCGCGTGACTTGGCTTAATTCAAACGGCACGGAACATACAATTTGCCCGGGCTATCTCGTCGTCTTCCGTGTTAAGAATTTTCGGATCGATAGCGAGCCCGAGGTTGAACCCTCCGAGGGAAACGACGATAAAGATAGAGGCGACTCGTCCCTCGGCTCGATAAACGGAGCCGAGAAAACGAGAGTACAGGGCCAAGTTACATAAAGAGTACAAAAGTACGCGCGGTCAAGTATCGTGAAGATCGAAAGTTTGATAACCCGAGGCGAGAATGAGGAGGGGGGGGGGGGGGGCGGAGGGGGGCCGAGGATGTCGCGAGAGGCGGGAAGGGCTAAGAGGTATCGAGAGTATCGATCCTCACCGTTGCAGAAATATAATAGCCGGGGACGTTGGCGGGCTCCCTTGCTGTCCCCTTTCAAGGAGGGGGGGGGGGGGGGGGGGGCGAACGGAGAGAAACCCATCGCTCGGCCGGGCGAATCTTTCGACGAGGGAGTTTCCACTTGGAAAGGTCGCCGGGAGCGGCGGAGGGAGATTCTTCCTTCGCAGTCGCGGGCGGATCTCGCGGGCTATCGGGAACGGGCCGCGGGAGAACGCCCGGAGGCTGACGAAGACTCGCCGTAAAACGCGGCGCCCTTCTCGCCGCCCCCCCCTCGGCGAACCGCCGAAGACCGCGGGGGAAAGGGGTTAATGGATTTCTGAAAACTTTTCTAGCCACTCGGCCTCTGTTCGAGCGGAATATGAAGTTCCGGGTAGTGAAATTAGCGAGTCTTTAAGGCGGGTTTGAAAAAGCGTTTCTGACGGTCGAACCTTCTTAGCCCCCCCCCCCCCCTCCGCGCGGTGACTCTTTGCGGGACGGGCTGGGAGGGCGGGGGCGGACAGAAGTTCCGCGGGCACTCCGCAGTGATCTTGGAAATGACGCGCTCGCGCGAATCCCTTTTTGCCCTCTCGGAATGGGCTCCGTTGAGAATGCTGCTTTCCTTGCCGTGGACCAGGAGGGGGTGGGGTGTGGGGGGGGGGGGGGGGGTGAGTAGCGGGTGTCTCGCGACTCTGGCAGACTACGAGAGAAATGGGACACTCCATGATGTAGAAATACACTGTTCTGTGTAGGTGGAACGAGAAAATGAAAAAGGAAGAAAGGAAAGGCAGCGAAGAAAAGAACGGGGAGAAGAACAAAGTAGAAAAAAAAAGGAGAAGAAGGAAAGGAGAGGAGGCTCTACGAGTGAAACGACGAAACTTTTCCCAGCGGGAGAAAACGCTGTTCTAAGTATACTTTTCGAAGTATCCTCTGGGTCGCGGCTACGAAGGTACGAAGGTATACGTCCCTCCGGTGCTCGGCGGGTTCGGCTCCGCGCGCGCTTGTTACCCGCCGAACCGTGCTCTCGAGGGATGAGTATGACCGCGCTCGAGATATAAGTTTACCATACTTCGCGAATAGACGCGAGGCTTCTCGCGACGATTAACCCGAGCCCTCTTGTTTTGCCGGGCTGTTTCGTTTTTGAAAAAAAAATGTTTCTACGATGAGAGAAGGATCTGGTAAAAATTACTGCATCGCTTGAGAAATATTACCGTAGGACATCGTAGTAGGGCACTGGGGCACAACCTCTGTGCACACGGAAAAATAATTCATTTGACGAACACCCGGAAATAAATATTTTCATTAATTTAAATAAATATTTTCATTAACTTAAATAAATATTTTAATTATTTTGAATAAATATTTTAATTATTTTGAATAAATATTTTAATTATTTTGGATAAATATTTTAATTATTTTAAATAAACCCCCGCTGGAAGTATACACCGCAAACAAATTTTGTTTGCGAATTAATGAACGGCAATGGAAGCTTTTTTCACATAAAATGTTTCCGAAATTTTAAGTTCCAGTACATTAAATTTAAAATTTATATTCCCGTCTAAGTTCACCATCTTCGGGAACGGTCGTTAAGTTTCTCGCAATTAACCCTTGACTAGCAGTTTAGTCTAAAAAAAAAATTCCTCCCATTCCGCCCTTTTCTGCCATTCCGCCCTTTTGGTCGCGATATTTATCGAACCGTGCCGGGGTGCGCGGTCACTCGCGGCGATAGGAGAAGCTGCACGAGATGTATATATGTGTGCACCGCGTTGCACATATTTTATAGCTCCGCGCACCGCGAGAGCTCGCAACCACCCCCTGGTAAAATGTATCGTCGAGAAATTAAGCGCAGTGCCGGAATGTTAAATGGAATGCTGCGACGTGTGAGCAAGCCGAAGGGGATGGGTGGAGGAGGTGCCCAACGTCGCAAACTCGACGGTAGGCGGGGGAGGCACGAGTTGGCACTCTCGGTGTTCCACACGGAGAATTCTACGAGGATACCTCTCCGGAGTTCTCTGAAGCAACGGCGCCCACACCTGATCCGCGGTTATTCCAACCGCGTCTGCATTTAATTTACGGTCGGCTACCGCTCACCCGGCTCCGCTCCGCCGTGCGTACCCTCGGGATATTGATTTCTTCGTGACGAATGTATGACCGCGTTTTAATGCGCGCATCAAATCGACGGAGAAACTTCGGTCCTGTTAATGCGAGGAACGACACACTCGGCGGGCGAAACGTTTTTCCATCGAAATATAAACGTTATTTTGTTGTCCCGCGTTTTGTCTCACGCATGGTGGAATTAACGATCGGGCAGAGGAACGCGATCGTCCGGGCCGCTTCGGTCGCGAGGAAAGCGGGCGCGTCGATACAAAATAACCGATCCGGGAACGAATCATGGTAATTTTATCAAAAAAATATCGAACTGTTTACGAATAAATGTATCCATTTCACAAAAAATCTTGTCCGTTTTAACTCTGTAACTCCTGACTGGGGTTGAAACGCACCACACGCGAATGCAAATTTTTTTTCAGTTTTCTAATGGGGTTTTCCTTAACTAAATGTAAATAATGTCAGATTTCTCGCACACCGTTCTCTTCCTTATGAAAAAATCGAAGAAAACCATTTATGAGAAAGTCTGTTTATCAGCATAGGACCGGTTTCATGATGAGGAAAGCGTGGGGTGCGTTCGGACCCCAGTTGTGCCCTTGAAGGTAAAAAAATTAAGTCATTAGTTTTCGGGTTAAAAAAAAATCTTGTCCATTTTACAAAAAAATCATGTCCATTTAAAAAAAATGTCTGTTAATTATTCGAATATTTTGTGTAAAATTAACAATCAAACAGTGTGCTGTTTCGCTTGTGCGTCCGCTCGGGATATTGATTTCTTCGTGACGAATGTATGACCGCGTTTTAATGCGCGCATCAAATCGACAGAGGAACTTCGGTCCTGTTAATGCGAGAAACGACACACTCGGCGGGCGGAACGTTTTTCCATCGAAATATGAACATTATTTTATTATCCCGCTTTTGTCTCACGCGAGGTGGAATTAACGATCGCAAAGAGGAATGCGCGATCGTCCGGGCGATTTCGTTCGCGAGGAAAGCGGACGCATCGATACAAAACACCCGATCCGGGAACGAATCGGGATCGCCGGTCCGTAACGGAGACGAGAGACACTCTCATGTTCGCGGAATTCGTTAACAGAAAAACCGGCAAAATCTGATCGCTCGCGAGAGCCAACCGTGCGAAGCTTTATCGTTCCGCGAGCATCGCCTCGCCTCTATTGCAGTGACCCGCGCTTCGGCAATCCCGCTCGGTTCCCCACCTCTTTCTATCTCCTCTTTTTCTCTATACCTTCTTCGTTTTTTTTGTGTTTATTTTTTTATTTTTTATTTTTTTTATCCGCCATTCGTAAAATTTCCATTAAGCGAAATGATTGCGGGTCGCGTCGCACCTCGAGGCGGGGCGACTGCCGTTAATTCTCGCGCCGCTGGCTCCGCCCGCGCCAGAGACCGATCTCGGAATTACCCTGATTACCCTTTCTCGTGTGTATGTATGCATAGGGGAGATGGGGCAAAATGGGCGTCTCGAATGAAAATAGGTATTGGGGGCAAAACGGCCACCGTCTTGTCTTTCATTTTTCTGACGTTGCTTACACAAGAAAAGTGCGAAAAATAAGTAAAATTGTTCATGAAGAAAAAAATTATCGTTCGAATCGAAATTTTTTTGAAACATTTACTTGGAACTCTTTTTTTCGTAAATTTGTTCGGCAAATAATTTTTTTTCGAAAAAATGTATAGCAGATTCATTTTTCTATTTTTCAAATCTTAGATCTGATTAATTTTTCGAATGATTTTTGATGAAATCTGTGTTTTTGCAATTCGGCTACGGCCTTTTTTTTTTGGGTATAAACAAGTTTCGTATTGTTTCCGTCTTAATAGGTTATGTGGCCTGTAAGACGTTTCCATCTGCACGGATTCCCACTGTGCAAGCTCCAACCTCCAATAGGGAGTACGGAAGTTCAAGGGGGAAAGTTTCTTGAAAGGAGTACAAAATTATAATATCCTTCACTGAAACTTTCCATTTGTTCTGATTCTAATAGAATTTCATCGGGCTGATAATGACAACAAATAAGTCGATTAAGTAGAATTGTTTTATTACAAACAATTGTTTTTCCGCTTTTTGTTCATCCTTCCGTTCTCTTGTCATTTTATTCATAAAAAAGATCTATCCACGTAAATGAAAAATCACTTGAGACAAAATTATAATTTTCAGATTTGCTGCCCGTTTTGCCCCATCTCCCATTTCACATGTACATTTTTTTTTCCACCCGATTTTTTATTTTTTATATTTATGCGCCGAGAGGGCGGTGAATCTCCGATTACGGAGAGAAAAGGAGATGAATTTATATAAGAAGGCGCTTCTTGTGGCATACGAGCGCAGGTTGTTCGTGTAACCGCGAGGCTCCTGCACGAGAATAACGTCGTAATTCGCCGGGAACGGTGAAAAGACGGGGCGAAGCCGTCGACGCGCTTCTCGTAAATCGTTTTATGCTAAGTCTTCAGGGTTTTTCCATTGCCCCTTCGTTCGACCGCGTACGAGCCACGCGAGCCATAATGCAGAAAGCCAATATACCGGCGGTCGCACTAGACAACATAACTCTCGGAGGGGTGGAGCTTTTCGCGTGTCGTGTTAAACCACCGCGTGCACGGCGATCGACTGTTTCCGGACGGAACGGCTCGCAACAGACTCAAAATGTTATTTTCGCTAATGAGACCGAGACCGTACCGGCAACAAAAACTTCGTGAAAACTATACCTAAAACAAAAAATAAAAACTAAATTGAAAAATCCGTTCGAGGCGGAAGAGCCTTCTCGCGTCGCAAGCGATTGCAATTTTTTTTAACGACCGGCGCAACAGTATGAACTTTTCTTACTTCCATTTTTGCACTGAGAAATAAATTGTCGGGTTGCCTAAAATCCGCGGTGACGCGTTAAATCCACCAATTTTTTTCCAAACGCAATAACTAATTTTGCAGGTTGGATCGCAACTCCATTTACCGCCGGAGCCCCCAAAGTTCCGATCCGCCGAAGATCTTTTATTAATCGAAACTTCGCTCTACAGCCGTGATATTAAGGTACCTCGCTCGTTGGGCCGACATCTCGGCCGCGTCCCCGCTGCGACAAGATCTTTAAAAAGCTCCTCGGTTCACTGATGGGATGTCGCAGCTGGCGCGTATGAAATTTCCATATCGTCGAGCGAAAAGTGCCCGTACGGCTGTCGTGTGGCTCCCGTCGTGCGCTGTACCGGGGAACGGGGGGTGGCAAGGCGGTATACGCCAGGGTAGAGAGCAGAGAGACGGAGACGGCGACCGGGGGAGTGTCTTGCGCGAAACATTTGCAATTCCGAGGACCTCAGCGAGTTGGAACAGTATCTGCAACCGGTGGACCATGGAGCGCATGTACCGCGGATGAAAGCAGCTGGATGAAATCTTTTCTATATCACCCCCCCCCCCCCCCTCCCTCCCCCCCTCCCTTCTCCACATATCTGCAGAGACGAGTGTTCGCGCAAGCGGAAGCGTAACGTGCGCGAGCATTCGGGCATATACATAGAATTCACCTCCCCCACTACGCGCAACCTCTCCACCTTATATTGTAGTTAACTCTATCGCATATTCCGTTGCCTCTCCAAAGGCCATCTCAATCTCGCCGCTACCGTGCGGAACGGGCGACGTGCGGGTGGTAGCCTCGAAAGCGAGGGTAAAATTGGCTGGCGAAGGAAATGAATACCAGATAGAACAAAGAGGTTCCTCCGCCGGAGTCGGGAACAGTGTCGCCTCCCAAGACAACGGCGGGGCCCGAGCTCCGACTCCCGGCGTAATCGTATCTGCATCAAAGTCGAGTATCCAAGTTTCCGTATCCATTAACGCGGCGAGAGCGACGATGGGAGCCCCGACAGCACGGAGGGAACCTTTGCCGCTCGAGCCTCGGCGTTCGGTCGTTCAACGACCGAGAAATCATTTCCGTTATAATTAATCGAGCCTCGGGATTTCTCCTTTCGCCGTCGGCCGTATCTCGGAAGCGTCCTCGACCGCCGCGGAAGATCGTGCAATTAGGCGAGGAGCGGGCTGAAACGATAATTCGACTCAGCGCGTACATCGGTTTATCTGGCGGTAGAGACGCGAGTTTCGCGCGACGACGATGGGCAACCTTATATCTTGGGGGAACGAACGACGAGGGGGAGGACGGGGCGACGGAGTGATGGATCACGGGCGTTGAAGATCAAAGGGTGGGAAGAGGGGCAGAATGTTCTTGTTGGGAAGTGGAACGGTAGTTGGCTCATCGACTGGCGAAGCCGCTTCGTACAGAGATTTCGGGCGAAGAGCGCGGTTTGTTCGGGCAATCAAGTTAATCAGGTCGAAAGTCATCCGTGATCGATCGTTTGCAACGCTCTGATGATGTAGAGGAAAAAACCAGGTGCAAATGTTGAAAATTGCTCGGAGAGCTAACTGCGTGCTCGGTCGATATTCAATTAGTGTAAGTGATGTAAGCGAAATTCAAGTTCCAGTACATTAAATTTACAATTAATTCGCACGGTGCATGTTTTCGCGGTCGACGCGTGGAATGAGATGCGATTTCATTTCGACCGGAATATCAACAGTCCCGTAGAGGATACACTGTAGAAAAATGTTGTTTGAAAATTAACTGCTTCTGAAACTTCAAACCCAAGTGCCTCAGAATTTTACATAAAATTTTTTATTTCTAATAAAACTTTTTGTAAATTTCAGTCTAAAGATTTGTAATTTCAATATTCAGTATTTCAATTTTGCCAAAAAGGTGCATTAACCCTTTGAGCCATACATTTTGATACTATAAAAAAAAACCTTGGTATTTAATGCCAAGAAATTATTTTCTAAATATTGAAAACTGAGCGCACGAAGGTGGGCCACCCTAAATCTCACCGTGACGCAAACGGTTAAATGTTAAATGAATGCAAGTAACGAAAGCAAATTTCGATATCCAGTAAATTAAATTTAAAATTTATTTTTACACTGTAGGAAAGGAGTTTTGCTACCGACCGCTGGTCTTTCGCCGCCCTCAACGCCGACGCCTGACTAAAGTCGTACGAGTCGAAACGCGGCTGAACGAGAGCAAAGGTCGCGGTGGCCGACGGTGGTTCTAAACGTTGCGGCGAGAAAAGCGTGCTAGTCGGAAGGTATTGAGCTGAGGTAAGTGCTTCTGCCGGTGAATAGTATGAGCAGAAGGAAATCGAGTCAAAGGGAATGGAAAGCCTCCCCGTCCGCCGGTGCTTGTTGAGAAAATCCACGATAGCCTGCCGCGGCTGCCGCCGAGACTGCTGGCCGGGCACTCGATTCCCGGTTTTCACATCCCCTCGAGCCACTTCCGCTTCTGCTTCGGGATCGAGGGAGAGCGACCGTCGACGGCTGCGGCGGATCTCGGCTATCGGAGAGAGCCGACGCGAGACGGAGGAGGAGAAGATTTCACCCTCTGTTTGCCAGCGCTCAGCCGAAGGTTCTCGATTATAATCGATATTCGTTTGCCGAATCTACCGGCACGACGAGAACGCCGGATTAACGTGTAGATTGGCCGTGTGTGCGGCAGGGGAAACGAGAGGAGCAGAGGGATCGCCGACGGTATTACTGGCACCGTCGAAACAAGCCTTCGATTATCGGAAGCAGGCGTTTGCTTCCAATGGAAACGGATCGCGCCGTGAACCATACTCGCGGCAACGAGCTTCGTACGCGGATCGGTGTACGTACGTCTCTCGAATACCTCGGAATTTCTCACTATTGAATCGGTCCCGCGCCAAAAGGGATTAGCGGTGCGCTCTGATTGTAAAGAAAATCGGAAATAAATTGCACCGCGAGTGTAAATTGCTCGTTCGTTGGACTGTGATTTACGGATAGGGCAAAAAAAAAAAAAACACGCGTAGTTCGCGAGAGATGGTGGTAATTTTTTTTTTTTTATTCTACTGTACCCAGAAACTACGGTGCGGAAGAGCACGTTCGGATCCACGAGATTGCATGAATAAATTACCGACGCTGCTCCCGAGAACGTTATGAAATATTGATACGCCATATCAAGTTAATCGCATGAACGCTGATCAACGTCTCGTCTCTGAAATATCCAACGGACGATCTTCGTCGTTGAACAGAGATCGATCGGAATTGTTGGGGAAGAGCGGAGGTCCATGCATCATTCCGAAAACGTCGCTTCCGGTTTTGAGATATCAGTTTTCGATCGGAACTGACATCGTACGGGAAAACGGCCATGACGGTTCGAGAATCTCACATTCTGATCGGTAGTGACGTTTTTTCGGTGTGACATCACTTGCGGTCGAAAAATGAAAATTTCAAACCGGAAGTGACGTATTTCCCGTCGAAAAATGAGATTTTCAGATAGGAAGTTACTTCACTTCCGGTCAAAAAAATTTCAAACCGCATGTGACGTCCGTCCGGTATGACGTCACTTCTGGATACAAGCTTGAACGCCGGGCGGGTTGAATACCCTCTGTAACTGGTGCGGACTCTGGCAAAAAATTCTCTAACCCGTGTAAGAAAAATCCACACACATATACGGTATACCCATTTTTCCCAGTGCATGATATTCCACCCTAGAGAACCTTTCTCCGCGTACGCCTTCGTGGATAAGCACACCGATATTTTTATTTTGATAAGAAACGAAAAAAAATGTAAAGTAATGAGAACGTGATACGAGCAGAAATATCGTGTCGTTTACGGTGAGATAATATTTTCCGGAACGTCCGCGGGATCCTTCTTCGTTTCGTCGCTGAATGTAAAAGGCGTTACGGGGCGGTTATAGCAGCGGCGGCGGGAAGATCCAGGATCCAGCCAAGGTCCACATGCATCGCCGCCCACCCCCGAGCTGACCCTCGGCATCGTTATCGTAGCCGTTAACTCGGGTTTCATAAATGAAAAAGGACCCTGCGGTGGTGTTCCATACCCGGGTAAACTGCAAACTGCAACTGCAGCGTTATAACGAACAGCTATTTGCAATACCTCTCCGTTGTATGTACGGCGGGCCGAGAGCGTGTTGGCCCGGTGCTGGCTGCTCGCTGTTTCACCCGGGCGCGAGAGGGAGGCACGCGGTCTCAAAATCGTCGGGAAAACCCGGCTAGCGCCCATCGTCCCGGAGCCAAGGGGGATTTTATCCGGTTGACTGCGTATCATCCCTCCGCTCGAAACCCCGGAAGAGAGGACACGTAGAATCGCGAGCCGCGTTTAATAAGCGCCAGCATGGGCTCCGCCGCTGGAGGCTGCGCAAGCGGCGAGCCATCCCCGAGCGAATTGAAATGACAGCGACCCGGGGTGTCTTGTGTGCGGGCTGTATGTACCCACCCAACAATTACCTTGCTCGTTTTCGCTGCTTTTATGCACACCTTACACTGCCCCGGACGCTCGCGCGATCTTCCCTTTTTTTACCTCGACCGCCGAGCCGCGTATTAACTCTCGTATAATTGACGCTGTGCGTTGCTCCACTTTGGAGTCCTCGTCCTCGAAATGACCCGGGGGTCCTCGCGAAACGTTGAAGTTTATACAAACGCGGTCGCAAAGTGCCGAGGGAATAAGCCCGGGGCAAAAAGGAATGCCGCGCGGAAAGTGCATGGCCTCTTCGAGATGTTGCTCGAATAATGCCGGGGCGGGAGCGAGTCTGTTCACAGGTAGGTCGTTGCACCGCGAACTTGTACGATGCTATCGTCCGACCCTCGCGATTAAACTGTACGGGTTGTGTGCGCTGTACCGTGCGCCAGCTTCCGTGTGCGTGCGTGTGTGTGTTGCATAAAGGCTAGGGTGGAACCCCATCGCTGCGCCGCGCGGGATATCTGGGAGATGTTCGCCGGATCGCAACTTCATCTCGCCAACACAAAGTTCCCTCGGTACTTTCGTCGCGGGAGCTTCAACGCCGGAGCTTGAATTTCCGAGAGAGAAACTTGAATAGAGATTCCGGCGACCGGGAGGGGTCTCGAGTATCGCGCGGAGGAATCAGCCACGTTGCGAAGGCGATGCTCGCCGAGCGATATGATTATGGACAAGGTGATGTATGACGTGGATTTTACAGAGATCGATACATTTCATCGCGGAATAAGATGGGTACTTGGTACGTTGTGTTTGTATCGTACACGGATGCAGTGAAGAAAAAAAATTGTCGGGCAAACGAGCGGCGGAACGAGCTACGGACTGGTTCATCGGCTCGACCGATATCTTGATTGTCCGATGCGTTTGGTTGACCCAACAAAATTAAATTTCTGGCGCCCGCTGACGCTCGGATCGACTAATTATTTCTCAGAGTCTAACATGTACCTTGTGATAAAAAAATTACCAGTTGATTTAACCGTGGATCGTGGAATCCATTTTTTTACTGCCTAAAGTCGTCAGGTGTGATCCGTGGGACCGCGATGTCCGTTGCTCTGTGACTTCCCAACGGATGCTTATTTTTAGGTTTGTTTGTAGCAAAATCGAAACGCCAGACCCTGCCTGACAAAAATCTAAAAATTATTTGTTCGCGACCTGTGGCATTGAAAAAAAAAACGTGTCATGAAAATTGGGTAAAACGTCCAGGTCGACCGTCAGTAAATCGGTCTTCGGTATTCGACGAACGAATGTTTCGCCGAGGAATTCACCTCGCGGCCCTAAACAACCTGGCAACGGCGTAAGAACGACGATACAGTCGAGGGCGGATCGTTGTCGCGGTGCGAGGGTGACTTTCGCAGGCTGCGTGTATAGCGTCGAAGTAATTTGATAGAGCAGCTGTATGCGTGTCGTCGCTTTGCGGACGTGACTTAGAAATTTGTCGGTAGCTCCGTGCTCGAACTTCGGGATGATGCGTGGCTACGGTTGCACGTATTCTGCGTACATAATTCTCGGCTCGGTTCAGCCGGTTGAGCGATCACGCGGAGAGAAAGGCCGGGGCGGGCTTCGCGGCTCGCGCGAATCTATCCGACGCACGGATAAGCGGGACTGCAGCGGCGCGCGAACGGATTACGAAATTTAACGTCGAAACAACAAAAGGTGAGAAATTAATATGGCTCCGGGGATATTAAATGATGCGCGTTTGTCCCCCGTGCACGACGCATTTATATCCACGGGCGCGTGTCACGGAGTTAATGAGGATGGCGCCGATACAGTGGGCTTCATTAAGCGTGATATAAACGATGAATAATAAACGATCGGCGATGCTGCGGCCAATAGTTGGGCGAGGCAGTGCGGCACGGCGCGGGCCCGCATAAAATATCGCTGTTTAACAAGCCAAAGATGCTTTGTTTTCCGGATCAATTAATTATGGCCCACGAGCCTTTTGGGAAATACAAAAAGAATCAAACACAGGCTATCATGCACGCGACTTTGAGCCCGGCGGGCCGCTTTTGTTTTTTATCCAATTACGATAAATCATACACGCACGCAACGGCGATCGTTAGTTAGCTCGTAGAAAAAGGTGGTATGATAAAACGCAGCGGAAAGAAGAGAAATAAAAATTTGACTCGTGTGCGTATCAAACGAAGCCGGAGGGTTCGGCTCGTTTACAATTTACATACGCCCGCGAGGCGGGCGATTCCGGTCAAGTGGGCAAACCGCGATTTACGATTACGACAAATCGATACAGCGGCCGGCAAAGCGCGGCCGAATAAACAACGAACGATAGAATGTACAAACTTCGAAACGCCCAACGGAACTGAACAATCTCGCCTGGTCGACGGAACATTGAAACGTTGATAAAAAAAAATTAACTACGTGTGGGTGAATGGGATATCGGAACCGCGACTCGAGGGCGGTTCGCGAGAACATCGGAGATCCAGCGCTATTGTCATCGCGTGCGGCGGGGAACAGAAACGAACCACCCTCGCTCTCCGACGAGGTCCTCCATGTATAACGGATCGTTTTCAATAACAACTTTTTTTCGGCCGGACGACACGGGAAACTTCGCAACCATCGGACGGTTAATAAAATTCTAGGGTGGTCGTTCCGTCGGGCTGGACTGCACGGACTCGACTTACAACGAGACCGATGAATTTTTTCGGATAGTCGAAGCTCCACTTTCAAACTGCCGATTTCCCCAACGGGCGCGGCGCCGATCGCAGATTTTTGCGTAAAAAAAAGGACACGAAAAAGTGAAAAGGGAAAAGAAAAACAGACGATATCGTTCGCGATCAGCGGGCGGAAGAGCCGCAGCGTTGCGGCCGGTTATGAAACTGGCCAAAGGGTGGAAAAGAAATGGGCATCGAGAGGGAGAGCGAATCCGCCCGCGGTTACACTCCCGCCACTCATCAATCATGGACTTAATATTCCAACGGGCATCGAGATATTGCTGAAAGCCGAATGCCATGAATTTCCGGGCGTTCTCGTTTCCCTGTGTGAAACACGGTAACCACGTGTGTGTGTGTGTGAGTGTGTGTGGGTTTTTTTTTTCGCGCGCGTGCAACTGCGCTTCTGTTCGCGACGAGCATCAAAGCTTATCGGACCAATCGCCCGATCGACTTTGACGACGACATTTTTCGCTGCGCTGATTCGAGATGGATCGATCTTCGGAATTCACAGTCGCTCACGGAATCGGCACTGCATAATCGTTTCGGGCCGGTGACGTTCATTTCTGCTTCCACGTAGAGAAAACTATTTTCGCGTAAAAAAAATAAAAAAAATCGAGATTTAATGTCGGAGTATTTTAAATAATACGAAATGCGATCAGAATTTATGCAAATTTGATTTTTTTTTTGCGAGTTACTAAAAATGGTTTAATTCGAGTAAACACGAAGGTATCAAGCTGGAATTTGGTAATTCAATTTGAATTATGCAAATTTAAGTTAGCGATTTTCCACAATACATTTTACGGGTAACTTCCGACCGTTTCAATTATTTTCAATTTACTCCAAACACGAAGAAAAAAAAAAAATTCGTCGCCTTCGACGGAAGGCCTTCGGCCTCGTGCGGCAGCCAATCGGCGCGAGATAAAGCGACGACACCGCCGCGTTGTCCAGCGACAACTTCCCAACTTTTTCGATACGATTTTTCACCGCGGCACAAATGAGAAAAACTCCCGTAATGGCTCAGCTGTTCGTACGAAGTTTGTCGCACAGCAACGCTTCGCCCGCCGCGAAAATCTGAAGAAAACTCCGGTAACGAGAAGTCGTAGGCGATCGTCCGAAGATCGCGGTATCAGAGAAACGAAAACCCGGTAATGTCCAGAAGGCGGTCAGGATGGGCAATTACGGGCCTCGCGGTTCGATGTTCGAACGAGAACGCACGCCGCATCCGATGCATCGGCGATATTGAAGACCGACAGCCTCGGACTTTCTCCCGCACTTTCTCCTCGTCAGGCAATTCGTCCCGCTATCGTTAATCGATCGCGGAAAAAACTTTGCGGAATTCGCATCGAGCGCGAACTTATCGCGACTTCCGCAATCCATCGGCAGCGGCCGTCGGGAGGTTAGGGGAGAGCGGGGCAAAATGGGACAGTGAGACAAAACGCAACTTTCCAATGACTTTTGGATGTTGGCGATGGTGGCACGTGGGGCAAAACGGGTTTGAAAATCCGGCTGTATCTTTGGGACAAAAATGGGTCATCCGAAAAATTTTTGTCTGAAATTATGAAAACGCCATAAAAAAAATGCACTCCGCAACTCAGCAGCTCTATTCAGAACCGCGAAACTACAACCGCATCTCCAGCCCGACTCAACCCGTCTCGGCCATTCCCTCGGTCCGCCGGTGCGGCAAAAAGAGAAGAATATAAAAATAAAAAATAAAAATAAAAAGTGTACGAGCACGATAATGTTTTGTCTCGAGCGAGTGAACTTTCGTTACGGGTAATAGCGTTTCCTTCCAATTTCGTCCCGTTCCCGTGTTCCCCGCGGAGCCGACGCCCTAAGGTAACAATTCGTGCTCGTCAGCGCGTTCATAAAGCGATTTCTCGTCGGCATTCGTGTAAGTTCTCGTTGCTTCGTCTTTGCCCGATCCGTTATAGGTTCGAGGGTGTGGGAGGATTCGCTGCCAACGAGGTCTGCCCGTACATTCGCTCGTGTTCCGTCCGTCGCCTTGACTCCCCCCCCCCCCCCCCCCCCCCCCCCCCCCCCCCGACGCCGGTCGCAGAACGCTCCAGGCATTTTTGCCAATCAGTCCACCCCCCTTTCCTCTAAATACGAACTTCCCTTTGATGGTAATAAAATCCCTTATCGGTGCTCGGAGTCTGAAAAGTCCGGCGAGCGCTTTCACGGTCCGTCCGTGACTAAGATCCAGCGACCGTCAAAAGCAACGTGCTCTCTCGAGCGAACACCGTCGGAAGGAGGGTAGAAAAATTTCACGCAACTTCCACGCTCCGAACAACCGCCGATAATTGCTTCAAATTGGAAAAACGTCTTGCCGATTCCGTAAAGCGACAGCTATCGTTGTCGGGACGCCTAATCGGGGCCGAGCGCGCTTCCGCGGCGAGGCGAACTACGAGTGATGGGAAACACACAACTGTCCGTAATCCCGCAATCTCTTCGACCGATGCTCGTTAGCAGTTTCACATTAAAAAAAAAAATAATAATAATAAAAAAAAAAAAAAATAATGCTTAAAGAGATAACAAGAATAACATTCTCGGCGCGTTTCATTTTTATCTTGTTCTTATTTTTCAATGAGTTCGAGAACCGGGTTCCGATACCATTATTGGATAAATTCAGCCTCGGCCACGAGAGGGATTATATCGTTGGAGTACACAGCTTCGTTATCACAAACGTAGCAATTAGTGGGATGCGGTTTGGCCCTTTGTTAACCACCTTGGAAGCCGCGGGTAATGAAGCCTGGAAGGTGGTTAACGGTGGTGCGAGAAACGTTACTCCGTCTCCCTCCGTTCCTCCGCTGCCTCCGAGCTTGCTGTGTTGCAGGCGAACGCCAGACTTCGCTCGGGCTTATAACGCCAGAGCGGGCATCCTTCCGCCTCGCCCACGCCCGGTGCATCGCGCACACCCGCCTCTCGGTGCGCTATCGATCGACCGGCAATGATAAGCGTGTACAATTATTGATCGAGTGTCAACAGTTGTCGATCCGGCTCCGAACGAGCGGGGAAACCCACTGGGCAAACGTCGCGTTCACCGAGCGGTACGTAACCGCGGGAGCTTGTTGAAACGCCTCAAACAATCGTACAGATCACTGCCTGGGCTGGAGCCAAGATTACAGGAGTGTGCGCATCCGCCGGTGCAGGTATCGGCGATATATCGAAATCGGCATAAAGGGCATCACGAGATTAAACCCACTTCCGCACCCGCCCCCGGCGCACCATGGATTGATCGCGAGCGACGTTCTCAATGATGAAATATCGCCGATTGTACACGGATATTTGCGCGAAATCCATGTGTGTCGATGATGTGGCGATAGTTCAGCTGGTCGGGCTCGGATGGAAAAAAGGTAGGTGTGAAATAGGTGTTTGCATGGCGAGGGCGTGGAAAGAGATTTCTTGACGAGTTTGAAAATTCGTCATTCACATGAGTCGGAACTCCCTTATTCGCACTTGCTATGTTGCCATTCACATAATTTGTCCTAACAAATCCATGATAATCACGCTTTCCGTTCCCATGAAGTGTGCGTTAGAAAGGCGCTTTTCCGCACTAGTGCGGGAAAAAAGAGCATATTGCGATGCGAAAATGTGCATTTTTGACACACTTTACTGGAACGGAAAGCGGGATTTTCGAAAAATATATTTTTCGATATACCGGAATATATTTGGGATATATACAATCCATCTGAATTTTACTGTAAAATTGCACATGGGTTTGCAAATTCAGAAACAGCTTATGTGAAAAAAGCTTCCAACAGTCTTAATTAATTTTCAAAAAAAAAATTGTACACTGCATATCCTGCACATCGAATATTTCGTCGAAAATATGTAGGCTACATTCGATATATATTTCTGCATATATCTTACAACTACCTTTTTCCCAATGGGGGGGGGGGGGGGGGGGGGGGGGGGGATCAAATAAATCGAGGTTATATGGACAGAAAGGGTGCGGGGGTTGAGGCAGAGGTTTCTCGATTTCTCGGGTCGTGGTGCTCCGCCCTGAGAGCCGCGAATCGTACGGGTCCGAGGACCGAATACAGATGAACTTGGATTGGGAGTGGAATTGCGCGGAGAGAAGACATCGATACTCGTTGACCCGGTCCCGTCGCCCGTCTCTGTACACGCGAACTTACTCGTCCGTCTGTCCGTCCGTGGTGGCGAAAGAGAACCAGGAAGCTGGTGGACACGTATCGACTGCTGAGAGGCAGAAGGGCGTATGCCGCACCGTTCAACACCTGAAACGGCGGCCCTTTTGGCTCTCGACGGTCGGCACGCGAGAGTGATGGGTGGCTCGATGGGAAAAGAAAATGTGAAAGTTGTGCGTGGAATGCGGGGACTCTTTCTCGTTATGGGTATGTGTACCGTTTTCGAGAGACATCGGTTTCATGGCGGGTGAACGCGCCGCTGTCGAAATAACTGTTATCGGACAGGCCCGTTTGTAAGGTAAATTTTTGCTCTGTTTAAGAAAATAACACGAGAGTCCAAATGTACCAGTTTTCGGACGCGGTTTTTCACACTCATAGATTTCGAGAATTCTGATGTAGGAACTCAACTAGTTCGTATCGACCGAAAGAATTTTTTTGCCATTTATTAGTTAAATCGATGAAAACATTATATTTGCGCGCAGCGATATTGGGACGTGTCCGAGCAGTTGTATCGTTATCTCATGGAACAGTGTTCCAGTCGGCTGCGGCGTTGCCGAGGATTTTTCGAAACGGACATCGAAAGTGGGCCAGTCGATATCGATCCGATAGAGTCTGCATGTCGGCCCAATTAGCGACATTAATTTGGATAATACGCCCGGGGCGTGTTTGAACTGTTAATTTATGAAATATTGAGGATCGGCGCGCTATCGGCGACCTATGCGTTGAATTGTACTTCATTAATCGTTGATTTCGCTGACAAGACAGTGTTGCTCTCATTGTCCGCTCGTCCCAACATAGGTGGATAGCAAACTCGGTGCTGCCCTGTATTTTTTTTTTTCGCGACTGAAACAAATGATCGTCCAGAATCGGGGTCGGTCTGCGCCGAGTAATTATACAACAGCGATATACACGGGGCGAGCCGGAGGCTGCATGCATGCACACGACGAGTGCTTCGAATTTGTTAACACGAGAAGAAGTGTAATTTCATGCTTCCTGCAGCGACGGGCAGTTTGTACTCAACAGGGAAATTAAATTGGCAAAAATTGTGGCACAAAAACTGAACACCGCCCGGCGGCGAGCGTCTCTGTTATCGATTTAATTCTTTTATGAGCCGTCTATTTCGGTGACCGTTGGCACTTTATTATCTACTCGTATTAAAAAGATATATATATATAATGTCGGAGGTGGGCAGTGTTTCAAGTACACGAGGACTTTTTCGTACTTCAAGTACTTCTTTTTTACGCTTTCAAGTACCAAGTTCAAGTACTTTTCGAGGACCCTTCCCGTCGGAAAGTGAAATTTGCAAACCTAAAGTGACGATTCCTTTAAATGACGTCACACCGCCGATTTCAGTTAGCGATTTTTTTTTTGTAATTGATTTTGCACAGCTCTATACACATATATCTAATATATATGTATGTGTGAGATTTATTTTTTTAGAATCTCCATCACACAAAATCAGGTGTTCTTAGCACCTCGAATATGGTTGATTAAAAAAAAAGTATTTTTGTCCAATTGGAAAGTTATGAGAAACCTGCACCGAATGTCACCGAACGTAATTTCTCCGATCAATCTTATTCAACCACACATCTCGTCTATGATATATGTATATATGTATATATATATTTTACATTCATGCAGGCGCCGCGATTACTTGAAGGGTTATCCACACTGTGCTCCACACTCAGCCGTAGCGAAGTTGGCTCGTCCGTTTCGTTTTAATTTCTGTCGACGACGGGCCACGTGATTGATATAAAGCAGTAGTTTTGAGATTAAAAAGTTTGTCGAGCCGCGGTGAAAAGTATGAACTCAATGACAAGTGCGGGGAGCGAGGGATTGCCGTTCGCAGTGTCGAGTGTGCCGAGTGGGTAAAGAGTGGTGAGCGGCGAGAGACATCGCGCGAAAAAAAAAAAAAAAAAAAATTGAAAAAGTTAAAAAAAAAAGAAAATCGAATAAAAAAATAACGAGTGGGGAATGACGAGCGGGTCAGTGAAAAGCGTCGGCCCGTCGGAGTGACGGATAAAAGCTGCTCTCTCCGCGCGAACAAATAATCCAGGCTTTTCAAACGTGTTTGCGTAAAAGTACTCAATCAATTACGTCAATTTCATTATTTCGTTCGTCCAATGACCCTTGGAAAAGCAGAGCCGTGCGGTATTCCGTTGGTTCAACGTTTCAATCAATTTTCCTATATATCAACGGCAATGTTTGTCGCACGTAACTCCAGCGTCCCGTCGTTTAATCGCGAAACCGGCACGTGTTTTTTTTTTTTTTTTTTTTTTTTATCATGTCGGATCCAAACGACTTTACGTGTACGGATCAGCGTTAAAAAAAGATGCGAAGTAATAATTGAGCGAGTTGCGGGCATGGCAACGGGGGTGGGTTTTGGTGCTTTGACCTCGGCACACGGAAACGAACCTGGAGGATATAGGCTTGGGGTACTTGCCGTTTCGAAATCGTTGTCGCTACCTAAATATTTCAAGTGGTCGCGCGAGAGTGCGTGCACGGAGCTTAAATTTTGAGGGGGTTCTGGAGAGGGCAGACGGTGAAGCTGCTCGCCGGGTGCTTCGGTGCCGGGCGTACGAGGGTTGTTAATTATTTCGCGCGAGTTGTCGTAGTGCGGTGGAGGGCGAAAGGGCCGACGTCTATACGACGGGATGAGTGAGGGAACGGCAAGAACCACGAGGAGTAACGGCGAACGAAAGCGTTACCGAGCTACGGTTTTCGCCCCCCCCGCACGACGTCGAAACATTTCGAGAGAGAAACGCTGACTCGTTACAGAAATACCTGACGGTGTTCGATGACCCGCATTGGTACGCCGGGTTATTAAACTTTTACCTTTCACCTCCTGCAGGCGACTTGTGACACACATATAAAAAATAAAAATTAAAAAAAAAAAAAACCTATGGCAAACTACAATTTCGCGAGACCAAGGATCGTGCTAATTGGGAGTCGATGCATTCTCGTGTAACTGGTCGGGATCGATG
Source organism: Amblyteles armatorius (assembly GCA_933228735.2). NCBI lineage: Eukaryota > Metazoa > Arthropoda > Insecta > Hymenoptera > Ichneumonidae > Amblyteles > Amblyteles armatorius. The sequence goes on from OW121690.1 coordinate 15,258,426, forward strand.
GTGCAATTAATTGTTCTAAAAAAATAAATAAACGCTGCTGCCTTGCCGTGGTTGAGGGTCGTCGAGAAATATTCGATCCGCTTGCCGCGGACTTTTCAGTGCACTGAGAGAAGGATCTAGTTTTTTTTTTATTAATGTGTGAATAACATTTTGGAATTATTATTGTGCAAAATCAATCTTTTCAGCAGTTTTCGTATGGTTAATTTTCTTCAGATTTTTATCTCATCGAGAAGTTTTCGGAAAATTGCAAAATTGTCTCATCATCCCATTTTGTCCCTCTGTGCCATGTTGCCCCGCTCCCCCCTAAGTGGCGCCCTAGTTCCTTACTACTGTGTGCTATGGTAATTTTTCTTAGACGATCGGTAATTTTTACTAGATCCTTTTCTCAGTGTGTATATACGGTTTTAGGGTTCTTAAGGATTGGCTGACTGGACGCGGGTGCTCGTTTCGGCAGATCCCTCGATTTCGCGTTCTCCTGGCAGGATTAGGTCGGAGCGGGAATCGAGACTGGGCGGGAGGGGTTTGCGAAATGAAGATATCGAAAAGCGAACGGGTTGAGTACGGCTTGCGGCTGGGTTTCCCTTCGGCGAGATGCGGGACAGCCGAAACAGATGAGCGGGAATAAGAAGGAAAAAGAATGGAAGACGGAAGGGAGCGCCGGTGCCGCGTGGTGGGCGAGTCGGCTCGCAAACCCGGAATAATGCTTGGCCAAGGAAAAATAGCCAGGAGCCGCTGAGTTTGCTCCTGTGGGATTTCTCATCCGTGCTCCCCGGGTGGTCCATAATGCAGTCCCGTACAACTCATCGATCCTTTAGGACTCCCGACGATAGCGCGGGCTGTTGTTGCCCATGAAACTGGGCATGATCTATCGCGCATGACAGAAAATCCGATATTCTTTATCCACCCTCAAGGTATGGAATATTCCGACTTGAGATACCTGCATCGATGTGCGAGACGCGGCAAAAGTTTCAGCGTCGATGGTTCGGTAAGCTGGTGGATAACTTTGTGGAATCCGAGTTGTGTCTTCATTGCTTGCGTGGATGTAGTATTTTTGTGACTCATTAGCGGCACGAATATGCGTGACGGGAAATACGATATTCGTTATCCACCCTTAAGGTATGGAGTATTCCGACTTGAAATACCTGCATTGATGGGTGAGACTCGGCAAAAGCTTCAGAGTCGATAGTTGGCTGGTACTGACGTAACTGTGCAGAATCGACGTTACACTTTCATTGGCTGTGTGGATTTTAGTACTCCCTTTGACTCTCATTAGCCGCAAGGATTTGCAATAACTCTAAGTCTCGTCAGTTACGCGATAATGGTCTGTGGTTGTTTCAGGAAAATTAAAAAAATGCTCTCTGACGTCATTTCCGGATTGCAGCGCATGGCACTACATGATCTGGCGGGCACGACGGAAAATCCGATATGCTTTGCCCACTCTCGAGCGATGGAATATTCCAACTTCATATACCTGCATTGATGGGTGAGACTGGGCAAAAGGTTCAAAGTCGATAATTGGGTAAGCTGGTACTGACATAACGTTGTGAAATCCGCGTTACATTCTCATTAGTTACGTGGATAGGTGGATATTCCCTTTGGTTCTCATTAGCGGCACGGATATGTAATATCTCTAACTCTCCTCAGTTGCACGATGATGGTCGACAGTTGTTTTAGGAAAACTTCCGATCCAGGTGGGATTCTGCCGTGGCTGCAATAATTGCACATGGCTGGCTTCACATTGGCTGCCGTCGGTCAAAATACCATATCTGTCATTCTCCGGCCAGTGTAGCTAGCCAGAGCGAAACCAACTATCTTCCGAGCACTGATAAACGCTGGCTAACGCTACTACGCAACTTTTGGCAGATAAACTTTTTTTAAATTTTCTATGACGTAATTTCCGGAGTAAAAATCTCACTTTTAAAGCGGAAGTGACGTCACGCAGTAAATTTCATTGAGCCAGTTATATTGAGTAGCGTACACCCAGAAAAAAAAAAAATTGTCGGCCACCGTTTATTTCGTTTAAATCAAATAAATAATTTACTTAAACCAAATATAAGGTGGCCGTCAAATAAATTATTTTTCTGGCTGTATATATTTAGCGAACAGCCAATTCACAGACCCGGACTCAATCCCAACAGCGTTTAGGCGAGAGGAGGGCAAAATGGGATAATGAGACAAAACGCAATTTTCTAATAACTTTTGGATGGTTCCGATGGTGGACCGTGGGGTAGAACGGGGTTGAAAATGCGGATGTATCATTGGGACAAAATGGAGCATCCAAAAATTGTGGGAAATTTGAGTTTTGCCCCCACTGTCCCATTCTGCCCCGCTCTCCCATTTTTTTCGCCTTTCCCAATCTTGTCCCGTGCACTTCGACTGGTATTCCTGAGCAGCGCAGTTGCGATGAAGGATGACTTGGGAATCCTGCGATTGTTTCGTCGATCAATTGAATGTTTCTGTGAGGCGTTCCGAACCCGCACGTGGACCGACGGCCATTGTCGCTTCCACGACCAATTGAATACACCTCCCTGATCGATCACGATATTAGCACAAGGTTCATCGAATATGAGTCGGCTCGCGACCGTAATAGCGTTCATGCCGGAGACGCGAACGCGATTTGGCTTTAATCCATCAGCGGCTCATGCATAATCGATCCGCTTGTGTCAACAAAGTACCAACAGCTTCGATAGTGGGCGAACGACGATTTTCGATGTAGGAAGCTATTCTAGAAACTGCATGTATCGGTCAACTGGAACGGTCTCGTGGACAAATAGCGCCGGTGCCGTTTAACGAGGGAAATTCATAATCACTGGTACCTTCGGTGGAAACGAGTCTGCACGAGCTGTCTTAATGATGTACCAACAGCTTCGATAGTACGTAAAAAAAAAAAAAAACACTTCAAGATACGTCTGTAAATTTTTACAGATTTTTCTTCAGGACACGAACTTGGGCGTCTTGGCAAATTCTAGGTCCTCGTTGACCAAGAATCCACGGGAAGGCCTTCGAAGCATTTTACATTTTTGTTAATTTTTTACAAGTATAAAATTTCAAATACATTGGTCGGTCGTTAATGCATTTTTCCGAATTCGAAGGGTTAACGAAGAAAGTTCGTAATCAGCGGTGCCTTCGTTGGAAACGAGTCTGCACAAGCTGTCTCAACAAAATACCAACAGCTTCGATAGTAACAGCAATTTTTCACGTAGGAAGGAATTTCCAAAACGATTTCCGACAAATAGTGCCGGTTGCCGTGTAACGAAGAAAATTCACGACCAGCCGAAACTTCGGTGAAAACGATTCCGGCCAACCTTTCGGGACTCCGTCAATGATTAAAGTCTACGGGAGGTCTCTCCGCACGCATCCTCTCTCACCGGCGTAAATTCTCGTGTAGTCGATTTGTGTGAGAAGGCAATAGGACCGTTGCGTACGCGCGAATTACCCATTTAAGCGTGTTTACACGAAGTTATCCGCATAGTCCGGCTAATTTACGTTTTATACCCTTTTCATTAGGAGTCCTTGTGCGCGAAGATGGGAGAAACGGGGTATAGAAGAGGAGCCGAGGTGAGCGAGGCTATACCGCCCGGACCCGAGAATGTTCCTTTTTCCAGGCGGAAAAACATTTCCAAGCAGGAGGGCAGCGGCGCCCCTCTCGCCTCTCCCCAATCCCTGGTTTTCTCGTTGCCTCACCGAGTAGCTCTCCGCTCCACGGCTACCAGCATCGTCGGCTTCCGACAGAAGCTACCTGGCACTAATTAAATCTAGTAGCTGGATAGTTGCGAAAGGAAACGGCACGGAGCTCCCCACGTCCGTGTTTTCTGCTCAGCTTAACGTCCGTTAGTCCATACCGGCTATGGACCGGGCCTTGTTTCTTAATTAAATTCTGTAGGCCCCAATATCTCCACTCGAGACGAAGAAAAGAGAGTATAATAAAAATAAATTAACGAAAAACAAAAACTCGCCGAAACCACCGGACCGAAACTGCAATGATTGACTCGCCCCTTCACTGACAAAAAAAAAAAAAAATGCGTTTGAGTCAATCGAAGATTCGGGCGTGGTCTTCAGATAAATATTGAGTTGGTCGCACAAAATATCTCGATGCCTCAAAATTATTTTGGTGAAGTCATCGAAAAAAAACTGTTGAACTGAATCATTCAGTTGCACCAATAAAATATTTATTTTGACGCACCTGACGAATTTTTTTATTAGTCTTTCTAATCGACCGGTGAATGAGCGCACTAAACGAATGCTCCGGTTATTCTCGTCCAGTGATTAATGCACTTCGGTGCATTGGCGAATCTCCCGGTTATTTTCACAAATATTAATATCGCCGAAGAATCGATAGCAAAACCGGAAGGTTGGCAAACAATCGCGCTAGCGCGGGCAAGTAAACGAGGCAAAACAGCGGGTAGTTCTTGCGGGCGGACAGCAGAGACGGCAACTGCCCTCCGTGACCCACATCGACGCCCTCACCCGCGGATCTTCTAATTGAGTCCCTAAAAAGTCAGAATGCTCGGGTCCGCGAGGCCGGGAATAGTTCGGGCGGGAGGCAAAACCCAATGCGCGAGCCACGGTTCGACCAGGCGGTGTTGTAGCGGAGAACCCTTTTTCGCTCGGCCGGCGAGAGGTGAGAGAAAAAAAAAGAAAATTTCTGAAAGGGTCGAAGCGCTGGATGGTGGGCAGTTTCGAAGATTAAAGAAATGGAACATGTAAAGCTGATGGGCGAGCGGGACGTTCATAAAGGGTCGTACATGCCGCAGTACATGTACGCGGAATGGAAACGCGCATGACCCGGAGCGTCAACGGGGAAAAGACCGAAATGGAACGGTGATAGGCCCGGCGAGAGATACGCCGGCCTCTGTGGCTGCCGTTTATATGGACGCGATCTGGCTGTGCGTTTAATGGAACAGTGTTGCACCGGACGAACGGTCTTGCCCGCGGCTCGCTATGACTATGGAACCCCCATCATTGTATCGAATTCACACATCGCACTACAAATTGGCTCTTTGAGGCGGCTGTATCCTGACGGAGCCAGCGAACCGCGCTCTGTACGCATAAACAGATTCGAATGGGACTAATTACACCGTCCAGGGAGCGCAGAGCGCGCCCGGCTCTTCGTGAGATTCCTTGCTCGTTTTCCGCACTGATGGCCGCGTCGGGAAATTAATAACGATCGGATTGCAGGTGCTGATAGGATTCATCGATCAATTTCGCGAAGAGTCAAATGTCGCTCGCTGAATTTGGATGCTTGGGCTGTTGGACGGTTTTTTTTTTAAGATTACTTTTAATTGTAAGAGCGTGCAAGGCTCTTCGTGACATTCCTTGCTCATTTTCCCGGAAAAATAATTCTCTGAATTAAATAAATAATTATTTGCGGGTCAACCTTCAAAACATTATTTTTTCTGGTTGCGCACTGGCGATGCGCTGGGAAATTAAAAACGATCGTATTTCCAGAATTGATAGGATTCGTAGATCAATTTCGCTCAGTGTCAATATGGATGCTTGGTGCCGTTCGTTATACACAGATAAATCAAATACATTCGGGCAGGGACGTTCAAATAAAAATTTTTTTTGGTGAAGCTGAAGCTGAATAGTTCAACCATTTTTTTGATGATTCCACCGAAATATTTTCGAGGCATTAAAATATTTTGTTCAACGAATTAAATATTTATTTGATTCATCAACTTTAGTTGATTCAACCGAATTTTTTTATCAGTGTACGGTATTCTTTTAATGTATTATTTTCACGATTACTTTCGCAACGCAACAAGGTGCTCGATACAGACTGGACGCCGGGCGTGAGATGCACGATAATTTTCAATTCGCCCCGTGGGAGTTTCTCGTCGAATCCGGTTACGCACGGCTACTCGTAAGAGGCTTTGTACGCGTAGCGAAGCCGTGCGACAGCGAGTGGACCGAGGTAACACCAGCCTCGAATCATGTACAAGGTTGCCGCTGCCTGGCAACCGTCAAAGCTTGGTCAGCGATAGTGCGTTATCGCCGCCTGCTTTCACCGTTATCGCTTCGGGTAATTCCGCCGCTGTGAGTGAATAGCGCTCCGGCCACGGGTCGAAAGTCCCACGGCAGCGCAATCCCCGAATCGTGTCGAAATCGAACAAAAAAAACCCCCTTTTCCTTCTTCTCCGAACGGCGAATCCGCAGCGAAATTCGCAAGCCCCAATAAAATGGGCACACTGTCGGGCGGAACAAGTTCGAGAGCTTTGGGCTTTAGCGAGTCGAGAAACGTTCCCCCGACGAGCTGGAAATTAGCATTGAAGGGAGAGAGAGGCGCCGAGTTTCGCGAGATAGCTTGCCGGAGAATCGTCCAAAGTTCCAGCCGCGTTGATAGCTTTATCGTGCGTACAGCCACCGAAGTGTTATCGCGCCGCGTCGGGGCGGGAGGACATGTTCGACGACGATTCTCCGGCTCAAGAGACCCGACAAATTTCATCGCCGAAAGCTCGCTCGCCGTGCAAACGGTTCATTCAAAAGGCTCGAACGACAAATCCGTCCTTTGTCCAACTCGGATTCATCCCACTCGCGAATCAATCGTCATTCACAGGAACCGCGGAGGCGCATTTGGTTTTCATAATCCGTTCGTCAGAATTTTTTTTTTTCTTTTTTTTTTTCGGAGCCAATTGAGAACTCGCGGAGTATCGGAGCATGCGAAGCAACATCAAAGCGCCCGTGCACGGATATGTTTCGGTATCGAAAGCGAAGCGCATGGATATGTTTGAGCAACGATGGGCGAAAAGTTTGAAGAGGCAAAAAACGTCGCGCTCAACGACCTCCACCCGCGTCTCTCTGACCAGCGGCATCCATTCGTTATTTCGCGTTTACTCTTTTTTTTTCATAAATTTTTTTTTCCTCTTTCGCTCGAAAAGTATCCACTTGCGGGTTCGCGTATCCTCGCGCCGCGGCACGGTCCAGCGAGCGCACGCTAACCCGATGACGAATTAAGCGGCTCTTGATCCCGCAAGAGGGCAAGCGAGAACCCTCATCTGTACGTTTTTTCCCCACACGAACAGCCGCAGCAGGCATGTAGGCAGACGCGGGCGGGGCAAGACGGAACGGGGGCAAAATGGAACACTCCGGTGGATTCGGCACCGCGCATACCCAAATACCCAACCGTGCCATTGGAAAACAATTTTCTTGCCATAAATATGGCTGATTTCGTAAAACCAGACCATGAAAATAAATAAGCGTTTTTGGATTTTTTATTTTTTCGAGAATTTTGTGAACGCTCAGGTTCATTTGACCGTCGATAACCGACGAACAACCATGACTCAAGCAAATCTTCACAGCAAGAAGCAAAGCACCAAGCCTCGCTGACGACTCGCTCGAAATTCGCTCCTAAGAATTTTCGGCATCGAACGCTGGCAAAACCAAATGCGGACGCACAGGACGCAAATTTTGCCGTCACCCCCTGCGGACATGTGTTGCCTGTTTGACAGCATTTTTGGACCAAACGCTATCCGGGCAGAAGCCTCCATCCCGAACGGAGGAGACCGTCTTGCCCCGCTCAGCGCGATACCATTGGCCCTCCTCTCCGTTCCCGTCAGCCCCATCCATATTTCCACCCTTCGCCCTCTCGCGCGTGGGATCCGACAGTGTGTCGTTGAACCTTCCCTCCGCCGGAAGTTTTCCCGTACATTCGCATAATGCCAAGCCGCGGTGCCCGCGGATGTGCGCGATCCGCGACTCTCTCTCACTGCACGCGACTCCGCGAGGAGTGCTCGCGACGCCGCGCCTCGCCATCCGTCGCGAATCGCGAATGGAAAGAGTGCGGCAAAAGAGTGCATTAAACGCGACCACCCGACAGCGGGTAGAGGGAACTCACTTCGCCGGCGAATACACCTAACATTCGCACGTATAAATTCGAACAAAAAGCCCCGGTGCGGCGGCGGAGGAGGAGGAGGAGGAGGAGGAGGTCGCTGTTGCTGATGCTGCTGAATCGCTCGAAACTTGCCACAGTTTGCGAAGTCGCACATACAGAGGTGAAGAAACCGGCGGGTACGAGGGAAGCGAGAAAGAGAGTGGATCGGGGCATGCCAAATGGAGTCAACGTTTTCCCGTCGTCGTTCGAACTCTCGCGGTTCTGCGAGCCTGCCGCGGGTGGGAAACCCTCGAAACGTGCCCGATGTGGGGCGCTAACTTTTTCTTCCTCACTACGCGCGCGTCTACGTATGTATACATACATAGCGGAGGATCGTAAATAATCTCGGGATAAAAGCGGGGTGGACGGGGATTGTTACGATAAATCATATCGGAGGAGGGGAGAATTATTGCTCGCTGCAGCGGCGCGACGCGCGCGTCTTCGGGCGCTAATATGAACCTCTGCTTTTCCGCAATTGCGCGGCTCGACGGATTCGACGCTGCTCTCGAATAATAACTCTCGGTACTCTGTAACGATGCGGGTCTCTCAACGAAGTGGGAAAAAATTGAAGAGGCTCGGGAGGGAGCTGCGGAAGATCGGGAATGAAAAGCTCGTCGGGAGAACAAAGCTCTCGCACACACACAGTAAAAAAAGTTTGTACCTTTTACAACGACTTATTGTCCACGAACGTCAAAAAATTTTATTTGGTAATTTTATGGTTTTACAAAAAAAGGTACCAACTAAAATTGTGAATGACACGGGAAACAAACGGAGAGGTTCGTATGTTCAAATAAGTGACAAACGAGTTTGTCACTTATTTAACAAAATTATGTTTACGAAATTTCGCATTCCGGTTTTACGAAATTATTTTTTACTGTGCAGAAAAAGAAGTAAATTGAGTCAACAAATTGTGCGTTCAGGGTGGGGAAACGAACGTTCGGATGATCGAAAGGAATGCCGACGCGCGCGTCTTCGGACGCTAATGTGAACCTCCGCTCTGCGCAATTGCGCGGCTCGACGGATTCGACGCTACTTTCGAATAATAATAACTCTCGGTACTTTGTAACTAAGCGAGTCTCTCACCGGGCCGGGAAGGCTCCGGGTGTAAAGTGAAATCGTCCACGGCTTCCTTTCGACAAAGACCCGTAGGACGCTTGTGTTTGTGTGCAACGCTGAACGGTTCTTATAACGGTCGCGAAACAATTTCGTCGGGTTAAGGAGCGCGTGCGGCTGTGTTGCCGACGTGCTTGAAAATCATTATCCCTCGTTCAATCTATCGCGAGACGCGGAGCCGCCGAGGAGAGCGGGACGGGACGCTAATTTAATTGGCGTTAAGAAACGAAGGAGCTGGATAATTACCGGGACCGGCCGGGGGGAAAAAAATCCGACTTTTGTTCCTACCCGGGACAATGCTGGGCGTAATTCGTTGAACCGGAGACCGGCGGGAAAACGGCGGGCTTCTGACCGAATCGAAAAGCTCTCGGTCATGGGTTTTCTGTACCACTTATATACCTGACTCGGGCGGGCCAACTTTCTTTCCGGATGAAACGGTACTTTACGACTCGTGAAAAAAATTTTTTAAAAGAATTTTTTAAACGAACGAACGAAGATGTATATGTATAGACGGCCTTGCACGGAGGACCGCTGTCGCGACGACGAAAGCCGGTCCGGATTTTTATTTCTCGATTACCATGACATTCAGTCCTACACGAATTTCTTTCGGCGGCGCAGTTAACGGAGCGAACTTTCTAAAACGGCCTCATTTTTCTCGCCCGGCTTTCCCCTCCCCCGATTCTTCGCCCAGCGATCGCGGGTCAATTTTTATTTCTTCCGCTCTCTCGTTTCGTTCTTTGCACCGAAGTTCTGACGATCGCGAAGGTGGGGAGCAAAATTATGAGACTCTGAAGGGAGGTGAGGAAGATCGACGATAAAAAAACTCGTCGGGTGAACGAGGCTCTCGACGATCAGTTCAGAGTGACGTTGTTTGCGGGAGCATCAAAAAAAGGAGTAATTTTTTTTTTTTTTTAAACTTGGATCGACTCTTAATTTTTTTATTTTTTATTTATTTTTTGTCGTATTTCTGTCAATTCACTCTCCCCTCGCAGAAAATATAATAAACGGCCTAACTTTAATTTTTCACTCTCTCCTTGCCGAAAATAAAAAAGTCCTAATTTTGATTTTTTACTCCCTCCTTCCTGGGCCAAAAATAAAAAAGGCCTAATGTTGATCTTTTACTCTCTCATTTCCTCCTCTGCGCAGAATTTCCGTCGATCCCGTAGGTGAGATGAACAAACTGAAGAGACCCGGAAGGGAGACGAGGAACATCGGTATCAAAAAGCTCGCGGGGTGAACGAGTTTCGCGAGCTCTCGGCCGTCAGTTTCGCGCTCGAACCGCGAAACTGCCTGAGAGTCGGCGTTTGAGGGAAAATAAAAAAGCGGCGTCGACGAGCAGCGGTTGCCCGGTGGGGAAGTAAGTATAATTAACTCGGCAATTACGATGCCGGTGTGAGCGCCGCAGCGCTGCCGATGCTCGGATGGTGTGTGCGTACGGCGCGAAGAGCTCCGCACACAATCCGGCCCTCCCGGCCTTTGTACATCGCCCACTTCTCTCCATGACGCTTTCGCGTGCGTCTGGTACTTGGTTTACTCGGGCTACACGGAATCACGATGTACGCGCTTCGATCGCGGAAATCGAACGGTGAATTTTACGCCGCGGGCGCGCGGCGCATCGTCGGTCGATCAGCCTCGATGAACAAACCACCGCACTCGATAATTATCGCGTTAATTACTGTCGAGCGTTTTAGCTGGGTGCGCCGAGCGAGGAATCATAATCGTCGCCGATAAAGCCGTGTGATCGATCCGAATGGACTCCGCTCGGGCAACTTTTATCGATGCTCCACGTGTAACTAATAACGTCACAACGTCGGAGTCGCAACAGACGTAATTGACGAACATTCGCGGCGTTATCGCTCGAGGCTCCAGAAAAAAAAAAACCAAAAATACGCACCCAGAAAAATAATTTATTTGACGTACACCTTTTATTTGGTTTAAGTAAAATATTTATTCGATTTAAATAAATATTTATTTAAATGAAATGAATATTTTACCTAAACGAAATAAACGGTGGACGTCAAATAATTTTTTTTTTCTGGGTGCGAAGAGAAATAAAAAAATAACTCAGCATCGCAGGTAATCCGACATGGTCGGTGAATTTTTTTGTTGAATAAAAATGATCGGCGCGGCTCGAAATTCGACGGGTTATCGATACACTGATATACATTTCTTTTTTTTCCCCACCCGTCACGCAGTCGGAATGTCAGAGAAACGACAGATATAACGCGATAACCCCTCCGCACGAGCGTAAAACCACACCACCGAACGGGTTCTTGGGGGAGGAGGAACCACCGAGGGGGGGGGGGGGGGGATGACGTGACTTCGGCCACCAAACCGGATCGGCTCGACGCGCGAGCGACCAAAATTCGAGGGGGCCGCGGACACCAAAAAAAAAAAACCTCATATCTCCCTCACGTGACGGTAATCGACTCACAATCGAAAAAAAAATAAAAAATGAAATTACCTAAAAAAACAAAATAATCTGCGCGAAGATAAGGAAAGTTACGCAACCGACATAGCGTCACTCTTCGTCGAAGTTCGTAGCACCAGCGCGTAAGTAACCGACATTAGAGTCGTATCGGAGTTCACTGACCTTGAGTCGAACTTGCTACCGTCGACGAGCGTCCCGGTGTAGTGCATCGTAACCTGATCGCCCTTCTTCGATTTGACGTCGCATACTTCCGGCTGATAAATTCGATCCACCTTGAGACCGGCACTCTGAGAATCGGCGGCCAGACCGGGCCCGACGCCGATGCCCAATATCGTGACAATTGCGAAGCAACACGTCGCGAATGCAACACCCTCGGGATGCCTCATTGTTGAATGCCCGCGGGAACGTGGAAGCATGTCTGTGCGTTGGCGGATGCCGGCGAACGACTGACACTCCGTGGCAACGCTGAATCCTCACGAAGCGCGCGTCGGCCGCTGGTTGCTGGTGGGTACGCGAACAGTGGGCAAGAGAGGCGGCAGCCTGGTGCGCGCGCGACCAGCCAGAGCCAGCTCGCACAGCGGGCCACGGAGAAACTCGGTGGGACCCTCGCAGCTCCGGCTCACGGCTGGGGGAGCGACGAGGACGGCGATGGAACGGCTACGCGGCCACATTGCGCCGTCTCATTGGCCTCTCGGAATATGTAGGTCTCTGCTTTTCCTATATCCCTCTCCCTCCCTCCCCCCCAGCGGCGTCTCTCTCTCGTTCGCTCGCAACGCCTGTCCCTCCTGTTCACCATTTCCACCCCCCCCTTCCCTCCGCCGCTTCGGAGCCTTCACCCAGTCTCTCCCCCCCCCCCCCCCCCCCCTCCCTCCCCGTCGGTACAATCATTTCTTTTATTCCTCACTTCGTTTTTTTCCCGAACTCCTATAACCCGCCAACACTTAAGTCTCGGTTCTCCACCCCCCCCCTCCCCCCCCCCCCCTCCCCCCTGCAGATCGCCTCGCTCTCCGCCGCTCTCGATGCCGTCGCATGCACTCCGGGTTTGTCCGTCTCTCGCTCCCGATACCGTTTCTTCTTCTCTGTCCCACCCGCTTCATCCTGCGGTCCATCTCCGTCGGCATCTCCGACTTCCCTCCCCGCTTTCCTCTCGAGTCGCCGAGCGTGTTGCCACTCATTCCCGTTTAATCTTTGCTTCTCTTTTAGTTGACTCCGCTTCCTCGCCCCTCGCCTCCGCCCGCCTCCACCTCGCCCCGAGGCATTTCGTTGCCCGATAGCGGCTGATGTCATCGCCTCGTCCGCGAGGCCACGACGACGGCCGCCGCGGTGTGGCGCGGCTTCGAGACGCACCGCACGAGCAGTAACTCGCGTCACGCATCGCGATCTGTCGCTCCGTCATTGGGCCGCGTTCGCGTTCGCTTCGCACAGGTTTCGCCGCGACGCGTGGCTCTCACCGGCCGACGTGGCCCGGCGCGGACGACGTCAGCCCGGTCTGCCACGAGGAGCGCAACGACGGCTCGCGACGACCGATTCCGCGCCAACGGTGAATCGCGAGGCAGAGCTGGCGGGAGGGTTTCCACTGGGCGACGAGCTGCATATGAAATACGAAAAAAAAAAGGTTTGTACCGAAATTCTCAGGTTCGTTGTACGACGGTTTGAGAGATGTTTGAGAGACGGCGCGCGTGCGATGTGCGCGGCCGCGGAAATTTTTTACCTTTGCATCGCGGTCTGATGAGGTTCTGGTAAAGCCTTGGCCGAACCTTGGCAAGGCTTTAACAAGTTAGGAATCATCAGGAATCGGGCTTATCAGGGCCCGATCTGACACTCGAAAATTTCTCCTCAGGTGAAAGTCCAGCATCCCGAGTGGACATTTTCGAGAGTTAAATCAAGCCCTGATAAGGCTTGAGAAGAGTCTGATAAAGAATTGTACACTGAGAAAAAAAATCGATTGCGTCAACCAAATGAGCGTTTACGGGTGGCGAAACAAACTTTTGGTTGACCGAACTAAATAATTGTCGTAGCAAGTGAAGAAACCTTTCGTTCGACGGTCTGCTAGTTCGATCAACGAGGCATTCCTGCCGCTCAACTGAACATTTATTTCGCCACCCGTGAGCGCACATTTTGTTCACTCAATTCATTTTTTTTGTTCTCTGTGTTTAACACTCGAAAATGTCTACTCGGGGGAAAGTCCAGCATCCCGGATAGAAATTTTCGAGCGTTAAATCGCGCCCTGATAAGGCCTGACAAGAGCCTGATAAAGCGTTATCAGGACCTTATCAGGGCCCGATGCAACGCTCGAAAATTTCGTTACATCGGGTCGCGATAAGGGCCTGACGGAAGCCCGAAAATCCCTACTCGGGAACTCCAACGCGCCGCACGCATCGCGATCTGTCGCTCCGTCATTGGGCCGCGTTGACACTCGTGTCGCCCGAGCCGACGTGGCGCGGTGGAGTCGACGTCAGCTCGGACTGGCCTGCGACGCGCAGCCCGACGATGCGATTCCGTGCGTGCGAGCTCTTCCTACCGTTTCACACTCGGCCACACACGAGCCGAGTACAAAATTAATTTAAAAAAAAGGGTTTGCACAAAAATCTCCCAGTTCATTATCCGCCGGTTTGAGAGCCGTTTAAAAGACACGAGCGCAGCATTCCGGCACGCGTGCAACACGCGCTCCCGTGAATACCGATGCGACCGGGTCGGGGAGGCTAACGGCTAGGAGGCAGGAAAGGCGCACATGTGCGGTTGAAACTTGGAAGTCGTGTGGCGTACGTGCGTGTCGAGTGTCGTCGACAAATGCGAATCAGCCTGGAGGGAAAGAGCGTGTCGCCCCCGCGGATGGGTGCAACATCAGCACGAGATTTTCCCTTGCGGCGGCGGAGGCGGCGTCGGCTCTCTCGTGTCCCGGAGCACGCACGAACGCTATCGCGTAGCTAAGCTCGTTAACTCTGTGACGCGAGCTCTCTCTCTACCCCGCCGTGGGAGCTTCCATACTTGCCGCTGTTGGTGCACGCGGAGTCGTGTATACAAACCGTCTACGTCGGAGGTTACCCCGGGCCCCGACTCCCGCGATAGCGCCGGAGGGAGTCTGCGGCGTCTCTCTGTTCTCGGGAAGTTAACGCACGAGTCTTCGCCTCGTTCATCGAGAGGCCGGGACGAGGGGGCGTGCGTGAAGGCGCGGGTATCGCTGAAGCTTCCTCCTCTCCACCTCGCGACGGCAAGGGAAATCGCGGTGTATCGTCGGATGCTTAAACATACGCGTGCATCCTCCCACCCTTCGTACCCGCGCGAGTTTGCCAAGATCCACCGCGTTGGGCTTCCGAACTCGCCAACTGCTACGGAAACTTTGGGATGAAACGCGCAAGTTCGCACGGCAACGCTTCACTCGTCGAACCAAATCCGACGAGTTCCCTCTCGTCACCGCGGCGCTGTACGCTCTTGCTCGGCGCCGGTGCTCTCCCTTTCGGTGCCCTTAAAGGGAACGGCGTCGTTCGCTCGACACTTCGCCTTAAGGCGAAACCTGCCGAGGACGGCCGGGATCGAGCGCCATCGGCTTGGACCTGCAACAGGTCCAAGCCGATCGTTTTTCGGTAGAGATCGCCGAGAGAATTTTCGTACTTCCGGTATGACGACTCTTGCGTTCGAAAAATGAGATTCCCAAACCGGAAGTGATGTATTTCTGGTATGACGTCACTTCCGGTTAAAATATGAGATTTACTTAACCAGAATTTTCGTATTTTAGGTATGACGTTACTTCCGGTAAAAAGAATAACATTTTCGAACCGGAGGTGAGGCATTTTTCAGTGTATCTAAATGTCTTCCAGGAAATCTAAATGTCCGGTTTCTAGATTTCATGAACCATAAGCTAGGCAGCGAACCGCCCGAGCCGCAACAACCAGCTAGTAATCACGTATAATCACATGGTTATTATAATTCACATACGGTCGGATGATTATTTTTCTCCGGAAATACGGAGCCAAGAAAAAGAGAATGGTTTCCAGTTTATCCGTCGATTATCTCCGTAAGAACTATAATCCGAGCGTTGCCCATGTCGAGCAACAAACTGACCGAGATAGTCAAACTTTTAGTATCCCTTCTCGCGGCAAGAAAAAGACCGAGGGGAGAGCTCTCGGGGCAGGGTATATCGACTGAAGCAATCCCGTCTACATCCACGGAGTGGCGGGCCTGCGCCTTACGTATCACGGAGAGCCGCTTGTGCGAAGAGAGAAGCACGAGGAAAGAAAGGGAAAGCAATTTTCTCGTGACTTGACTATGCATCAGGGTAGTTGTGTTACATGTAGTTCGAGGGGGTCGCGCGTACGTACGGGCTAAGGTCCTTTCCCCTGATTGCAGGAAAGGCCTTGGCAAGATTCTCGGTCCGATTCTCGAGAGGGGTCTCTTCGTCATTCTGGCAAGTGAAAGACCTCTCGCGAAGTCGAGAGGGCTGGTAAATGGCTCGGTGTTAATTCGCGCGTCAGCATCGGTACGACGATATCTCGACCCGTCGCGGCCCTCACCGGAAACGTTTTTATTCCGTTATACACCTTCCGAGACGGCGGGCGAGGAAGCTTGCTCGAGTCGATTAATTGCAATAATCATAACGACGGAGGAAGTGGCGATAACCGTTCTTAATTATTCCAGGGCGAGCTCGGAGAGTGCGCGAGCGGGCCCGCGCGACCGACCGAGCGCTGAGGGCACGAAGGAACGAATGATACCTCGCTAAGGTTCCAGCGGGGTGTTCGTTTCAGCGTTAAATTTATGCAGCAATATTTCAAGCCCGTCCCGACGTTTGATATTTTCCGTATTCAAGCGAGACGCCGCGAACCATCGTATCGGGAACGTCTGAACGGAAAATTCGTTAAATAAATGTCTGGAAAAATGACGTCTTTCTGCGAGGGTGGAAAAAAAAGTTTGTTGATTCAACGAAACTTTCTCTTTCAGAACGATTTTTTTTTCTTGCTCATTTTATCATCGTAATTCGATTAATTATCGAGGACGATCGTGGACTTTAGCCGATCAGAATAAATGTCTAGAAAAATGACGTCTTTCTACATGGGTGAAAAAAAATCTGTACATTCAACAAAACCTTTTTTTTCAAACCGATTTTGTTTGCTCACTTTAATTCGATCAATTATCGAGACGGACGATCGTGGACTCTAGCCGATCAGAAGCGTTGGTTGGGGCTAAACCTTCTTTGCCGTGCACGATGGCTTCGAGTGTATTGATCCGTGTGCATTTTAACGTCGATCGGAGTAGCGAATAATTGCAAACGATCGGCACGTCGACGAACTTCGCACGGAGTAACTATAAATGAGCAATTTCAATGAGCCCGAAGTGTATTTGTGTCGCGCACAGAGCCGGGCGTCGATGCGCTCGGGCATCGGAACGCCGCTTCTGTTTCTCCGTTGCACCGTATCGGAAATTTCAACCGAACAAGAGGCGTCCGCGTTAACGGTGAAACGGCAACAAAGTTCGGCGATGTTTCGAGTGGCCGGTTCGTCATGCTTACGCACACGGAGCGCGTATCTCACGGACTTAGTTTGCGTCCAGGCCATTCCCATCGATCCGAATGCCAATTTCGGTTAACACGGCCGGCGGCTTTACAGCGAGAAGCAAAGTGGCGATAATTTAAGCCTGTTCGCAAACAATAACCCGTAGACGAATTCTATTTCGCAAACGGCCGTGCAAAACACATTTTACAGAAGGAGGGAGGGGGGAGGTGGGGGGGAGAGTAACGGGCGCGAGGGAGAGAGACGGGGCTGGTCGAAGCGGTAATTAAGCCCGTGTCGCACGGTGGATTCTCTCTCGTTTATGGCACTCGGAATTCCCGTCACGTTTCGACGTCTATACGTACGTACGGTGTGCCGAGCGATTTCCGAGCCGTTGCACGCCTCGTTCCTTACTCCCGTGGCCTCCAGTGTCGTGCAACCCCTATATCGCTTGCCTTTCCACCGAGGAATAGTAGAATACAAATTTCGATATTTTGCTACCCAACCCCCTCCCCCTCCCCCCTCCCCGTGCCCCTGTTCGCCCTGGGCCACCCAACCCGGAGCTCGCTAACGTTTCGCCTCTGGCCCACTATTTATGCTTTCCTCCTATTTCTCTGACTCGATTGCCGCTTTCTTGGTTCGCTCTTAAGGAGGTTGGAGCAATTCACACCAGTCAAATAAGTGCTAGATTTTGAAAAATCGTTTATGTAAACTTTTAGGCCTGGTTTGATTATCGTGGATGGTTATTTGGATTAGAGCACATGTGCTTCAAATGGAAAAACATTAATTGGAATTGATTTGTAAAAATATTAACTGGTTTGTGCTAATTTTCGAAAAGGTGCGTATTCGTTCAGTTTTTTCGAAAAATAATTCGTAATTTTGCTTTTTGAACTTTATATCTAGATATTCGATGGTATCTTCCGTTTAAAAATGACAATCTTTTATTTGTCCATCGACGAAATTCCGTCGTAAACAAACTGTAATTTTTTAACGGAAAATACTATCGAATATCTAGATGGTGAATTCATAGATCATCTTTCGAGGAAGAGAATGAGCCGTGACACATCAAAATCGAGTGAAAATTACCGATTATTCTTTTTAAAAAATGACCAAATATGTACCTTTTTGAAAATTAGCACAAACCAGTAAATATTTTCCTAAAAACATTGCAATTAATGTTTTTCTAGGTTAAGCACATTTGCCACGATACAAGTGACTATCCGATATAATCAATAGATGCCCAAAAGTTTGAACGGGCTTCGTCAAGAAATTTCTCGTTACCCGAATTCAGGGCACAGTCGAGAGACGGCGATTCGACTTCGCGTGTACGAAAATTGTCCTATCAGTCGCACTTGCTCCCTCGATCCGGGGGCGAAGCGAACCCGGATCCGGCGGTCGGAGATTCGGAGCTTAATCTCCGTTCCTTTCGTGCCGATCCTGTCCCTCCTAAGCGACGGTCATTTAAACCTCGACTTCAGTTTCGGCGAAGCTTTGGGCCGACCCACCGGTGAGCATCCACCGGTCCGGGCTACGAAACTTGAGATCACTGACGCGCGCAGCCAGACCACTCTGCATTCTCCGGATGGACCAACTTCAGCGATCCAACATCCGCCTCGGTTTCAGAGGGGCGAGGGAGAGAAACGGGGAGGTAGTTTGTCGGCAAACTTTTCGGAAACATGATCGAATACCTAAACCGTCCGATTGTTGATATGAAACTTTCCATCTACACCTCCACCGCATCGTTGCTTGTTTTCATATTCCATTGTTTTATAAATCCCATTGACGGCCTTCGCCACTCTCGCTCGCTCTCTTCAAATTACGGAATTGCACCGTCGGGCGAGTCAAAGTTTAAATCCTTGAACAATATTCCGCACATAATTCGGTTCTGTTTATTTATTTTATTCTTATTGTTATCATTATTTTTTTTTTT
This sequence comes from Amblyteles armatorius, assembly GCA_933228735.2. Taxonomy (NCBI): domain Eukaryota; kingdom Metazoa; phylum Arthropoda; class Insecta; order Hymenoptera; family Ichneumonidae; genus Amblyteles; species Amblyteles armatorius. Next base: position 15,277,253 of record OW121690.1, read on the forward strand.
TAACGAGGCGTTTTGCATCTTCGCGGCGCATACCTTGCAACATCGTTCGTCCGGCTAACTTTATAATTGCTCAACAGCCCGAAAACGGCGATAAACTTTTCGCTGATACCCCGTGGTTGTTTTGTAGTCGTTGTTTTGCGACGTCAAACTTTTGAGGTCATTACCGAGTCACTCGGAGATACTCGATATGCACTTTCTTCGTGGATGCTCGGCATCTGCCGGGAGATACGGGAAAGTAATTACACGGTGGAGAGATAGCAAGGCTGAGAGAGTTGCGATCAGCGAGGTTTGACCTCCGTTCGGTGATAAACTCTTATACGATATCAATTTTTTTTTTATTTGATTTTTATTTTTACGGGCAGTTTAAAGTCGAATATTGTTTGTCGTGTTCGAGGATTCGTCGCTCAGCTGCGGAGGACTTTCAACGATCAGTCTCGCGATAAAAGAGCCGCGTAGAAATCGTGACCCGAGGATGCACGCGAAGAAGCACGCGATGAAGTTTGTTGGAAATATTGTCACGTGCAGGTAGCCATATGTGGAGGATTCCGGCTGATGCACACGCTCTCCCGAGCGTGCAGAAGCTTCGCGTACCCGGGCATCTGCTCTCGACTCTCCGTCTTCTTTTCTTACTTTATTCTCTTTTTATTTTCGTATCGCTCGGACAAATGAGAGAACAAGTTTCGTCACTTCTCGAGCTCGGGAGACACGGAAAAAAAAGAAATTTATTCTCTTCACTGTGGTATAAATTTTTTACATTTTAAATTTATAATTTCACTTTTTTCATCCTTGCGAGCATTCCTTGGCCATGCGTGATCCGGAAGTAACGCCGAGAGCAACGTGCCGACTGTCGTTGCGCGACAAATTATACCCAACCGCTCCCCGTTATTCTTCAACCTAATAGCTTTCCGGATGTTGCATTTACTTTCTACTCAATGTCAACACTTCTGCTACGACCGCCGCGCGCGGCAATGAATGGGCACTCTCGAGACGTAGGGTGGTCATTATTTTTTTATCCCCGCAATTATCACGAAAGCAAGTCCGATTGCGTTTTACGTGCCGATTTTTCATGCCGGACGAAAAAATACTTTTAAACAAATGTAATTTTCTTTTCACCTCGATTCGAAGAAATTATACCTAACGATCGCACGTCGAGGAACTCGTACGGTGATAATTATTTTCTATCGTTGCAATTAACGAGAAAGGAAGTCTGATTGTGTTTTAGGTGCTGATTTTTCATGCTCGATGAATGTCGGGAAAAAATTAAAAATAATTTTAAATAAATGTAATTTTCTTTTTACCTCGGTTCGAAGAAATTATCCCGAACGATCACATGCACGTTGAGAATGCCGTTCGGTGATAATAATCTTTAATCGCAGCAATTGATGCGGAAACAAGTCCTATTGCGTTTTTAGGTGCCGATTTTTCATGCCCGACGAATGTCGCGAAAAAAATGTTTAAAAAACTTTTAAAAAAACATCATTTTCTTTTCACCTCGATTCGAAGCGATTATCCCGAACGACCGCACGTCGAGGATCCCGTTCGAGGTTCGTCGATAAATATTTACAACAGTTCGGCGCGTCGACCCCATTGGGTCGGATACTGTAGAAAGTTATCGCGCGAGGTCAGCTTTCTCCGTGAGTACGTAGTCAAGCGTCGTGGCGGTGCGGGGCAAAACGAAAAAAAAAAAATTGAGTGCGAGAGAAGCCATTGGAGAGGATATAACGCGTATATGGGATGCGTCGAGCACGGAGCGAGGAAACAACGTGGGTGAGTACGCACTCAATTTCTTCTCGCTACAGGAGGTAATCCCGTTCGGAAGAGGCGAAACCGGTCGGTGCAGCGATTCGATCCGATGCCATACGCGCGTTACAATGCAGCGGGTACGAGCATACGAAGGTACGGTAAAAAACGAAAAAATTTACGACGCTGCCGTTCGGAGCGAAAGAGAAAACGACGCCACGGATATATACTTGCCGCTGCGCTCCGCCGGAAGTGCACCTGGTATCAGTGCTTCGGACCATGTTTCCGTGTGCCAGCTGCCGCTGTGTTCCGTGCAAAATGTCCTACGGTATCGCCCAAAAATATATTAACGGTGCTGTTAAGGTAGTCTTACAATGGTACGACTACCTTAACAGTATCGTTGATATATTTTTGGTCGATATCGTGCTTCGCATACCCAAACTTTTGTTCCCAAAAAGAATGCGGAACTATCGCTGTGGAGGAAAAGGCAATGGCGATCTAAGGAAGAATTGGAATGTTTGAGTGAAAAGTCCATTTTTCTCGATAAGCCGAATATCGGAGGGAATCTCGTAAGATATACTTAAAGGTCTGTTAGTAAACGAATCATTGGTTAATCCAACCATTTCTTTTTCTCAGTGCTGACTTACCTGAACCGAACCGAACTGAACAAACTTAAGCACGAAATCAAGTTCAAACTGAGGTTGGATCTTAAGCATGCAATGAAGTTCCGGCCATGCTTCGATCCTAAGTTCAATCTCAAAAGAGCTCGTAAATTCAAACCAACGACTTAAATCAAATTCGGCCCCAAAACCGTTAAAGTTGTTGAAGTAAATTTGGATAAGAAAATTAAACCATGCTCAGTAACTTTGTTAAAACGTAACGCAAACCATAGAAAGTGAATAAAGTGTAACAAAGTCGACCCCGCAGTCCAATCGCCATTGCCCGGCGCTGCCCTCATCCGAAAAGGTTTTATCCGCGAAATTCCAGTGGTTTCGCGAATGTTGAGTTTTTGCCGCATTGTCCATACGGGATACACTGCTCCGCAGTGGAAACACGAAAGCCCATCGGCATCCCTTGGTCGTTGCTGTAACACGACCGGTAGTTTTGGTCCCAGTCTCGCGGCTTGTCTACCCATCGAATCGGTCCCGTGTTCGAGACGAGAGCAGGAAAAGTTCCTCCCTATTAGCGGCCGGCGCGTTGTAACGGCTGCGCACGGTATTCCGCCTAACTTTCAACAGACCTTAATTAGCATCCATACGCTCGTTGTCTCATTAATTCTGTTGGTTGTACCAAGTGGAAAATCGATCCATTTCCCCGTATACCTGGATGTCGCTGAGCGCAACCCCTATTAGACGACTCTTACTCCGGTGCGTATACATTACACCGGTGAATAATCCGATGGCATTTCCTCGCAACGCGAAATCCCGCGAGAGTCCGATCCACTGCGAGATTCATCCAGCGAAGCGACGGATTGTATCAACATTTACAATGTTTCATTGTCGCGGAAGCGCAGACACACATATATTACAGCTTTTCCGTGAGTGTTACTTTCGTAACAATTTCGAGTATGAATTCAACAGTATTGTCTCAAACACAAGCATGAAATTAGTTCGCGAAATACGTTACTTCGGGTTTGAAAATCTCTTTGTTTTTTACCGAAAGTGACGTTATATCGGAAATATGTCACCACCGGGCAAAAAATATGATTTTGAAACTGGAAGTGACGTATTTCCGGTATGACGTCACTTTCGGTCGAAAAATGAGACGTTCATTCCGGAAGTGACGTATTTTCGATATGACTATATGTTTGGATCGGATTTTTATTTTCACGATAGTGAGTTCTTCCGCCTAGGCGACGGAGAATTTAATATTCAATGATCACTACGCAGCGTCAAACGGGAAAACGCTATAAACTTTGTGATCCCGCGCGACTCTCGCTTTCATTGAGTATCTCGCAATTACAGCTGCTCAAGGCAGGATGCGACCTACAAAGATATATTTATTACAAGTACAAGCTCCTTCCGTAGTCGACGCGGGTTAGAAAACGAGAGTGATGGCCATTCCGGATGTGCGGCCTTCGTGTATTAACGAGCTTTCGAACTTTTGCTCGCTGCTCTCGCGGCGCTTTCCCCTTCGACACAGAGCCAGCGGCGACGGCAGCTCTCACTCTCCGTGTCGCCGGGTAACGGGAGAGAAGACGAGCCGCGAAACCGATTACCGGCTTAACACGGAGCGTGATCTTCCACCACGCGTATAGGCTATATCTCAACGCCACCTCACCGCTGAAAGATCCGCGGACCGAAAGTTTGCTTCCTGTTCGCGGTTCCATCAGCGGGCAAGCCGATAACGCCGGATCCACAGACCGTACCGTCTTCGACTTCGTACCTCGACATAGTTCCAACTCGAAGGAATTTCGAGCTGGATGTACGTGCAGCTATCGTTCCCTTAACTGGCGAATTTAATTAAACTTCTTACGGCAGTTTCGATCTCCATTGTTTATACTCAGATGGCTTATCTCTTCGGTCGCCCAAGAGTCGTATTTCAGAGTCGCTGTTCGAGATACGAATTAGATCGGAGTGCCCGATAGAGCGAAATTGTCAAATGAATAGAATTTTTTTTTTTCGCGTCAACGAGATTTCATGCGACCGCTGAAAAATTTCAGGCAGTCCTTGCGAATAGTGCTCTCCTCTCCAAAATTTTTTTTAGCGCATTTCATATGCTTGATTTTTTTCAGATTTTTGTACCATCCAGAAGTGTCGGCGGTTCCCACTCATTAAAATTTAAGCGAAGTGAATACTGTTCGCGAGGACTACCTTAAGATTCGTTCGGGACTGTCGATCAAACTGTGAAGTGTGCGTCGAGATGGATTCGGGCAACCCAATGACATCGGCTGGTCACATCGATAGATAATACAGTCGATACGTGACATGTTCGTTATCGCATAACGCTCATCGAATCTACCCGCGCCGTCCTACGATGCTTCGTTAAGTTTCACGTTGCAACGCGCTTCCCTCTGGCGCGTGTTCTCGTGTAACTGGCAGAACAGCCACCCTATAGAAAAGCTCGCGTAGACGTCATCCGACACGGACCATCCCAATTAGCTTTAAAAATCTCCGCCCGTACAATTAGCGAGTCCAATTAAAATTCCTGGGAGGGAAATATCGTACGCCGCAAAACTATTCTAATGAATCTCAAACTTCGCGCCGGACAGTGTATGGTTGTGGATATTCGAAGAAATTAAAGGGCGAAATGCGTCTGCTTCACGGAGAAAAAAAATTAAATTTTTTATCTGTAACGGTGGAAACGGTGAAGACCTCATCGGTCGACTTCCGGTGGAAGGCTAAAACTTTCAAACCGAAAATGACGCTCCAGCGAACAATTAAAAGTATATTTGTATGACGTTGTTTCCGGAAAAAATTGAATTTTTTCAAACCGGAATTGACGTCGCAGAGAATTAAAGGAAAAAATCTCTTTGACGTCACTTCCGGTGAAAAAATGAGATTTTCTTTTTCGCAGGTTTAACATGATTTTATTCGTTTGCAGAGTCCATCGGTGGGACGCAATCCGATGGAATCGTTAAAGATATTTCGTAGGGAGTACCGGAGAGAGGAGATAACGCGAACTTATTGTCAATTAACGTAGAGAGATAGGAAAGTCTAGTACGAGGAAATGAACAGCGAAAAGGAAGATGCTGACTGATGGAGCGAAGTAAAAGTACGGAAAGAAGGCGTGTAACAATAAATATAAAAGTGAGGACTCGGTTCGTTCAGTGAATTACCAGTTAAATGGAGGAAGCCGTCGAACGTACAAAGGACGGGGAAAACAGACAGACGGGAGAAGCAGTAGCACAACTACACGGGAGGTATCACGGTAAACACGCTCCATTCGCTTGAAAAGCGGGGAAGTATTCCGGATCTCCAAAGAGATTGCAATTTCTCGTTTCGTTTGTGCCTCGACTGCTACCTCCGCGATCGTGTAAACGTATCGACTGACAAAGGAATAAGTTCCGAGACTCGAGGGATTCGTTATTTTTACGCACCCGTGCCCGTTCGATCTTCGTTGTTCTGATCTTCGGGCGAGCGTACTATTTCGGAGCACCACGAACGTCTACAATTGTTTCGTTTTTTTTTTTTTTTTTGCAATTTAACAAGTTCGTTTTGCCGAACCGTATTTTTTTAACGAAGAAAGTGAAAAATCACTGTGAACAAAAATCTGAATTGGTGAATTTTGTGGACAAGAAACGTTTGTGAAATGTGAGAACCTTTTTTGTAACGCATGCATGAGAAGTGCCACGCCTCGTGTCTGGGAGGCGTGGCAAAAGTGGCGTTTTGAAGAAAAGCGTACTACAACGACTGCGCATAAGCGTATTGGCCCGATTTTACTTCTCGCACGCTAGTTTTACTTCTCATACGAGTGTGAGAAACTTACAGGCACGAAAACTGGCACATTTTCTGCACTCGTTGCCAAAAATAATACAAAACTATGAAGTGGGACTATTTCACAAACTGCGTATAACATTCGCTGTCCCGGAGTTGCATCACAAAGTACTATTATAATACTATTATAGTCGCCACACATCGTGCATATTGATTGCATCTATACATTATTTCAAACCACGCCGTACTGACAAAAAGACCTGTGAGGTGTCTAAAACTTGCCGGTAGTTTTCGAGAAGAGAAGCATTGACAGAAAGAGTTATGTGCGCTGCGTGACTCGAGAAATTTGCTTACATACTATTTACGGCCCATAGTGTACAGTGCGTATCGAGCCCTCGCCCTCTCGTCGCTGCGTACACAAAACCACAGTAGTCTGATTTCCCCAAATGGCCCATCCGGGACGAGTTTTCTTGGAGATTTTTTTAAATATTGCATATGCATTTCGTCGGGCGAGCGACGAACAGCAAGGGACGACACTAAGTTCGAGGAAGCCCGCGCGGGATTAATAAAAGTGCCGTACGCCCCTCCCGCGGAAAGCGCGAAACGGCCGAAAAGCCGGAATGACGCAGGGCGCGCGACGCCTCGGCGCTTGGCTTGTGAAAATTAAACTTTTCCGTAAATTTTTCGTCGGCAAACAGTTTTTATCGACGTGTAAACTCCGGGGGAGTTTCGATGAGGTGCTTTCGACGCTGCCGCGTCACGCCCTAAAAAGTTTAAATTTAATTAACCTTATAAGTTTGAGGGGTGGCGATGACTTTTAGTGGGCAAGCATCGTCTGCACTTCCGCCACAGCTTCTCGAGCCCTCCCGACCAATTTCCCTCCCTCTCCGACGAAAGCTCACCGCTCGCTCGGCCGACGCTCCTCACCGCATCATCGGTTATGCACGAGTACACGTTGTCGGTATTAGTAGGGATCTTCCTATCCGACGATGCATCGAATGCGGGAAGGCGAAGGGGAACTCACCTACAGGCGTCTTGGTCCGGCGGCGTACGTGTTTTATGGGTTTCGTTACGCTAAGCCCCATATTTTCTACGTCGCGCGGAGGAAAAATTGCGAAGATTTAGGGGAAGTTGGGTCGTTTCAAAGTTTTTTTATTCGGTCGTCGTTTAGAAACCCCTCCCAGGCTGCCCCCGAACCACCGTGAGTTCAAGACCGCTGCCTACTTGCAGTATAGAGCAGACACGACGGACCACTCTATCGAATTCACTGAACACGTACGTGCCGGGCATTCGCAACAACCCCGCTGTCGCGTTAAAAACCGATTTATTCATCCATCCCCATGCATGCCCATGTATTTTTCAAGTTTCTCCATCCCTGCCCCTGCGAATCGGTCCGTCGGGACGGGCGAAAATAATTGGTCCGTCAAAGTTTGAGCGCCCGATCGAGCGACTTTCGTTGACGAATTAACGCCGAGCTCGGTGCTGCGGTTCGTGAACTGTCGAAACGGTAGGGGAGATGAAATCGAAATGGTCATCGATGCTTTTGCATGTTTAAAGAGATCGACGGGGATGGCAATTCACCCGGCGCGGAGTTGATCCGTTAAGAATTCATCCTAATTCGCCGATAACGGAGCCTCGCTCCATATATCGATGAAAATGAAATTGCGATTTGTTCGGTCCAGCAAGGTTAACCCGGCTCCGCGTGAACATACGCGGCGTGTACGCTTTCCCGTCCCACCGGACAAGCCCGCTTTCGATTAACCACTGCGAAATATACGGTAAATACGTTATCACTGTACACCGGCAATTAATCATGTATACTGGCGTACCTCTCGCAGGGTTGTGTTACACGCACAGTGGATAAATAACTGTGTTTGCCATTGGAAAATCTCGCTTGTTTTCGCACAAATATCGGCGAAAGGGATACCTTTCGCGATTCCCGCGCAATATTTGGCTTGAATATTAGTGCGCGTGCGGAAGAGTGAACAAATGCAGGTCACCTAAGGGAATAGTCATTTGTATGGTGGCGTAGAAAGGGAGTTCTTGACGAGTGCACTGATAAAAAAAAATACGATTGAATCAACTATGATTCGGGCAGGGACGTTCGACCAAATATTTTGTTGGTACAGCTAAATAATTGGTCAGTTCAACAATTTGTTGAGTGATTTCACAAAAATATTTTGGAGCCATTAAAATATTTTGTTTGACCAACTAAATATTTATTTGAACGTCCCTGCCCGAATCTTAGTTGATTCAACTGTAGGGAAGAGCGAGGCAAAACGGGACGGTGGGGCAAAATGGGGCAGTGGGGCAAGACGCCACATTCCAATCATTTTTGGATGGGAAAATACATTTTGATACGACTGCGAAAAAACTTATTCTGACGAGTTTGAGTTTGCAATCACACGAGTTCAGAAAACGTTTTTCGTACGAGTATCGTACAAAGTTTTATTTTCCCACCGATCGAAATAAATATAATTTTTGTCGATCGCAGTGACGCTCACGAGTTTAAAAAAATATTATATTTCGTTGATGGGACCAAATGCTTGACACAGCAAATAAACAAACATCGATTCGACGAACTGCTAGCTCGATGTGCCACCCATTTACGTCGATCGTCCAAACATTTATTTCGATGAACCGAATACCCTTTCCGCCTCCGGCCATCAGCCTGTCCGGAATTACCCAACGGCCAATATTCGCCAATCTACCGTGCCCCTTCGGCGCACGTATAAATCCCATGCTGATATATCGACACGGGAACGGGAGTGGAAAAAAAAAAATGTGAGAAGCTGAAGCCGGTTGGCGCTGGTAGCAGCGGGTGGTATGATGGAAGGCTGTACGAGGCTAAGTGCTGTGTTTAAGGTAAGCCGCTTATAAGACGGCATGCGGGGCTCTGTGTCGAGAGAAGAGGATATAACTTGCAGCACTGAAAACGGCTCTTTTACCCGTGATACACTAGACGCCAAATTGTCCCCCGCACTCGCACATCCCCACAGACCGCGTCCGTGTTCGCCCTTTGACCCCACTCCGGGAAACTTGCGGTGGATATTTAATTGTCCTACCTACGTGCTTCGCCGGTACCGCGTGCGAGGGTGCCGTCGCCACTACAACTAATGCCGCTGGCGCTACGTAGATGGAGCTCGGAGCACGCAAAACGACGGTCGACCCGAGGGCAGAAAGAAACCTCGCCAACATCGCCAAACACCACCAACGAGGAATTAGCTTTTGCGTCCCTTGCGTCGGAACCCGGGAATGAAGAGCACGAAAACCGCCACCAACCTGTTTATGGCAACTGTTATAGTGCACCCTGCCAGCTTATGATGCCAGTCGAAACCGACCAATTTTTGCTCCCTCTGGTTATCTCCGAATTTTCATCTCCGATCTCATTTTAGTCGAAGGCTCCTCGCTCGCGCCAACCACGGACGGACGAGAATCTACAGCGGCGAATGAATTTCATAGAGGCAGTTACGAAATCCTTGCCGAGTTCCGCGTGCACCGCAGGACACGCAGCAATGCGAGAAGAAGTGAAGTGCATTAGTCGGTTCCTGAGAGAAGTGAAATAATTCAAGTACGGCGGAGATCGAGACGAGACACCTCCACCGTTATTATATAGTGCGTTACGTCGAGCCTGGCAATTCCATGGAATCCCGGTCTCTCGGGATAATACGATTTCCCTTTCGCAGCGATAAGTCGAAAGTACATTTTCCGTTGGGGAGGTTAATGAGTCGTCCCGGTCCCGGCGAGAGGTGGGGATGTTTCCCATCACTCGAAGCAATTACCAGCTCCACTTGCATCCACTTACGTATGTACCTCTTGGAATCCACGTAGTCGCTTCCGAGCCGAACCGCCTCCATCCACCGAGCTCGCGCAGCTCGGTGTCGGCTGTCTGCCGATGGGAGGATCCGCTTGCAGCATCGCGCGAGGTACCACAAGGATTTGATTTTCGCTCGTAGCTTCTGAGTTTGCGAACGATCGCCGAGTTTATGAGGCTTCCGCATCTGGCCGTTTCCAGCTGTACACCCGTTCTCGCCCCCAAGGCTCTCGTTAACATTCCATCAGTCGATATCCGTTACTCAACCGGATGGTCGGATGCGCAATCTTCGGTGTGGAAAACGGTAAACCCCGCGAGCTCTGGGGAATAGATTTTCATCTCGTTTGGGCGCGGCTAAGTTCGTTTTCGCGAGTACAGGTATCGATGTTTCATCGATCGATATCCGTTATCGGGCCAAGGCAACCGGAACTTTTTCATGCGCGAGTTCCAAAGAAGAGCCACCGCTCCCGTGGGAACTCGCTTCCGGCTGCTCGATGCCTCTTACTTATATCCAGGCGCAAACTGCGAACTTGCGCGTGCACGTGAATTCGCGGCGGTGAATCCCACCACGCGTTACCCTCCCTACCGACTTCCGGCGTAACTTTCATTTCCTCCACCCGCCCGGACGGTAATTGCTAATTATATCTGGAGCGCATGCCGCGCGAACCCTCCGGACTGTCACCGAGCGGCGCTTTCATAACCGGTGAATGGAACTTTTTCCGATTATCAATTTTGACAGCCCAGTCCCCACCCGTTCGTTTTTAGCTTGATATATGGAAATAACGGAGAATTCCATTTTTTTTTCTTTTGTTTCTTCCCGAAATTGCAAAAATAATTCGCCGTGGGAAGCCCGTGAGACCGGGGCGAATGTGGGACGGCTCATTCATTATCCCCAGCGGGTATTCAATTACCGGTCACGGCGGATATTTATCTCGTTCCCTCCCGAATTAGCTATAAATATTCAACCAAATGCACTTTCCGTCGTTCGTAATTTCACAATCCATTAATTAAACGGTTTTCGAGTGAGGGTTTATAGAGTATTTCGATCTAGGGGAAACGGGGACATGTGTCCCCGTTTCCCCTAGATATGCACCGAAGGTATACTCGCGAGGACCGAAGGTGTACCTCGAGTATTTCGATCTAGGGGAAACGGGGACATGTGTCCCCGTTTCCCCTAGATATGCACCGAAGGTGTACCTCGAGTATTTCGATCTAGAAAAAGTACATGCGATACGCGTTCGTCGTGGTCTGCGCAGGATCGACGATACTCAAAAATATAAATCGTCAAACGCGGCGAGGATTAAATACGTGGACGGTATTTTTGGTATTAATAAATACGTACAACGCGGTCGCGGGGTATAGCGAGGTCCGTTTCAGATGTTTTCACTGGTTAACGGTGCGAGTCTCGATGTTGCCGAGAGGTTGGAATAACGCCAGCCCCAAACTCTCTTCACCCTTTTCCGAAACAACAATGCCGACGCTCGTATTTCGCGCGGATGCGGGAGAGCCGCCCCTTCCCCTCCGCTAGCGGGCGCGAAAACATTTTCGGGCTCGAAACCGGGCATCCCGCAACCCTCAAACGAGGTCGAGGATGCCGGACGGGGGAGAGAAACCCCGAGCGCGGCATCGTCGCGCGGAGGAGAGAGAGGGAGAGAGCTGGATAAAACGCGGTGCTCGTTACTGACGCGATAAATTCTCGTTTCAACCGAGCGAAATCGCCGACGGACACGCGTTTACGTGCGTTTCGATTCTTTCTCACCCGGAAATGAGGGAAAGCGAGAGTGCCGGATAGAATTTGCAGCGCGAAAAAATTTTCACGAGCTCCCACATAATGATTAGGTTTCGCGCATCGCGGGATAAAATATAGACGCGGCCGCTCCCGCGTTCGCCGAAAGCTCTGCACGGTCCTCTTCATTCGCCTTTCCGGGAAAATGGGGCAACGGTGGTCGCCCAAGGGAGAGTTCGAATATTTTGGTAAAAAATAAAAAGAAACTTTTCTCGATAAGCCGAACATAAGAGAAGAACTCGAAACTTCTTGTTGTCGAAGTTTCGAGCAAGATGCTTTTGATGTTTTGGAACGTTTACAATGGAGACGCTCGAAGATCTTAGAGTAGAGTAAGCAGCTTGTGATTTTTTTTTTAAAGCCTTATCTTCGCGGCATTATTTCCAAAGGAGAGATAACGAGTGATGGATGCCCGATACAAGAACCTGCAATCGCGGATGCCACTTTCTTTCCGTCGTTCCGATGTAGCCGTTATCCAATGACCCGCATTGTCCCGTTCTCCTCCGGTGCCAGCTATGGTTACAAATTGAATCTAGTTTCTCGTTTTACAAGTACACTCCGTATCCTAAGTAGCGGGTGGGTGGCTTATGCTCGTTACGTGGCTTAAGAGGAGTCTAAACCCAGACCTTGGTTTCTCGGGTGTGAGAAAGCGCCATGGGGGATTCAGTGAGAGCAAGAGGGAGAATTCAGACTCCTTTTAGGGGAACCAACCGGGAGGGGTGGCTGAGTCGTTGGGTCAGGTGAGCGGAAGGATTCCGCCCGAATTCCTCGCCGACTCTCGCTGCTCTACGCGAATGCCTCCTAGCGCCCTCCCCGCAAAGAGGATAACGGAATGTTTATATTCATTTCGGTATGCATTAATGATTGCGTTAAGACGCGCGTCTGAGACGCAGGAGCACAACCACGTTAATGCCACGACACCCGGACCTGTACAGCAGAGCCGGGTGCGCGCTGTACCAGCCCGTAACGGCCCAGCGGCGGCGTTGCATCCGATGGCGGAGAACGGAGGGAAGAACCGCGGTCTCGAAGCGCGAACTTACGAGGCAGCAAGTTCGAGCTCCCGCGGGCAAATCCCACTGGGAAAACTTGAGAAAATTGAGACTGGCGCTTACTTTGCCGGGCGAGTCTTGAGTGAACTGGCTTGCTTCGTGTCCGCCTCCATTACCTCACAAATTCGCTCTCGGGCAGGCTACTCCTATCGTTGACTTACACAGCTCATCATGCACCCGAGACAGCCAACTTTTTTTTTTCTACACACTTTTTCTCCTCGGTAACGCTGATGGAACGGCCATGATCAAACGACCTCAAATGAGTTCTCCTTTTTTTTTCTACCCCCACTTTGCCTATGTCTACGGTGCCGTAGAGCTATGCCTGAAATTTTTATCAAACTTTGGGACGAATTTGCTTCCGAATGAGATTAAATCTCTAGCGAGGCGATCCGTGGCGGCGTCACGAGTGTTGGGAGAAGCAGTTCGTTTAAGGCAAATAGGCCAGTTTTCGTTACTGTCTCAGTTACCGTCATCTAACGCTATTTGTACTAGTAATAAGCAAGGGTTTCGTTTAATACAACATCTAAATTGATGGCGTGCTTGAGAGCGGTTTTGCTCACGGGTTTTTGCAAAATTTTTTTGCATTTCAAGAAAAATAAATGTTAAAACCCATGCAACATTTTTTTTTTTTTCATTTTCATTGGCCGTGAAATAAATTTTTTTTCTGGGTGCAATCTGCGACACTTGGTCCTCCTTGTTTATTCCTATGATTTTGCACGCATAAAGTGAGAGAGCTGCGTAGAAGTGTCATAAACTGGGCTTTTTCACCTTACTCGAGGTGAAAAAAACTGCATGAGGTCCAAGAAGTCGCGGAAAGCCTGACAGTAGAGACGGACTGTCAAAACGATAATTTAATAATTAGATCCTATCGAATTCACTTCAGCAATTGCTGAATCGCATTCGGAAGGCTTCGGTGCGTACATTAAATCAGCTTTTTTCGAACCGACGGTAAAACCCGTATATAAATAATGGAAAACCGTCTTCACTGCCCTAATGATGACGGAAGCTCGGCTGTTTCCCCTAGCCACATCCACACGGACTCACATATTTTTCTACTTCCAGCTCGGTGCAAATAAGTTTCAACTCCTCGTCGGGATAACACGGCGAAACAATGTCGGCGCGTAAGCTTCGTTGATTTCGATTGGAGTAAAGCTTATTTGACTTTCAGTGACCATTGAGGGTAATTCCTACTTTCATCTAGGGCTTTTTAGTTAAAAAGGCAAAAGTACCGGGTGAGTGGTTGACGTTAAGGTGAACGGAGAACACACCGGGTACGAAATTGGAACGGCGTGGAAACGGGATTGGGAGGGCTACGAAGGTACCGACCAGGAGATTATCGTAATAACAAACCGGGCGGAGAGGTAAAATAAAAGAAACGTGAATCGAGGTTGCCTCGTTAGCGTTCCTTTTATACTTTGCTTGGTTAAAGGAAAAGCTGAGTCCGGGGCTCGAGACCATTTCGATTCAATATTCCCGAGGTCGTTCGTCCGACCTCGAGCTCGGACGAACAACGCCTAGCCGAGCAGCCGGAAAGGTAAATGAACCGGAAGCCCTTTAGACTTTATCGGCTAACGCGCCCGTCCGACTGTCGCAGCCAACACGGACGAAATTTTTTTTTTCCTTCCCATTGTTTTCTCTTCGTATCGGTATTAGTTGCAATTACGGCGATAGAACTTCAGCTCGACGGGGAGCGGCTTTACCGTTGCGGCTCTCCGCCGTCTCCAGCTTTAAATCATTGACGTCGATCCGCGGCAGTCGCCCGCTTTTCCATATAATGCAATGTACGGTTCGCTCTTCTATACAATAGATTGTGCACACTGAATCGGGCCGGTGGACAGGCGCATGCTTTTAACTGATTAGAAACGTTTTTCCGCTGTCAGAGGAATAATTATGTGTCGTGTATCGATTAATCATGTATTGAAATATAATCATGTAATAATCGTGTATTGAAATAAAATCATGTAATAATCATGTATTGAAATAAAATCATGTAATAATTGAAGATATTGTCACATTGTGCCAGTTCGGAGAGCAGCCCTAGAGAAACATGTTTCAGCGGCGGTCGACGTTTCTTTTTACTCGGACGAGTGAAAAAGAATCGCGAGTGCGGACAAGTTGCCGGCTTGTTTCCTACGTATTCGAATCGGCGCAAGGGTTTCCACGGCCGTTGTCGTGTCCCGTTGGACCGCGAAAACAGTTCATTTGTCCCGTGGATTCGAATCGACTAAACAGAACACGGGCTGCCCGCCCCCGGTTGGATTTCCCGTAAAAGGGATTTGCGCGACGGACGTAGATGACGAACCGGAGCGAAACAATGCCGCGGATAATAGGGGCAATTAGCCGGTCAGTTGTCGGGTGAGCCAGCGGGCGTGTTGCAAGCCCCGTCCCCGCCCCGCCCGTCCCGCCATTGAAAAACGGGAACGTTACGAGAGGCGAAAAAAAAAAATGAGATACATTACGAACGAAAAACCCGCCGACGAAAAGCTCCCGCCCTCCATCTATAACCGAGTTTCAGCTCACGCGGAGGAAACGTTGCACAGCGAAACGGGAACGCGCGCGGTGTCGATGCGACGATACAGACGCGAGCCAGACCGGAAACGCGTACGCGTGTCTGTGCATCGTGAAACGTCCGCCGTCGCCAGACGTGGGATTCATGAAAAACCGAGGGGGAGAGAGGGGGGGAGAAAAGCATTTTTAATATCACCGTTATACACCCGGGTTGTACCTGCAGTTGGCACATTTCTTCGCGGACCGGAGAGACAGTTTCATTATATTCATACATAAATGCGTCTCGACAGTTGTAAAATATTATCAAGCTACTTTCTCATTGTTGCAGATTGAGTGGACGCTTATAATTTCGCCAACGTCGGAGAAGAGGGATAAAGAGGAAATAAAAAGGAGAGGAAAAAAAAACGAGGAACAATGTCGACCGATCGAATGGGGCTGGTGGGTTCGGAGGGTGGAACGACATCGATCCAGCACCGCGCCTCGTAAGTAGTGGTGCGCCTCTCCGTGGTAGTTAGCGGAAAGTGGTAAAAGAACGATTATACTCTTTCGGAATGAGCCAACTCTTGAACATTTTCCGAGCTGGCAGGGGGGGGGGAGGAGACTCTTTGCCAAAGGTCGTCCGGAGTTCATCAAACTTTTAGTTTCGGCGCTTTCCGCGAAAGTGTCGAACTCCCCGGTTATGTATCATCGTTCCGCGAGATTGCAAAGTTTGCACCGGGACTCGGCGAAGTTTCGGATGTATTACACGGCGGCATAACCGTGAGGAAACATCCGAAATCCCCGGGAAATTCGAGGACCGCGCTGGAACCGAATTCCGCCGGGCCAGATCCGATCCCTTGTGTTTACACGACCTGGTTCCTCGACACGCGACCCCATTCCCGTTCTCGTCAGGCTCGCGCGACGCGGCGTTACCAGTGTCGGGCACTCGGCAGTTATCCGCGAAGTTACGAGTCACCGGCGGATCGCCGGGATTGCAAGTTCGGACGATCAACAGCCCTCGCGGCAGTTTCGTGTGACTGACCGATGGAAACGGGAAAACCGATTCGATAGCTCGAAGCGACGAGCTCGCGTTCCTTGCGACCGGCCCGAAACTTGCGCGGCCCCTCCGCCGATCCGGGCCGTTTCCCCGATAAAACTTGGCTAACCTTTTTTCACCGTCGCACGGGCCGTTGCCGTCCGAAAAATATACCCGCGGCTCGACGGCTCGCGCACGATCGTCGTCGACCGGCCGCGCGCCGGGCGAAAAGCCATTTACTTACATTACGTACTATAACGATAACTCTCGCAACATTTGTCGCGGGCAATGCTGATGCGCGTCAGCACGGCGGTCCGTCTTGCCCGGCGCACGCGCGACGGCGAGTCTTGAGTGTCGAATCGAATATCCAGCGAGCGGACCGGCCGGGAGCCGGGATAAAATCCGATAAGGTTGATCCCCGGCTACGGATATCCGGTTATCCCGGCGGCGGAAGATCGGCTAACGGAGAGCATTCTTCTGTCCGATGACGCGATTAAATTGAACGGATGAACTACCGATAACTGAAACGATAACGAACGATCGGCGACGGATATTATTACTATTTTTATTATTACTATTATTAGGTACTGCACAGAGATAAGAAAAGAATTGAGTAAAAAAAATGTGCGCTTGCGGGTGGGGAAATAAATGTTTGGTTGATCGAACGGAAAAAATCCATTAACCTGGTCGACCAAACTAACAGGCCGGATGTTTCTTTACTTCGTACGACAATTGTTTCGTTCGATGAACCAAAAAACATTTGTTCCGCCATCCGTAAAAGCTCATTTTTTTTACTTAATCTATTTTTTTCGTAGTGCGTTTAATCACAATCTTATAGTTTTCGGTGCAATCACATTGTATCCACACTCACTAAAAATTGTGCAAACGGCACCGCCATTCGTTTGTCACGTTAAAAGATATTTCCGGTCGTCATATCACCCTGACTTACCCTATCACCATTCTTACTACTATTGTTATTGTCATCATTGTGATTGCTAATATAACTATTATCATCAATATGACTATTATTACTGTTATCGTCATTGCTATTTTGCGTGACGCGAAAGAAACGCAAGATCGGCAGAGGATGCGGGCGAAGAAATCGAGAAGCTATATTTGTCGACACCGTGCGAGCGGGTGCGCGGGTGGGCGCGGAGAGCTTAATGGGTTCGACAAATTTCGAACGTGACCCGAACGGAAGGGCGTCGTAGGTTCACGGGTGCAATCATCGTTAGAAGTCTCGGAGATCGTCGGATCGCCAAGGTGAACGGAGGGGCTCGGAGGTGGCCGTCGGAATCCAGCGGGGAGGAGCGAAGCCGAGGGGTTAGCGAGAGGATCCCAGTCGGGTTAACGCAATCGGGCAGGAGCACGGAGCCATGGACAGGGTCGGCGAGGGTGAGGCGCGGAGTTCCGAGGGGGACGCAACAATCACGGCCGATTGAATCTCTCTCGCTCCGGGGGGGGGGGGGGGGGGGGGGGACAATGGCCTGACCTCGGAGATGACTTCGTGATACGAGGGCTTCGTGCGAACTTCGCCATTCTTCGGAGCGGATCCCCGTTCGTACCCCACGAGAATCCCTCGATCCTCGTCCGGCGAGCGTCGAACTCCGAGAGACCCGGGCCAGGCACTCCCGTTTCCAAGATCGCCCTCCCATCGACATTGTAATGTGACGAACGAAATTGTCGGTTAATAATTTACCGAGCGAAACTCGCGCCGGTTCGCAAAAGTTTCGGCACCGGGAGACTCGCCAACGGTCGGACAGAGGGTATCGGGCGGAAATGAAGTTTCGCCCGAAGCTCTTTGACCAGCGCCGCATGGACGGAGTGGACGCGATGGCGGGAGTCACGGCTGGAACCGAGGCCGGCCAAGACAGCGTGTGTCGAGCTTTACGAGCTTAGTGGGAGGGGTTTTACTTATGTATTAGTTCATCACGGAAACTGCTGGTGCCGGGGCCGGAGCCACCTGTGTCTCCCTCGCTCCTTTCCGTGGCTCAAGAATTTATGATCGAACCCAGATGTCTGCCGCGCCGCTGCGACCTCCTCCCCGTCGGTCCCCGAGATCGTCCGGGCTATCGATACTTTATTTCCCTCGCCGTGAATACGGAACTCTACCTGGCCCTTCCGCGAGGAGATAACTCTGCGGTCCTGGCCGTTCCGTGTCCAGGCCGAGCTGGAATTCTTCGCCCGGAAACGACTTCGCGATAATGCCGAGCCGCGGGCGCACTTCTGCGCTTCTGCCGCGGAACGAATAATCAGCGACGGAATAAGGTGATAACGGATTGCCGCGCTGTGCGCCGGGTGAGCACCGTCCGGGCGCACACCGCGAACAAAGCTACATCGCGCCGGACGACGGGGAATTGGAGGGAGCTGTGACAAATTGAACACCCAGGTGTCACGTCAGTGTCTCGCGGACGGTTCTCGCCGATCCGCGGGTTCATTGCCAACAACACTCCGAGAGCAAGAATACGTCTTCACTGAGAGAAGGATCTACTGAAAATTACTGATCATCTGAGAAAAATTACCATTGCGCATTGTAGTAGGGCGCCACATATGGCAGAAAGTCTCAGATTATCCAAAAATTTTTACCATAATATCTAAGAATAATTCTTATGAATCCGGTACTTCCTACGATAGGTGGCGCTCTAGCGCCCTACTACTATGTGCTATGGTAATATATCTGAAGCGATATAGTCATTTTTACTAGATCCTTCTCTCAGTGTTCAAATCTTCGTCGGAAAGATTAACCGTATCGCCGATTCACCGTCTGTGATTTTTTTAGATTTTTTTTTTAACACATTAACTTGTTATTCGAATCGTTCGAAGGTTACGTCTTGGCGAATTCTCAGTTCTCGTTGAACATCCGGTACGTTAAGGGTTGATTTTAATAATTGACTTAAATTTACTGTGAAACTACTGTAATTCCAATAATCTACTTAAATTTCACTCTACAGGTCCATTAATTTTTCACGATAAATGTGCATTAAATATAATGTACCAGTTTCCACATAAAAACTTCCAGTCCGGTACATTAAGCTTACAATCTTTTTTAACAGTGTCCGCTGCAGGGGTTTTTTCCGCTACTCAAATCCCGCTCGCCGACCCTTGTATTTTCTCAATGGTGGATATGCAATGCATTTTCCGAGCGGCATGTTATCGGAGAAAGATACCGAAGAATTCGAAGATACACGTACTTTCGGCATTGTCTTCTCTTTCCTTCTTTTCGTAGCCGAATCAATCTCTCGCCTGTGCGGACGGCACAGCTGCAACCTGAATTAGTGACGATGCTTAATGCCTCGCTGTCCACGGGCGTGGAAAGAAGTAATTTTCCTCCTACGGTTTCGGGCCGAACGGAGGAAAGCGCGAATAAAAGTAAAATATTCCGGACAGCGGTTTGGGGGGGGGGGGGGGGGGGGGGGGGGGAATGTCGAGTGTTAACTATACCAGTGCTTTCGCTCGGCGCTAACTTGATTATCCTATTTTCACTCGCCGACAGCTAACAGTGAATTCTCCAGAGCGCGTCCGGGTCTGAGAGAGTCGAAAGAGAGAATGCAGAAGGAACGGTAAAATGGAAGCAACGCCGGGCGTATGAAACTCGGGTGAGAATACAATACTGCACGTGTACCAGACTTCGAAATTTCAGAGTATTTTCTCGCGGTATTTTGCCCCGGTAAAAGAATCCTTTATTGGTGAAATTCAACCGAGACGCGGGTGGATAATAGAATTTCCTGGCGAACTTTGCGTGAAAATATCGCAGATGCATCGCGTTGCATAGGGTAGGAAGGTAGTAAGGGTAATATGGGAACGTCCATGTATCATTGATTTACGTGCTCATCGAGGTGTTACATAATGCCCACTTTTACCCCAATAGTGTCGAACATAAGTTTGAATGATTATTGACGAACCGCATTTTTTTAAATGTCTCGCAGTGTCATTTCAGATTTATTGACTCTATTTTATCGCATAGGGGACGATCGATAAACGAAAGAAAAAATCTCATGTTTCATTGATTTACATGTTAATAATTGAGGTGGTCCGTATTTCCCACTGTTACCCCAAATAGTGCCGAATACCACCATCGATAATTATTAACGATCCGTCTTTTGATGGCTCGAAGTTGCATTTCAGATTCATTAACTCAATTTTAGAGCCCTGGAGACTATCGATTATAATCGATAGTCTCCAATGCGGTAGAATAGTCGACAAAAGAAAAAAAACAAGTATCATCTATTTACGAGTGAATCGACGTGGTCCATATTCCCCACTTTCACCCCAAATAGTGTCGAACACCAATTTCGATGATTATTCACGAGCCGTATATCTTCTATCTCTCGCAGTGTCGTTTCAGATTTATTAACTCTATTCTACCGCACAGGGGACAATCGATAAAAGAAATAGAAAAAACAGCCCGTTCGCCGAGAGACTTTTCTTCGTTCGTGCTGCTACTCCTCGATATTGGTTCGAGGATCGTATTTACGTAGTAGCGTGTCGCTCGGCGGTCACGCGAGGGGACTCTCGGTGCACTCGTAAAATACGTTGATCGGACGAACAGCCATAAAAAAAAAAAAAAAAAAAAAAAACTGTTGGGATGTACCGAGAGAGCAGCCGGGAGTGCTGAACTCAGCGCGAGCTTACATAGCGGAAAAGCGACGAGAACAGTGCCCGGAGGGCACCGACGGACGATTGTTATATCCGTCCTACCAGCTCGTGCTTTTTCCACCTCCATTCCGCGTGGACTCGTTCATCGTCGAATTGTTTCGTCGAATTCCAGCGTGTAAATAGATCTCGTCGTAACGCATTGACGAGAGAAACGGAGTTACAAGATAAGGCCGGGCGAGCGAGGGTTGTTTGCCGGTGGAGCGGCGAGCGTGGAGGGCCGGTATCGCATTGTCGCGCTATCGTGCGCGGGAGTACAAGGAGGTACTTCGGTGTACCACGACCGCGACCGCCAACAGCTGTCGGCTGGATAGTAATGCCGTAATAATTGGAAGTAAGAGCGAGTCTCGGTAGGAGGGGGCGGCGCGGGAACGCGGAAAGCGGGGCCGGAGGAAGGATGTGCGGTGGTCGGGATGTAACTTCGCTGTAATTAGGAGTCTCGTGGATCCGT
Organism: Amblyteles armatorius; assembly: GCA_933228735.2. Taxonomy (NCBI): domain Eukaryota; kingdom Metazoa; phylum Arthropoda; class Insecta; order Hymenoptera; family Ichneumonidae; genus Amblyteles; species Amblyteles armatorius. Next base: position 15,298,642 of record OW121690.1, read on the forward strand.
CGTTGGATGGAGACAAGCCAACTTGGTCCTCGCTCTAATTAATAGTGATACTCTCAGACGAGGAGTGGAGCAGACTCGAGACAAGACCGGAAGGGAGAGAGGAGAGATCGCTCTCGGTCCCCGAGTCTGCGTTCTCCGTTTCTCACGGTGAGCCCGGTACCCACTATGGGATCACGACACGACGAGTAACTTAGATCAAGTTATAATGGCGTCAGATATTCAACTAGCTAAGCGATAACTCCTCGGTCGCTCGGGGGTGGAGGCCGCGTCTTGGATGGGAGGAACGGTGAAACGGGGGAGAGCCGGGCTTGAGGGAACTGCGAACCGGATGCACCGATACTCGCGCATCGGAGCCAGGGGTGAGGTTGACGGCTCGGGCTGCGACGACTAAGACGACCCCCGACTCCGGGCCAGACCCGGAGAATCGCACGAGGGTGCGTGCTTAGCGTGTATCGCGGTTCGGGGAAATAGCAGCTCTCCGCCGTTTGACCCTTCGTCGACGAGTCCCGGTGGAAACTGCGAGCGGAACGCCGAGGCCCGGGCTGCATGGCTCTCTCGGTTGCGATTCATGCGAAACTAGTTTAACGCCAGTTTCGTTCCTCGCCCGTGCCAGCCCGCCCCTCGCCGTTCCGTCGCGTCTGCACCGGGGCTTGTACATACAGCGTGGATCGCCCGTGTGTACCCTTGGCTGTACGCGCCTCATGCATCCTATACATTACGTGTGCACTATGCAAACAGGAAGTACACCACCCCGTCCACCGTCGCACATCTATACACTCTACAACATATTCTGAATCGTTGACGAACTAATTAGTCGACCGCTCTATAAGCGTCACCAAAGGACCCCTCCGAACTCCCTCTCTCTTCCTTCGTTCGAGGGAAACTCTCGGAACTTGCACATAACTCGGGACGGTATTATGGCCGACGAAATTCTCGATTACATGATGTTATGAATAACGTGAAAAGAAAATTGCGATACGTGATTATTAATAATCCCGGAGACTCGACGAGCTCGCCGTACCGTGCGGAGGACTTTGACTGCGATATGGAAAACTGCTCGTACGAGGTGCGACGGATCGCTCCGACATTCGTATTACCATCCCGTTCGGATTCTGCAGCACGCACACGCCACTGGAATCGAATCAAAGGATCTCGCTCCACCGGCTGCCAGACGCGCGCGCATATTAAATTTTTCATCATCATGGATCGCGATGAATAATATCGGGGCTCCAATATCGCGATGCGCGATACACCCGTGGACGGAAATTCTTATAAGCGCCTCGTCACTACGGGCAACTTCGGCGCCTTTTTTCGTGATGGTGATAGCGAGAACATTTTTTTTTTTTATCCGACGATGAAATAAGTAGCAGAGATGAGATACGTTGGATGCAGACTTGAATAAAAGAGTAAAAAGAAATTCGGCAAAAAGTGGCGACTTTAGTTATTTTCGAACAACGACATCCGTCGTCCAGGTGGAATCGTGGCGTTGGAAAAACTGGCAACACAGAAAAGTGGGTAAATGCATCTGCGATGAATAACATCGGTGTCCAATGTCACGATTCGCGATGCACACGGAGGAAAACAAATTGTTGGGGCATCAAGAATTTTTTCACCATAACTGATTTACCTGGTGAACATAGGGACAACAAAATATTTTGTTGAGGCAGCAAATTTTTGCTGTGAAAAAGTAAACAAAAAACAGCCCCGCAAATCCTCGCCATTTTCCGAGGAATAATGGAAGGGTTGAAAAGAAAAATATTTTCGATCATACATTACCATCTATTTTTTCATCCAGAACACAATTCCAACGGCGATTCGATCCCAAAGTCAATCGGGATGGAGCTTTTTTCCGGTTCGATGAGACTCCCTCCCGGGCGACTCCCAGCTTCCGGCGGGGCTGTCACAATCGTTTCGAAAAAATGCCAGCGAGCTTTTTCATCCGTCCGTCGAGCATCGTCGTCACACCGAGAAAAAAAAAATTATTTGACGGCCACCGTTTTTTTTTTGTTCGAGGAAAATAAATCATTATTTAAATCGAATAAATATTTGTTTAAATCAAATAAATATTTATTCAAATCAAATAAGTATTCATTTAAATCAAACAAATACTTTACTTAAACCAAATAAACGGTGGCCGTCAAATAAATTATTTTTCCGGATGCAGTCGGGCGGTCGGAGACAAAAAATGTCGAAACACATCGACGAAGATTTAATCGCAGCGAAGCGGTTCGTGCTATTTCAGGGTTGGCCTTTCACCTCCATTTCAGTTTGGCTCACCGCGGGCGAAGCTCTCGCCCGTTCGCGTTTCCTACTCGTTGTTTGCAGGTGGCAGAGTACATACGTACTTCGAGGCTACAGCATCAGAAGCTCGCGAGTTCCCGATGTTAGGTCGGTTTCCTTGTTGGCTGGCAGCGAGTATAGAGATGGAAGAGGCGCAGCGGGCGGCGAGCATAGAGAACGGGAGGGGGGAGGGGGGGGGGGGAGGGGGGGGTTTGGACAGCCAAGGGGTTACCTACTGCTCTCACCGAAACTTCGGAGCCCTCTTCGGAGCTCGGGAAGCTCCTGCCCGGAGAGCTCATGAATTTCAGACACGCTCGTGTGCACCCCTCGCCTGCGGGCCTCCCGTTAACCCACGAAACGGCATAACTCGCGCGAGAAGGCTCACGTGTGAGAGATATACACACACACACTCCCTCCCCTCCCCCCCCCCCCCCCCCCCCCCGCCCCTCTCCTCTCCGTCCCGCGTGTACCCGTTCTCGATTCTACACTCTTCCCATCCTACCGTACAAACCTCTTCAACCCTAGCGCCTATCCGACACACACTCCACGATCGTACAGCGCGAGTTTACGAATCTTCGTTTCTGTACCAACTAGACGCCTCGCGCGAGATGCACTCGCTCGGCTCCTGTGACCCCGTAAACGCGAGGTAAAATTCGTCTGAGCTTCTGCTTCTGACGCATTTCGCTGATCCGCCCACCCGACCTCCTTCGCATACCCGTTGAATTGTTGCGATGACCGACGCTTCTCGTTATCCGTGCCGAGTTATAATTGGATCGGGAATGGTTCCATTGCCTCTCAGAAACAAGAAGTTTCGGAACGCAGAGCGGCGAACGAAAATTGTGAGACGGAGGAGCTTGATGGTTGGTCGGGAGAGATTAATTTTAAAAAATTTGGGGAGGAAAGTACTAGGAAATGTACACCGCGATACGGCTCGTTCATCCAAGATTTTTCAGTCCTCCGGCGGCGTGAATACGTGATACGCGGAGGAACCGCACGTATCGGTGGTGGCAAAACCGCAGAGCCCGTTATCCGTGCCAGCTGCAGTGGCTGGTAAGGAGCGAAGACGAATTCGGGCTCCGCGCCCGGCGAGCGAATGCCCGGCCTGGATAAATTTTTAATGACAGCCTCTTCCCCGCCGCCCGCCGATCCGCCGACGCTCGTTCCCCTCTTACGTCCGCCCCCGCAAGGACCCAGACCGCGGGAAAGAGCTCTCTCCCTCGACCTCCCTCAGCTCGCCGCTCGACTTCCTCCCACCGCGCCGCTCACCGCGAAGACAACGAAATAAATACACATCCACCGAGCATGCATCATCGGGGGCGCTTCATGCCTGCCTGCCCGCGCGGAGCCGGAAGCTGTACACGCGAGTACGGAGCGAGGGGGCCAAACACGGCATCCAGCCGCCGCCAGCATACAGAGCATTCGAATTGGTTACACGCTTCCCGACTCTTTTTACCGGATAGATACGTAACGCCAAGGCGTACGCAACGATCCCTCGAGAATTTGCAATTTTCCCACGGACAGTGAGATGAGCGCACCTCGCCAACCCCCACAACCAACCCCCATCCAGCCAATGTAAGAATATCCGACGTACACAGCCGAGTTCGAGTTCGAGTAATATGCAGTATTCATCATTAATGAAAAATATATATTTAAAGCAGACACTGAAAAAAAAATATCATTGATTCAAGAACAGTGACACTTGCGGGCTGCCGTTGACATATGTAGTCAGTGTAATTATTATTCTCATTCTAACAATTATATATCAAAATGAACCAATGTCTATGAAATTTATGAGAAGATTTGTAATAGTTTCATTATCATTCGTCGTTATGTCAAGCAAAATAGACTTGAAATAACAGCGTATGTCCATGGAGGCCCGCAAGAGTCACTGTTCTTGAATCTATTTTTTTTTTTTACAGTGTAGCTGTGCTGATTTTCATAGGACAAGGAAAGCAGCAAATTCGATACACATACATTTCCCTCAAATAAACCAGATATTTCGGTGCCCGACGTTGATTAAGTATTCCATTGAATAAATAATTTGTATGATTCTAAGAAAGGTTCGTCACATTACATCGTATTGTTCGGCGGTCAGGCGACTTCGGCCGATGGTGCTCAGTTGTATTGTTGAAATTAAGATATTTTTTACATCCAGCCGCTGCCAGCACACAGAGCATCCCAATTGGTTACACGCTTCCCGGCTCTTGTTACCGGATAGCTACGTAACGCCAAGGCGTACGCAACGATCCCTCGAGAATTTGCAATTTTCCCACGGACAGAGAGACGAGCGCACCTCTCCAACCCCCAACCGACCCCCATCCAGCCAATGCAAAAATATCCAACGTACACAGCCTCTCTCTGTACCGCTCCGCAGACAGAATGCAACTGCTCGACCTGAGCGCCAGACACCGGATACGTGAAAGCTCGCCTTTAGGTGCGCGCTGCCGTATCCGGAGTTCGAGAAGATGAAATAAATTGAGTGTGCCGAGTGAGCTTTTGAAATTCAAAACATTTCGCCCTCCTGCGAGGATCGCGAAGCGGAGACGGTTTTATATAGTGGCGGGTTGCAGTATAAAGGAGAGCCGAAGGTTGGGGGGCGGGGGATCAATCGAGATCTCCAGAGGTTTGCTTATATCCATCGCCAGTGCTTGGCGAGCACCATCCGATCGTCCCGGCGAATCCGATCTCGCTCGAATCCCATCCAGCCAGCCGGCTGCGGGACGCGAATCTCGCGCCGTCGAGGCTGCCGTCGCATTCTCGCGAGGGTCTCGCGTTGCCTCCCAGGCTCTCGGTCGATTCTAATGACGTTCGGACGTATCGCCGGAGATAGAGGGGGGGCAGCGACTTTTCCAAAGGAAATTGATTACCGTTCTCGGCGCTCCTATCCACCGGTAATGTTACGTACACCGTGGAGCCAATGCGTACCCGCACGCATCCGGCCGACTCCTCGTCCATTCGAGTTCGGCGCACCGTGACGAAATAATTACCGTATCTGCATGAAGCTCGACGGGCTACAACGCTCTCTCTCACTCCCGGGTTTGTTACCTTTTATCGAATCGTCGGCGCGGATTCGCGCAACCATGAAAAACGAACGGGTTTAGTCCGCGCATTAGATCCGACCGGAACGGTCGGCGCGTTATCGCCGGTCGTTTTCTGTATGTGATTTTTTTTTTTTATTCGTTTCAATTTCGCGACGAGCAAAAATGCCGTCGGACACGGGAGTGAGAACTTGGTCGTCGGGCGAGGAGTACACCGACTCGACGAGGGACGATGGAATTTCGACGTCTGCGTCGTCGGGCGTGCTGCACGGTGAAGCGCCAGAAATCGGGGTCGATTATCGCGGCACCGAAACGAAGGGAGCAACGGACCCCGGGGACTCTTTCGTTCCGCGATACTCGGAAATTACAGTGCAACCGTATCGGAGGTATTTATTGCTCACAATTGATTCCGTTGCGGCCAATCGTCGGAGGAAAATAAATGGAATGAAAATAAAAAAAATTTACCGCGCGCAGGGAAATTGACTGCCGGAGAGACGGGGGATTGAAAAAAATAAAAGAAAAAAAAACATCGAACACGATTCAGCGAGAATTGTTTGCGCTTTGTACGCAAAATTGATACGAGAGATACGATCACGAAATTGAAAGTAAATCATCGACGATATCGCGCTCGTTTCTGTTATTGCCTCGAAATAACTCCGCGACTAGTTTGGATCTCTTGGAAAAATAAAAAAATCGTAATAGAATAAAAAAAAAAAAATCTCCGAAAACTCCCGCTGAACGAGCGGTGATATCGTTGGGACGAGCGGCCGAAATTGTTTTTCATTCCGGTGTGCAGTTATTCCGGAATAATACCCGATGACGCTGGCGAGGAGTGTGAGACCCGTTGATGCGGTATAACTGTAGTGCACACTCGCGATGTATTCGCGGCGAGAGTGCATTCCGGCCACGGAAGAGGTGTTTAATATTTATATAGTTCAATTAAACAGGCAGTTTCGGCGAAACGAGCGTTATTCGAAAACGCGTAACGAAGTCACGTTGCATTCGGGGAGGGGTGAATGCCCAGGCGCGGTTTTGGAGCCGGGCTGACGCCGGACCAAATATGACCGGCTGAGCTAGAAAGTCGACCCGATTCTGGTCTCCGACGTAGACCCGACGACCAGTCGACGTTGGGATGAAAACATCGGTCCAACATTATCAAACGACGTTGCCCCAATGTTGGCTGCCGATATCCAGCCAATGTTGAATAAAAAATATCAATAAGCAATAAAAGTGACTGCCCAGGCGTGGTTTTGGAGCCGGACTGACGTTGGATCGAATATGACCGGCGGAGTTGGAATGTAAAAAATAAAAAATTGTGGACGTTTGCTTAATATAGGGAAGAGCGGGGCAAAGTGGGACGGTGGGGCAAAATGGAGCAGTGGGGCAAGACGCCATATTCCAATCATTTCCAATCAAACGAGATAATGAGGCAAAATCGAATTTTCCAATAACGATTGGATGTTGGCTTGATGGTGAGCGGGGCAAAACGGTGTTGAAAATCCGGATGTATCGGAAAAAATGGGACATCCAAAAATTATTGGAAAATTGAGTTTTACCCCCGCTGTCCATTTTGCCCCGCTCTCCCCTAACGGTGCACGGGGGCGTGCGGGGGGGAGTGGGCGGAGGGGAGGGGGTGTTTTCGCGGGTAGCCGCGGCGGGGCTGACTCGAAAATTTTGTCGCTTTCGTCGAATTTGTCACAGTAGACCCTCACCCCCCCCCCCCCCCCCCCCCCGTCGGCCGCCCTCGCGTGTTCCCGGGTTTGAGAGACTCACGTGGATTCCATTTATTCCGCGGCGCGAGTGAGGACCGAGGTCGGAAGAATGCTAGGGCGGAACGGAGACGGAGGTACGTGCAGGTGCGGGAAAGATGTGTTCGCGGCTACGAGAAAGACGTGGCAACCGGTAAAAGGGGCGACCGGGTGGGCGCACGCTCGCGATCTTTATTCCCGGTTTTACGTGAGCCTCCGGCGTCTCTCTCGCCTCCCTTACGAGAAACGTGATTCGCCCGCACTGCGAGAAGACCGGCGATGAAGGGGGGCGAGGGGCGGGGGGCGAGGAGGGAGGGGGGAGGGGGGTCGTTCGAGAAGGACGAAGAGTACGACAACGAGAAACGTACACCGTAGAGAAAACGGGCGCGAGAGCCGGGGATAGATAAGTGTATCCTAGGAGTCGGCAGACGAGTACCTCCTGAACTCGACAAACGAGGTCCACGACGTGGCGGCGTTCCCACGTACGTGGAGCCGGCACGATTTCATCCCCCTCGTCCGCCCGCTCCGAAAGAGAGTTCGAAGTGGACTCTCGTACTTTATTCTCAATCGAGACGTAGTTTCGGCAGCTCTCACGGACGGCGGTCGACGGGATTCCCTTGTCGATAAATATTTAACGAAAACTCGGCGGCGGAGGAGACCGGCGCGGCCTCGTCCCCGAGTGCGTGGCGGAGAGCTGTCGCTCGAACCGCAAGAACGTCCCGCAAACTCGCTCCAGGACGACTCGTCGCGGCCACCGTGCGCCTGCTACAGCCACTCTAAAACCCCGACACACTTTCCGTGAAGTGCGCCGCGGAGCGAGATGCAGACACTCGAAGATCACCCGTACGGAGGAGCCTCGGGGTTTCCGGCTAACTTTGCACCCCTACGAGAGCACGAGACTCGTGTGTTACGTGCCGAGCCGGAGCCATGCGCGCTTCCGTCGAGCTGTATCACTGCCCCCCCCCCCCCCCCCCCCCCCCCCCCGGTAGAGTCCCGTCTCTCTTGGCAAATATTTTCTCCGAGGTATCGCGACGCTCCGGAAAGCTCCGGCGATGGAACCGCCGCGCGGCTTCTCGAATTCCGTCCGACTTGAATATTTAATGTCCGTCCGATGGAAGCGGCGACGATCGATCGCGGCTCTCGCGTCCTCGCGGTCCGGCCACGACTTCCGGGCCAGTTAGGGGATCTTCGATTTCTGCTTCGGAGCGACGGCTCCGCTCGCTCCTTCGCCCGCGACTCACTCGTCTTCGATGGACTCTTCGTCGAACGGAGCTTCGAGCGAACCACCGTGACGACTCTCGCCCAACGGCGGAACGACGGCGAGCCGCGGATGCCGATCGTATATTCGCCATTAACTCGCAAGCCTCGCAAGTTCATCACACTGAGCAAAAATTGTTGGCTTAACCTCAAGTCGGAAGCCGAAATTTTCTCGCGTTACTCACGTTTATTGAACATTAATGCACTTTTTTTAAAAGTAAAATAATAAAAATGCTAGATATAAAAATTATAGAACCTCTGGGCGATAATTTTTTTTTTATTGAAAATAAATATTTTACTCTAAAATTTCAACGCACAGTTTATGTAAAAAAGCGTCCTATACCATTCATTGATTCAATCAAACAAAATTTTTTTTTACACCGTCTTATTTGTTTGGTACAAATAAAGCATTGTTTTGTTAAACGATTATCATCGATCGATAAAAAATTTGTCGATTCAAACAAACATTGCAGTTGTACCAACCCAAAAAAAAAACCTTTGAACGTATCTCCGACTTAAATATTTAATGTCCGCCCGATGGAATCGGCTCCGATCGATCGCGTCCCCGCGGTCCGGCGAGGACTTCCGGGCCAGTTGGGGGAGCTTCAATTTCTGCATCGTCGCTCCGCCCGCTCCTTCGCCCGCGACGCACTCGTCTTCAATGGACTCTTCGTCAAACGGAGCTTTAAGCGAACCACCGTGACGACTCTCGCCCACCCGCGGAACGACGGCGAGCCGCGGATACCGATCGTATATTCGCCATTACCTCGCATGCCGGTCGGACGGACAACTCTCCGAGATCCTCCAGCCTCCCTTTTGATGCCGCGACCCAGTTGGCCCCCGTCGTTGAATTTATTGGGGTTTTGATGAAAGCATCCGGCGAGTTATTCCGGCCGCATTACCGGCGAAAACCAGCAGCCGCACCGGGCTCGAGCCCGAACTCTTTCCCTCTCTCGGCCCCGGGGCCATAAATTTTGAAGAAAGCTTTCGTTCTTTGCGCCCTTACCCTCTCATCCTTGCACCCGGGGCTTCCTCCTCCGCCGCGGCTCGCTCTCTCGACTCTGCTTCACGTACTTACGTACGTTCTACGTTTCACTGGCGCGGCTTGACTTTCGAGAAAATTGCTCCACCGACCGGAAAAAGCGTCAGACCTCGCGGATGAGGGAAACCCGCGGCTGGTCTGCCCCTCGACCTGACCAACCCCCTTATCAGCCCGGACGTACATCCGAACGATTCTAAACGAGCGGAAACGAAGTATATCTCGCGCAGATTTTTTTTTCCCCCTATGAAACTGGCGAGAGTGACGTTTACCCGTGTCGAACAAATGCTCACTTAATCGCGACGATCGCGCGAGGGTCGCAGATTGACGTAAGCGAGTTTATCGCACTGAGGGAAATTGTTGGCTCAACCTGAAGTCGCGCTTACGGACGTTCAAACTGCACACTGTAGCAATAAATTGAAAATTTAATGTATCGAAAGTTGAAATTTTCTCACGCTACTCATTTATTGAACATTAATGCACGTTTTTTTTGTAACATAATAAAAATTATCTTTTGACAGACATTTTTTTTGTACTGAAAATAAAAATTTTACTTTAAAATTGCAATGCACATTTTATCTAAAATAGCGTCCAATACCGTTAAATAATTTTCAAACCAAATTTTGTTAATCCGCGTCAATTGTTTGGTACAAATAAAGCATTGTTTTGTTAAACAATTGTTAGCTTCAATCAATAAAAAATTTGTCGGTGCAAACAAACATTGTTGGACCAATGAAAAAACACTTGAACGTATGTTATATCCGTTTCCGAGTGCGCTATCACACGCAACACGAGGATCGGATTATCGGTTTATCGGAGGATCGGGTGAAAGTGGGGAATATGGCCCGGTTCATAAATAACCGATTTGCGTGTTGATCGAGCTAGTCCATATTGCACCAATCTTGCCGCACGCATCCTTTTTTACCACCACTACTATTTATCTAAATAAAAAAAATATTCATTTGCCGGACACGCGCCAAATAAATTATTTGCCGGACACTCGTCAAATAAATTATTTCCTGGGTGTCGAATTGAACCCCTCGGTGAAAGTGACGTTTACCCCTGTCGAAATTTTTTTTACTCAATCACCACGATCGCACGAGGGTCGGAGCTTGACGTCCGCAGATTTGTCACGATCGCGCGTAGTGCGAGGACTACGGGGGGGTGAAAGTGGGGGAATATGGCCCGGTCCACAAATAACCGATTTGCGTGTTAATCGAGCTGGGCCATATTGCACCACTCTCGGCCCCACGCATCCTTCCGTACAACCTTCCACAGGGGGGCGGCGGTGATAGCTTACACGTCCTCCACGGTCCATGTAAAATTCACCGAATTTACATAATTGTGAGTACAAATTCCGAACTACGCGAAAAGGATTTGTCGGGGTGTTGGTGGTGTTCCTCCGGTGGAGAGCGAGTGCGCCCCGGTGGGCGTCCCACCGCGGGCTCACTCTCGACTAGTTTGAATCGGGCTATGAATTATTTATGTGAAAACTCTACGTTTTAAATGTCACCGTAATTCGCCGTGGATTCCTCGGCCGCGGCGCGGCTTCCCACTCGGTATTCTTTATAGATTTTCCACTCGCCTCCTCTTGAATATCCGATGAATACGGTGTATATTTCCGTATCGCGTGGCGGATAACTCGATGCAACATTTTTGCCATCTTGACCTATGCTAATTGTTCGGAATCGGATAGAACCGAGAACGGCGAGGAGATCGGTAGCGGAAGTAAATAATTCGGCCCTTCGTGACTAACCATCGAAGACGCCGGAACCCCATAAAAAAAATAAAAAAATAGGGATTCCTATATATATAGCGACGCTTGTCGCCCTGGCAAATATTTTGGTATCCGATCTCGAGGATTCGGAAAGTCAGGGGCTAAATCCCGGAGCGCAACGGGGTCATAATTAAACCGCCCACGTCGAGAGGGTCGCGAGGAATTTAGCGAGGAACGGATTCGGCCTCCCCGCATCCGAACCCGTTTCAACGCTTCGCGTATCCACCAATATATTCGGGCATGTGGCCCGGGCGGTGGGCATGCATGAGTCGCAATATCGTGCATATTATATGTGTATTGTGTGTAAAGTCTATCCGTACATGTATGAACATACGTATTTTGGGTATATATGTATATGGGGCAGTCCACGTTAATCGGACGGCCCGAAAGCCTGGCAGTTTCGAATCAAGCTGAAAGTTCGTGATGTTGTGGTATTGCGTAGTGTGAGTACCTGCAATTTTTTCCGATTTTTATTGGAAATTCTTTGAAAATTTGAAGCAAAGTGCACAATCATATTTGTTGAAAAAAAAAGAATTTTCTGAATTTTTTTGTTTTTTTTTCAAGTTTTTCATACTGGGCAAATTTTGAAAAAATTTGTGAAAATAGTTAATCAAAGATAGCATCTTTTTCTGGAGGACGTTTTTTGGTACGACCAAAAGTCTCGGAGATATAACCGTTTTTAATATTAACACGCCCATCTGATGGCTTGAGAACGAGAGCCGATAAAAATCTGTAAAAAAATTGCCAGTTGCTCACCCAACATAATATTCAACCATAACGAACTTCCATCTTGATCTAAGAGTCTCATGGTTTTTGACCGTCCGACTTGACGTGGAATGGCCCATATGTATATTTATATAGCTGACATCGGTGGGTGTAGGCTTAAGCCACGCTGGGAGCGACGAGGGAATACCGACGCGATAAATACTAGGAAATATTCCTCGGGCGCATCGGGCTAAAAGCTCGGAATGATTACGCCCGCACGTGGAAGGAGAGTTCGTACACTCGGCGTTTGTCTCCATTAGAAACTCTCCCTCTCGGCCCACCCCCTCGCAGCTCTGCCTCGCGAGCTGCTGCATTTCCAAGCGGGCAGCAACCCCGGCGCTGATGCTCCTCCATCGGAACACCCCGCGTCCTCATCTCGCTCCTCGGGTTTTGCCGGCAACCTTCCCCGGGTCAACTGAATACTTTATCGCGGCCGGCACGCGATTCCCTGCCCCCAGCTTGTCGAACAAATTGCTAAAACGAACAACGCGACCGGCGGACACACACAGTGCCGAGGAGTTTCGCCGGCCCCGGGCTGCCCCGGTCCACGGTGTACATACGGAAATGCGATGAAACCCTGGACCACCCAGTTGCCGAGAGTCGCGACACCTTGCGCGCGTTTCCACCCGGATTACAGCACTCACGTTCCAGCTGGACGCGCAGTTGCTTCTGAATTTTATCCCTTGATCCGTATCTTTCCCTTACGCTCATCTAGCCATTTTTCCGTGAAGATCCTTCGCCGGCTTCACAGAAGAAATTTTCGCGCGTTACATCGGGCCCTGATAAGATCCTGAGAAGGCCTAAGAAGGCCTTATCAGAACCCTATCAAGGCCCGATGGAACGCTCGAAGACTCCAACTCGGGCTGACCTGAGTTGGCTCGCATTTCTCATAAACGCGATAAGTGGGCACACACAGTGCTGAGGAGTTTCGCCGGCCCGGGCTGGCCTGGCTTGCAGTGTACATACCGAAATGCGATGAAACCCTGGACCACCCAGTCGCCGAGAATCGCGACACCCTGCGCGCGCTTCCTCCCGGATTGCAGCACTTCCGTTCCAGCTGAACGCGCAGTTGCCCCTGCACTTCATCCCCTGATCCATATCCTTTTCTGGACTGGACGCGCAGTTGCTCCTGCACTTCATCCCCTGATCCACATCCTTCTCTTACGCTCATCTAACCGTTTTTCCGCGAAGGTCCTCCGCCACCCACCCGCCCGGGTTTTCCCTGGCGAGCCTGAGCTGGCTCGCGCTCCTCCGACATCACGATCGACTGGAACGTCCACCCATGGGACTTCCCCCAGCAGAACAGCTGTACGGCCGGTCTCCCATGCACTCGTTCCGCACAGGGTTGTTGCCTCTCCCGCGGGTGCAATTCTCGTCCAAGAATTTATCGTTAAGGGCCCCTCACGATTGCACGACCGGCTTCCAGCGTCCTGGCCGCGTCAGTCGCAAACCGCATCGGGTACTTAGACACTCGACTTTCGTTCGATGGCGGGCCGAACTCTTCCGATCCCAGGGCGGGAGAGACCCCATGATGATAAAGCAATCATGAGGATCGAGGGGAGTTTCGGCGGAGGGTGGAACGATTTATTTTAGCGCCATTCTCGTCGTGGACTGGACGTAGTAATTTTTTTTTTTTTTCTGGACACGAGTCTCCCGAGGAGTATTAGCTGGCAAGGCGGTCGGAAATCGGCGAGGAACTGGAAAAAGGGAAAGAAAAAATTCTAAAAAATTTGTTTGAAAAAATACCATTTTTGTCGAAAAATTGTGAGGGTTACCCCTTCTCATTTTTCCACTTTCAAAATGGCCGAATATTTTTTTTCGAGGTATCGATTTTTTACCACCTCCATTGGCTTTAAGTGGCCCATTCCGGCTCAAAACACATGCAACTTGTGTTTTTTTTCGAAATTTGAAAAATTCACCATTTCCAGCATAGGGAATCCTATGTTAAATTTTGCGAAACGGCACTTTTTTTCAAAAAATTTCGAGATATCGAATTAAAACCTTCGCCATTCTTTTCAAGTGGCATATTTACCAACCGATTTCAGTAAAGAAAAAATTCCTAGGAACTGGATTAGTAGGCAAAGAATCTCTGGAGCAGAATCTAGGAGACGAATAAAAAAAAGTAAGTTTCGTATGGTGAATTTCGAGCCGCACTGCCGGCGGGCTTGCTGCAGCTTCCGCAATTCCCCGATCATCGGACTCTAACGAGGACAGAGGCGCGCATCAAGGTTGTTGCCACGTACGGTGGAGAGTCTATTTGTAGACACTGCAACCCGTGGACACCGAGTGTGTGCGTTTCCCGACTGTTGCGAGGCACACTCGCCGATTGTATGGAGGACGTGAGCGGTGACCCGAGGGACGAGACCATTTCCGCAGCCATACCAAACAACCCCGCTCGCCCCCCTAACGTATTTCCTTCGTACCCGAATTTAATATTAATACACAATTTGGCTCTATGTCTCGCCCCGTCGCTCTATGTACCGGCGTTCACATGTTTACGTGTCCCCTCAAATTTATTATTCATTCGGACGACGCAACGAGAGAATAGGAATGACGATTACGTGCCGGTCGACCGCCCCAGCGGCGGCAAGAAAAGTCTGTCTTCCTACTCCGCCATCGATGCGGCTCGATATTCGCGATCGCGTTGTTCACCGCGAATCTGATCGTACGACCGGCAGGAACATCTCACATACTTGCAAAAAATTTGATTTTTTTTTATTGGATGAGAGAGAATAGGAATGACGATTCTGCGCCGGTCGCCCGCCCTTCTCCGCCCCAGCAGCAAGAAGACAAGTCCATCAATGCGGCTCGATATTCGCGATCGCGTTGTTCCTGCCGAACCTGATCTGAAAATCGGAAGACGCAAAAAATTCGATTTTTCGTTTTATTGGACGAGAGAATAGGAATCATGCTTAAGTGTTGCCCCCCCCCCCCCCCCTCTGACCCTCCTACAACCCCCTTCGGCCCAGCATCAAGAAGACGAGTCTATCAATGCAGTTCGATATTCGCGATCGCGTTCTTCCCGCCGAATCTGACCGCACGCCAGGTAGAAAAATCGCAGAGAAGCCTCGGAAAGAACTCGAGACGCACGCTCCAGGGATATTTTTTATTGCACCCCCGAGTCTCCTTCCGGTGTTTTTTCATTCGCATTCCAGCGGCAAGGCGATAGACGGATGTGCCCGGCTCTATCTCGAATCAACGCTTCTCCACTCTCCGACGAAGATCTCTCCCGGAGTCTCGCATCTTTACCGTTGATCTGTATGTATGACGGGACGGCGGATTCCTCGAGATGTCGAGAAAGACAGAGTCAGCGAAACCCAGAGAGAGAAGCCGCCGAGTGTACGATATGTATACGTAAAACATGAGACTCATAACTAAACGCACAGAGCAGAAAGTTGAAATTCTCGTGGCGCAAACAGTGAGAGACCGGTGTGTCTTTGAACTTCCGTATTACCATTTTGAGTGGTTCCTCGCCGGTCCTCTCTTACCTGGCGGAGGAGCGGCTCGCCGTCGGTAAGGGCCGGATGAGGAGGCGGGTCGGCGAAAGACTCCGCGAAGTCGTCCTGGAAGCTAAACGCAAAGTCCTGACCAACTTCGCAACGGAGCCTCGTGCGTCCCCGCCTCGGAACAGTCGAGACAATCCCGGGTGCGACGAAACGTTGAATTAAAACTTGTCGCGGAAGCGGCGTTCTCCATTTGCATGGGTAAACCGGAAGTTTCCGCCTCTGCCGCCCGGTTCTCCGCCCGACGGAGATGCCCGCGCGGATCGAGGCGCGAACGCCGACCGATACACGGCGAGTGCCTCGCGGAAGTCGGATGTCGACTCTTATCGGGAACGATCGAAACCCCCCGCCTCGAGAGACCGGATGCGGGGACGCGCCGAGAGCCTCTCACCCTTCGACGGCTCCGCCGTTCTCCACTCAACGTCCGATTCTCGATTCCAATCTCCGTGACGCGATATTTCCGCGCGGTCCGAAGATACACGGTCGCGCCTGTTATCGATTAAGGAGAGCTGTGCTTCCACGCACGGGAGACGCGCGGCTTTGCCGAAATCGGATATATCGTCGATCATTCGAGCGTGTCCGTGACGCGGAAGATATCGTCGCGACAAGCGGTTTGCGGGCGTAATGCGAGCGACGAGGAATAACCGTACGAGCGACGTCGTGCAACCTAAGCCTGGTCCCACCCCGCCCGCGCTCATATCCCGCGTGATCCGTCACGAAACTCGACAGCCTAAATACCGTCGTCTGACAGGTTTTTATAAGAGGCAGTCGCGCGGAAAACTCTTCGCTCCCGTGCGGCGACGGGCGAACACGAGAGACCACCGCGAGCTTTCGGTGCCGGGGACGAAAAATGCGGAGCGGCGGAGGCGGCTGCTGTACTGCCCCGCAACGGCGAACCGGGAGAAACCATAGGGAGAGACAGATACGGGCCCGGCGACGTTACGACATTATAAAACACCTACGTTCCCTCATAAGTCCGAAGTAACGGGAGTGAACTCGCGCGGCGCACCTCGTAACAATATATTTTCCACGCGGCAACGGAAATATACATAAATACAATTTTTTTTTTTTTTTTTTTCGTCTTTTTTTCATGACGAACACACTCGGAAATATCGCATAACCGTGGGAAATAGCGTAGACAATGTAGGTCCGCGTCGGAAGACGAAAGACCCTGCCGCTCCCCGAGTGTTATAACAGCCTGGTGTCTTGGGCGTCCTCGTGATGGGTCGATTTGGAAGAGAAGCGAAATGAAAACGTTTCTCAGGCCCGAAGCACCTCTCGAGACTTTATTTTTTTTACGAGAAATGAGATTTTCGAACCGGAAGTTACATGACTTCGGTGCGAGGCCACTTTCGCTCGGAAGGTACGATTTTTAACCGAAAGTGACGTGTTTTCATATGTTTATAGATGAAGCCATTTTTTTTCAGTGTGTTCAATATTATTAACCGAAATTTTGAATTGCCCCCTTGTATTCACTAGTCCGCAATCGGGTTGGGGACTTGTGAATACAAACTAGTGAATGGGAGAGAGGAACTCGGAACGTTGCAATCTTTGAGGTACCGTTTTACAGAATCAACTACGCCTTCCACAGCTGGCTTCCGCGTTGTTACAAGACTGGTAAAACCTCTCTTCGGAGGTTCTCTGGAACGTTTCGAGAGCCACCTTTTCCGATTATATCCATATGCGTAATCTTAAGTGTACTAAGTATGTTATGTTATCACGTTCCACGAAAAATATATATCTCTTATCCCCCCATAATTTAACTTCTATTAAAATTATTATTGACTCAGGTGTCTGGTTACCCGCACTGTATCTTATCGATCGATGGGAATTCCATCAACCTGTAGTCGGGCTTAACCCGTTTCTATCGAACGAATAAAAATAAATAAATGTTCAGCATGAAGTAATTTCTAGTCATTTTCGGACGTCACTACCGGTCGGAAATCGATATTCTCAAACCGGAAGTGACGCACTTTCAGCATGTCGTCACTTCCCCGGCGGAAAATGAGATTTTCAAACCGGAAGTGACGTATTTCCGGCATGACGTTATATCCGGTCTAAAATTGAGATGTTCAAACTGGAAGCGACGTATTTCCGGTATAAGGTTACTTTCGTAGTAACATTGCCCGGCGCTTATCAGTGCTGGGAAGATCGTCTCTGGCCATCTGCGCCGGCCGCAGAAGGACCGATATGGCGTTTCGGCGTACGGCGATCAGTGCGGAGTCGGCGATGTTCCATTTTCCAGCGGACTCCCACCCGGGGTAATTTAGTTTGCGCGCTGTATATACGGTTTCCTCCCCAAAGAGGGGTTTCAACGGCGCGGGAGCTGACAAGTGGCCCGAGGCGGAGCGAAATGAAAGGCGTCAGGCATTGATACGATATACCGGCAAATAATGCCAACCAAAGTTAATTCGGTTCGTGCGTTGCGAACGGTTCTCTCGGTGGGTAATTGGAACGGGCGGTTTGTCGAAGAAGGCGGAAGACTTCGCTCGAGCGTTCCGCGGTGCTGGTATTAGATTCTCGTCGGAAGGATTTCCACCCGCCTTCCGACGGTCTCGTATTACGATCACCGTCGCCGTGGAGATCTCCCTCTCGGCTGCTGCCGCTGCAGCAGCAGCACTCCGAGAATATGAGTTAAGGTCCGGATTCGGAAGGCGAGGCGCGCACCAAATCAAAAACAGCTGGCGATAAAACCGAGGGCGCACGGAAAACGAATGGCTCGATTCCGTGATTTAAGGTCGGGCTCGCCGGATTAGCCGAGGCTCCGCCGAGCCACCGGCTTCACCGAGACGGAGAGGGCGAGGTGAGAGGGCCCAAGGTAGACGTCCAAGATCGCTGACTCCCGGTTAAGTCGAGCGGGCATTCCAAGCATGAAAATGCACTCACCGCCCGCGGCGGCTCCACGGACAGATCCCTAGATTGATCGATTTATCGATTTTGATGGAAAAGAAAAATCCAGGAAAACTTTGCCAATATCGCTAAATCAGCATATACGCTGCAGGCTCCGAAGGGTTGTTGGGTGGTTAGCCGTGGTAATGATCTTTCTTGGGCAAAGTGGGGTAATAGGAAGTCGCCGGTCGATTTTAACGACGGATCTCAGCCATTACGTCCACTTACTCGCGCCCCGCTTCCTCACGGGCTCCGCTCGTTCGGCGAAGAAAAAACACTGCGGAAGCTGGCCGGGCTCGTACGAAATATGGTCGCCGCCCCCGTGAATTATCGCGAGAGGCGATGCTCGACGGGTATTAAAAATCCTTTTAACCGATCATAAATAACAGTCCGCGCGGCCGAGTAATTCTCACGCCGGTCGTAAGGATTAGAGTTTAAGAGCTCGCTCAAGATCCCTCTTACACGAGCCCTGAACAATGTCTCACATACATGCACGGTCATACGTGACATATGTGACATTCTTCACGAAAGGGATTACCCTCGCCGAGAGATAATCCATGGCCGATGCGATATCGGTCCATTGGCAAATCGTGATCTACGAGCTTTTCCTGATGCGATTTAAGGGACACCGCCCCTTCCATCGGCCATCCCTTATCATCGAACGAGTAACCGGCTAATCTACTTCCACGGAAACTGTGTCAACCGCCGTGGAACGTATCTCCGAGCGTTATCGCTGCTTGTCATGAGTAACCGGAGAGAATACCATAAGATCGCCGCTTTTCCAACAGCGCCTGCTGCGGTTGATGACTGACCGACGGGGGCTTCAGTCTTGCCCGCCGTCGGTAAGGTCATCTCCTGACTTGCCGGGAATGGAGAAATCCGTTTTCTCGACGAAAACCCCGAGTAATTTTTGCGCAGGGTTTACAGCTTGAAGTTTAAAAGCGCGCCGAAGATCTTTTTTACGTGAGGCTTAAACATTTTTATATACGTGTATATTGTCCTTGAAAGACCATTTCCGTTCTGAGATACTTTACCCAAGGGATTAACCCTCGCGTCACGATAATCCATGGCGGCTGTGATCTTGGTTCATTGGCAAATCTTGATCTAGGAGCGTTTCGTGAGGCGATCTAACGGCCCCTTCCATTGGACATTCTTTATCATCGAGCGACTAACCGGCTAATCTACTTCCGCGGAAACCGGTAACTGTGTCAACCGCTGTAGAACGAACCTTCGGGCGTTATCACTCCTCATGAACAGTACGCGGAGTGAATACCATAAAATCGCCGCTTTGCCAGCAGCACCCTGCAGTTGATAAGTGCACACAGAAAAATCATTTATTTTACGGCCGCGCTGCAAATAAATGTTTAATTAAAATTATTATTTATCTACTTAAAATTAATAGTTATTTACATTAAATTAATATTTATTTAGATTAAATTAATATTTATTTACGGGCAAAAGGACTCAGGTCGATGGCCAAATGTGTTCTCACGTCAAACTATGTTACGTCATGCTATGGTCAAAAAATGGTACCATCCTGCATATTGCCAATAAATCCACTATTACTACTACTATTTATTTACCAAATTTTATTCCGAATCACGGAAACAGTTAGATTAAAAGGCTTCGGTATGAACTTTGCACAGCAACGTCTCGAATCCATCATCCCGCTATTTACAAAGTTCTTCCACCTTACCCGCCGTCGTTAAGGTCGTCTTCCGGTTTGCCGGCAGCGGAGAAGTCCGTTTCCGCGTGTAAACCCCCGGTGTTATCTCTGGTAGATCGTCCCGATAAAGTGCGGAATGTCCTTCGATACCACAGATGTCGACACCCCGACCGTGTCCAGTTCGATCCGGTTAGGGTCGGTGCGCACGACGGTCTGCGCAGTCCCATTGACCGGCCAGAGACAGGAGTACCAAGCTCCAACAGTGATCCAAGGTAGCCCCGACGGGAACAGAGCCGAACAGTTCGTCGAGTGCCGAGTGCGTCGCACGTAGAAAAATCGTTCCTCCGCATCAGCGTTTTTGTTGCCCCCCCACCCCTTCCCCCCGATCGACTCTGACGACAGAACTGAAACGACGTCTCTTTTAACCACCTGACAACGGCCGTCGCGGAGGCCGTGCAGTCACAAAACAGTCGCGACTACACGACCTGCGAAGAGACGCGTTCCCGCATTCGGAAAGCCGCGAACTCCGTACGACGTATAGCAAGCACCAAGTTTTATTGTCAAAACCCGTTAAGCTGCAACTGTTCTTCGGTTCTACGGGTCTTGAGCGATCCACCAATTCGGCGAGAGTTTCCAGGCCGACGAAGACGAGGTAAGTCGTGACTCATTACGCGCTCTCCGTAAGGGCATACACTTTGCGAACCAGCGAACGGTACCCTGCGACTCAACGTTTGTCCGATTCGTTACCGATTCGGAGGGTTGTTCACGCGCGACCGTCCCCGACACCGACGTGACGGCGTCGCGCGGCGCCTCCACTGTAATGTTATCGGTGTCGACGCTGTTAATCCTACCGCTCTTCGTCGCGCTACCGATCTGTCTCGACAGAGGAATCGACGTCGAGAGGTTCGAACCGTTTCCCATCCCTCACTCCATCGATGTTCGTCTCGCTGTAATTCTTTTTGTTTTATTTTTATTTATTTTCGATGTATAACACGCTCTTTCGCGCACTCGTCGATTCGGAGGGTGCGAAAAAAAATGAATGGAACGGAAGGAATGACAAATGGTTAAAAAAAAAAAAAATCGATTCTTCCAGTCGAGAATAAATTGAACGAGGTAACTCGGTCTCTTTCGCGAAACCGGACAGCAGGCTCGGGTTAACCCCGATTACGTGAGTTTACACGGAAAATCAATACACTACCCTCCCCGAGTGTAGGTTACTATACGCGACTCCGCGCTCTATATATATATATGTGTATATATATATATGTATGCATGTATATATACGTAGCTCTCTCTCGTTCTCTTCGTCGTGGAATCGTCGAGGATGTTTCGTGCGATAAAGCAAGGACGCGGCAGGAAGTCCACGATTTCCCGCGTCCGGCGAAATCGATAATGCGCGAAGGCTCTCGAGTGGCCCGAACTTTGTAATTCGTGAACACGATGTTCCAGTTTCTCCACTAAATTTTCTCTAATTCGAAACTTTCTCGACCTTGACATCCGACGATGATCCGATTATTAAAACGAATTAGCTTCGGCGGAGCGAGCTTATTTGCGCTGCGTTACGATTGTCACAGACGCGCCTCCGAGACGCTCAAAACGATTTTGTACCGTGAATTCGGACCGTTGAAAAAATAAAAAAATTGTTATCTTGATACAAGCTGAGGAAATAAATTTAAAAAATAAAATATAGCGTGTTTGACATTTGACGGTGTATTTAACGGGTCGACGGGAAGGGGAAGAGAATGACAGAGAGCAAGCAAAGCGCGCACATGCAGCTCAACTCCGTGGTGGGCGCTACCGGAGAAATCAATAAGCGACGAACATCTGACTCGATTCCGTGTATACCTCATCGACCACCGACCATATCGATTTATCTCGCATGTGTATGCATACGTGTAACTCACTCGTTCCCATTCGCCCCATCCCTGAGAGCAGTCGACATAGCCACGTACTACATTAGCCACTATAGAATTTCGCTGCCAGAGCCCCGAGGAGTGTTCGCACGCGCGTTCAGCGATAGAACTCTCCTTTGACGCTGATCTCCGCTTTTATGCGCCTCGATGTAGACAATCGGCGCCACCGCGATGCGCCTATCGCCATCGATCCTTGACCGATCGCTGGCAAGATCGAGAATAACAAAATAAAAAAAATTAGTGAAAAAAAAAAACAGAAAAAGTTTCTACGTTGTTCGACGTGCATACACTCGATCGGCCTGGCTCGTCGTCGAACAGCACACACTCCGCAAACGGCATGACGCCAGCGCACGCATGATCATTAGATGTTAAATGCAATGTTTTCGGCAGGCGACGAATACCGTTTGTGCATGACCACGTCGCTTAACGACACGCAGCATATTGAGCGAGAGCAAACTCGATATCTCCGTAGGCATTGGCTCGACTCTCGATTTACCGGGGGTCATTCGATAGGCTCCAGGAATTAATATCTTTGCCAGGGACGACGACCGCGCCGAGGAGCGGTCGGGCCTGGCCGGGTGGCCGGGACGAAAGGGACTCGGACGGAACGGCACTCGATCCGGACCTTCCACGGGTTCATCTGGGAATTTGGTACCAAATCGGTAAAGTTTATCCCAACAGAGTTTCGTAAGAACCGCGTTTGAACCCTCATCAAGAGGTCTTTTCGCCTCTGGCCAGTAGAAGGGGAAACACAGCTAACGTAGAAAAGTTCTATGATTCATCCGATCTCAGATAAACGGTCAGATAAAACGCGTTTCGATGTCGCGACGCGAGAAGCGAGTCAATGCCGCGGGAAATCGTGAGTGGTCTCGGATTGACGATCGAGGGCCTTTCTCTTGAACGTTATCCACGGTCTTTCATTGTTTTATCATTTTCGTTTCTTTCCCAAACCCCGCCCGTTCGTTTGCCTTGTTGACCGTGCGGATTTGGCATAAGTTCGGCTTCCGGCACGCCTTGGTCGTCGACGGGCAGCGGCGTCGTCGGCGCGTTCCTCGAGACATCGACCTCGAGGCCGCTGCTGACTGGCTGGCCGGTCGTCGGCAGCAGCACCAGCCGCAACCGGAGGAGAGCTCGTCGGAGGCGGAGGCGAGGACAACGGCACTTATTATCTAGGAGGGTCCGACGGAGGCGAGGAACACCGTGAGGAAACGAGGTGGAATCGTGGGCGTCGCGAGGAGGTGACCGGAAATACCGCCATGCCGGCAGGTATCGGCGCTTCGTACAGGTCGCTCGGCGACCTGGGCGAAGACGTCTACAAAAGCACGACGATCGTCGACCAGACCCAAACGACCGGGCAGAGCGTACTCGAGAGCGTCAAAAAGGCCTTCAGCTTCGCTTCGCCGAAGGTCGAGCTGAGAAAGAAGGATCCCCTTATCGAGGACAGACGAGAGAGCGTCTCTATAGTTTCCAGGTAGGTGTCCACGAGAAACGAATGGGGAAAAGAATAATGGCGAAGGAGATAAGAAAACATTACCGGTGATGGATTAACGCGCGCGCGCGGGGCTTTCTTCGAGCTTCCTTCGTACGGGCCAACGGTGCGTCGACGCGACGGGCTCGATCGCGAAATCCTTTGATCGGCATCTCCGCCTTCCTCCTCCCCGCTCTCCTCCACCTCCTCCTGGACATTCCGAGCCATCGATCTATCCAACATCGCCGATCATCGCCACGCCCTTCGTTCGCTTACCATTCGAGATCGAAGCTCGCGCGGAATTTATCACAGGGCCGATTCGGCAAGAAGGCTCGCAGGAATCTCCCTATATGGTGGTGGGCTTTTCGTAGGGGTCGTCCGAATCGCTGAGCTTCCGTTCGGAATTTCATTTACCCATTTGACTCCGATTGGTTTTCGTCTTTCTTTTTTTTTTTCTCGGATTCCTTAACTGCATGGAGCTTCGGTGAACCCGCCGGTTCCGGGCTTGCAAGGCGCTGAACGCGGAAAACAAAATTTACTGAAAAATCTTATCTGAACGTTCGCTGCAAAGGAAAATTCCTGTCGGATTTAACGTACCGGACTGGGAGATTTTGGGCAAAAACTCGTATATTAAACTTCATGCACAATTGTGATAAAAAATTAATATTCGGTGTAAAATACATTGGAAATACTTTATTTCTAATAATTTACTCAAATTTTACTAAAAAAAAATTTTAATGTTAATAACGTACTTTAACTTCAATGAAGAAGTATATTAATTTTTCATCACAATTGTCCATCGAATTCAATGTAGCAGTTTCCGCTTAAAAACTTCCAGTCAGGTGCATTGAATTGACAATTTTTTTTTAGCAGTCTCGCTGAGTTAGCGTCAGGCGCGTGTAACTCGTATCTCTGGTGTCGCGTGCAAGACTCTCGTTGTAATTCAATTAATCGCAGATGACGATGATATATCGATAGCGGTTAGAGTCGGAGGAGGACCCTCGGACCGGAAGCTGGCGCTGCGACTATCGATCGGCCCAGGTAAACGGGCCACTAGGTAAGCTGCATGCCACCCCGATCTTCAACCCCTCTTACGGCACGGTCTTTTTTTTTTAACTCGCTATCAGCATGGCTTTTGTGTATATCTGTTCGTGTAGAATAGTCGTAGAGACTCTTCGGCTCTCGTCATTCGCATTCTCGTTACGTCATTGCGTGGGACGTGACGCACGCCGCCGGAAGCTCGATCTTGCGACACAGCTCGGCCGTGCTTCCCGTTGTTTCCGAAGCTAAAAAATCTCCGACTCCATTGCCTCGGTCAACAGTCGATTATCTCGGCCGATCGGTCGTTGGCTTGTTTTTTTTTCGTGACTTACGGCCGGGAAGCACGGAACGCAGCTTTCGTTGGCTTTCTGTGAGCTTATCGCGATTGTTTGTACGGGGCACGAGGAATCGTGTAGTCGTCAGCACGGGATTACGGCTGGGTAGCCAAGCCGCTAGGGCCGGTCGTGTGATTATTTGCGGCCATTTTGTTTTAGGGAGAGAAACAAGATGCCCACGGCAGCGACACCCGAGGAATCCGCACTTCTGGGGTAAGTCTTTTTCCACTGGAGACTCGAAAAAGAAAGACAAATAAAAAAGCAGAAAAAGTCGCGCGATAGAGCCCGAATGATGATAAGGGCCGCAGAGTTACTGTAATAGAAATTTAAAGTTGTCACCGAGAGTTTTTGCTAGAGAATGCAGTCCTTCATCTCCTAGGGACAAACGTTTCGTAGTTACAATAGTGATTGACGAGTATTAGCTAGTAATTAAAAAAAAAAAAATTTACATATTTTTTTCTCTCATGATATCCACTGGAAACACACACACATATACACACGTCTGATCGAACGATCGTTGAATTTTGCGGATAAGAGAAAAAAAAACAATTTCGTCCGGATGAATTGAGGACCGGATGAGTGAAGGAACACACGGGAAATGAGAACCGATAGGGGTATCCATTTGGGAGCAAAAAACACGAACGCTGCCGGTTAAGTTTTTCATTTTATGTTAATTTTTTTTTTTTTCAACGTCACGAGACTCGCTTATCGATCGCGATGTCATCGTGACTCGAAAGGGGAATCTTCTTCGCGTCGCGAAGAGGATCTTTATTTTTAACTGTTATTGCGGCAAAATCGGCGAACCGGCGGCCGCACGTAGAGGCGCCGCGAAGTTGCGAAACTCTCGGCGGGGGCTCCGGCGGGAGAATCGCCGTCGCGCACCGAGCCGAGGTCGATCCGGTCCGTCGTGATACGTGACATGTAGCCCAGACCGAGGACACCGATCAAGAGTAATGGGTTGAGGCGTACTTACGGCTATATTCCGTCTCTCGTGGAAAAATTCGAGAGGCTGCAGCGGCCGATCGAACGTCGGTGCGTTGTTGACGCCGCCTCGGCCGTTCTCCGGCGGGCCTCAAAAGGCTTCGGGACGAAGGAAACCAGTTTGGAGAACGGTCTCACGAGCCGCAAAAAAATACCCAAAAAAAAACCACCGATGTTCATTCGATGAAATCAAATATCGTTCTCGGAAGACGACGAACGATGAACGAGCGTCGGGGGCGGAGCTAGGCCGAGGAAGAAAGTGTACGAGGCATCCGAATCTGCCCTAACTGGAGCATGACCTGAATTAGAGATGCCTCGATTACTCCTTCACATCAGCCACTGCCGTCCAGCATTGTTCGCGCCCGAAGGGAGAGAGCAATTTTTTTTTTTTTTTTTTCGTGTCGTTCGATAATTGGCTGGTCTCGCGACGATACCGCGAGTTAGTGACTCACTGGGCAAGGCCGTTGTCGTGGGATACGTGTCGATGCTTCGCGCATATCGAGAGAACTATAATTCTCGCATAGACAAATTACAACTTGTATAATTGATCGTACATCCTCATACGGCGCGGAGGATAACGATAGAGGCGTGTGTTTTTTCGTGTGAATAAAAAAGTTCCGACGACGGAACGGTCGACACAGTGAACTGCATTCGTCGTCGGTCCCCCCGCGTCGCTTTAATAAACGATCCGGCGTAAGCGAGATGTAGCTAGGGAGCGATCGTACATCGCGTCAGAGGCTTTTGCTTCTACGCTTCGAGCCTAACGCTCTTGAATTATTCAAGAGCGTCTCGAGGCTCGAACGTACGGCGAGGAAATGTTCTACGGAAGAGATCGCAACCAGCGAACTATGATTAGATTATTTAAAAAATAGGCGTATCGAAGTTGAGGAGGTGATGATTAATTGAAGTCGCGAGAATTGCAAAAGAAAAAAAATGACAAAAACACTGTAAAAAAAATTAGTATGCAATTTAATATACCGGACCGGAAGTTTTTATGCAAAAACTCGTCTTAATTTTTCTATGAAAGTACTTTAATTTTTATAATTTACTTTAATTTCAATGAAAAAATATATTAAATTTTCATCACAATTGTAAATTAAATTTAATGTACCAGTTTTTGTTAAAAAACTTCCGGTCCGGCGCATTAAATTTACAATTTTTTTTTACCTTGTTAATGTTTGTTCGCTTCTTTTCGTCAACTTATCGATTTTACAAAGTAATTTTTTCTTGTGCACTTTCTCGTGGAAAAAATGGGCGTGGCAGTCGGGTCAACATACCCGGGCGAGCCTAATGTTTGCCACACATGACTATTTTTATAATCACATTACGCAACGGAAAATACGACGGGTGAAAGATTCTCGTTGTTCTCGTGGCTCGCGCCCATGCGACGCCCGCTCACCTGACGTGCATCAAAGAGGCTTCATTGGTCGCGCAATTATCGGTTACTCGTTAACAGCAAGCCTGCCCGAGGCGCTACTTGTCTCGGTTTGGAAACTACATGAACTTTGCTAGGTTCTCTCGGGCGACCCATCCTTGCGACCGTTCGTTGGAAGAAACAGCAAGGAGCCGGGCAATCGTCCTTATCGAACTGCCCAAATAAACTCCCTGCGCGACAATAACGGTATCTTCGTATTAGCTCCGCTCTTGCGCACTGTAAAAAAAAATCTAAATTGAATGTACCTGACTGAAAGTCCCAAAAAATGGCACCCAAAGCTGGCGTTATTAAAATTCAGCATCGAACCTTTCCTATTCCCTTTTTTTCAAAAAACGTTACGGACTGCGATTGTTGTCCCGAGATAAACGATTTTGCTCCAGTTTTGAACAAACTGAATGGAGCCGAGACGGAGCATGAAGCCGAGCGATCGTCGTTATCGAATTCCCTAGATAAACTCCCCGCGCGACGATAATGGTATTATCAGCTCCGGTCCAGCGATGTCCAAAAAATGGGACCCGAGGCTGACGTTGTAGAAAATTCAGCGTCGAATCTTTTCTATTTCCTTAGTTTTCTCGAAAACGTTACAGAGTCCGAATCTTGTCCGGAAGGGAACGATTCAGTCGCGGCGTGTTTATCAATGTTGCTCCACTTTTGACCAACCCAAGCGGTCACCACACGAACTATACTTCCAGGTGACCGTCGTTATCAAATTCCCCAAACAAACTCCCCGCCCGACGATAACGGTAACGGTATCTTCGTATCAACTCCGGTCCCGCGAAGCCCGAAAAAAAAAAATGGGACCCGAAGCTAGCGTTATTAAAATTCAGCTTCGAATTTTTCCTATTCCCTTTTTTCGCTCGAAAAACCTCGCGGCCCGCGCCTCTGGTCCCGAAGGGAACGATCCCATCGCGGGGCGTTCATTAATGTTGTTCCACTTTTGACCAAACTGAATGGACGCGAGACGAAGCGCACTTCCGGCGGGCGAATCTCGCAGCGCCCTTGGCAATTAGCGCTCAGATTAAGCGTAATTAGAGGTCATTAAGCCTGCGGGAGACACCGCGCTCGTCGTTGTCGAACCACCGTGACTGCACGAACACGTCGTCGTACGTACAGACAAAAGTGCGGTCGCGACATGTCGCGCACGTTCGCTTATTAGAGGGGGTTTTCAACCCTTGTCGCGTGCCGACGGCCGCGCCTAATTGCGAACAAACACGTTCGGCTGATTGGACGGTGCATCGTGTGCGATATTTTGATGAATCGGCGGAAAACAAGTCTCCCCACCCCAAAGTTACGCTATCGCCAACGCGAACCCCCTCGTAAATATCCGACGCTGGCGGCGATTCGCACATAAGCGCTGCTTCCTCCGCGGACCGTATGCAAAATACCGTAAAATTCTCCCCTCCGAGAAGAGTGATCTGCAAATTCCGCGATAGCTGGAAAGCGTGTAAAAAGTCGGCGGAGCCACCTGCGGTCTGGCCTGCTGCAATTTCCAGCGTTGCACGTAAACTGCATCTTCGTGGAGCGCCCGTAGTCGCATATCTATAACGAAGCCAGATATCCCGGTAGTGTATTTTATGCGCAATTTATAGTTCGCCCCCAGTCCGCCAGCAGCATTGGTCGTCCTTTCTGGTAGACTTTTGAGCGTTACATCTGGACCTGATCGGGCACTTTCCAAACCCCATCGGATCCTGATGTGCACTGGAGATAACAACAAGTTGGGGAAACTGTGGTTGAGATAACTAATTTTTGAAGAAAATGAGTTTTTCCTAGAGATGTGTGCGTACCTTGTAACCGGTTATTTATTTTTTTGTCAATTGACACGTTCGGGAGTGAGCGCACTGTAACAACGGTGACATTAACTCTAGAAACCTCCACGGTCCCAACTTCACAATTAACAAAGTACAAGTTGGAAAAACTATAGTTAGTTGGGGTAATTAATTATTGGAAGAAATGAGTTCTTTCCAGAGATGGTCGCCGACTTTGTGACCCGTGATTTTTTTTCCATTGACTGTCAAAAAGACGATCGATTGTCCATAATTTTGTCGTCAATTGACGCTCACGAAAAATTACCATCACGGCGCATCTCCAGTTCTTCCCGAAATTTAGTTATCCCGACTCACAACTTTTCTGAGTGCTACGCTATAAAATTTCTACCGTACCTCTTAGCGCTCACGCCAGCCGCACAGTCGTAGAAACTCCCACTCGCTAATCCGTATATGAATATCGAGAGTGAGAAAAAAGAAAAAAAAATCATTGAAACGCACGTGGTAACACCGGAAGGTTGCATCCGTCCGTGCTGGTGGAACGAACGCATCGGCAGAACGGTCAAGGTAATAATTGTAAAGCTGAAACGCATCGATATAACGCCAGTTGACGCGTATTAAAGCTTGCTCTTGTCACGTGACTGACGCATGAAGCCTGTTATTAGGGCGCTATATATGCCGCATATTGTGCATATTTTATCAGGTACGTATAGATTACTAGATGAGCAAATCGACGAAGTACATATAAACATACATATACATAGACACCGAAAAAAAAATATCAATGACTCAAACACAATTCGCTTGCTGGTTGCCAAAGAAAAGAATTCTTATTTCAATTCTTTACGATTGCATACGGGATTGAAACGATAACATGTCACCTTGGCAGCCTTCCCGCCGTTGTTTCAGTATCATCTGGAATTGTAAGAATTGAAATAAGAATTTTTTTCTTTGCACTGAGAAAAAGGATAGTTTTTCCTACTATATCGAATAGTTCTCAGTGGAAGCGTCTATATAGATAATTTCTGATAGTATTTATTCAGATGATCAAACTCTAATTGTGGTTGACACGTTCCCTTTGGGGAACTATTTTTTATAGCAAAAAGTCAGTATTGTCGCTTTTACTATTTAATTTTTTCTCAGTGTGGCAGCAAGCTAATTTATATATATATATACTCGATCAAACTCTCGTCTGCGAATATACACGCCGACATGCCTTTATCGTCAGCAGGGCACGTCACAGAGTTACATCGTCATCATCTCCCAATTAGCGAGGAGAGCTCCCTCGCTCGCGAAAGCGCTGTGCAAGTCCGATGACGTTTTCTGCTCGCAAATTTCCGGGACTCTTGTTCGACAGTCTCCAAACGCTCGCCAATTTTTTTTTCTTCATTTTTGCTTCCTCATAGAGGAAGCTTCGTTTTCGTCAAAAAAAATTCCAAATCTTTTAGGTTCTTTTTTTTTAAGGTGAAAACTTTTTGTACCAAATTCGGCAATAAAATGATCGTCCCCCCTTTGAACTTTTGCGAAAAAGCCGAGAGCTTCGAGATTCTCAAAGGCACGAACTAGGCGCGCCTCTCGGGTTATAATCGATCGATAAAAAGTCAGACCGCGACCACGTCGGATATCGTGTGTCGAAGAGATCGGGTGTCGTGTTTTCTCCGACACACTGCGGTACATAGTACAGTGCACGACGTAGAGACTCGACCGCAAAGCCGCAAGCTCCTCGCGCAAATGACAATCCCGTACCGCTTTTTCATCCGACACGCAATATCGGTTCTTTTTAAATTTTTTATTTTTTTAAATTTTTTATTACCCTCAGTGGGCAACATGCGCAGCAGTCTGAGCCTTCTCGAATCGCTAGACATTCGTCTCTCCTGCCAAGTGGCCGAAGGTACGGATGCGGACGACGCGGGAGCGCCGGATATTTTTAGATCCCCCGGACTTTTCGAGCGTTTCTACAATAATAACTCCATTCGTTTCGGGATTACGCGATATAGGGAGAGGAAACTCTTCGAGTGGGACGGTAGGATCGGGCAGGCTTTGAAACCGCTCCGTACCGGCGGATCGAGGATTTCACCCTGAGGAAAGTGTATAACTGTATAATCCGTCGAAGCGCGCGGCACCCGCCGTTGTTGATCCAGTTTTAAGCGGCCCTTTGTTTTCGCGTAAATCGCACCGGCTTTCAGGAGGCGAAGCCGATAGCGTTTCTCTCGGTGAATATCCGATACATTATTGTCTCCGGTTGCGCGGACGGGAGGGGAGAGGGGGCAAATTTAATTAAAAGTATCATCAAAAGTTGTCTGGAGTTCCCGGCCCGAGCGAATGCCAGGAGTCTCTCCAGGTTCCATTATCCGCGCAAAGTTTTCCCGGCAGACGAGTAAACTGCTACGGTATGAGAACATTCCTATGCCGGGAGAATTGTTACGATACCGAGGAGATCCTCCGAAGGTGTCGCGCACGCTGAGAAGGATATGCCAGAAATTACCATAAATCAGGTAAAAAGCGACAGAACTTTCGGGTTTATGGGAACTATGGTGATTCCCTGGCAAACATTCGCATTAAACTTAACACGTTCTGCTGGGAAATATGGTAATTCTCGCTATCACGGATGTCATCCGAATAACCCCGAATAAGAAAATATTTTATGTCAGTACCGGTATTTTATGTCAGTCATATTTTTTTAAATGTATGGATACATAAAAAAAATGAATCGACGGAATTCTCAGTTCTAATTCATGGAATTCTCAGTTCTCATCCATGGAATTCTCAGTTTGAATCCACAGAATTCTCAGTTTCAATCCACAAAATTGTTTGCCAAATATGCAAAAATTTTGCCAACCCGGCTTCTGGAAAAACGTATCATATGGGTTGAGAAAATATGTCCATGGCGGCTGTGAAAATTTCACATATCGCTAGTGGTTGCGCTGGTCTACCACGTTCCCCGGTCGAAATGTACCATAAGACTTCATAGTATTTCCGAGATCCGTCTCTCAGAGAACATTTCGCCTCCACGTTCCATTACCGTCATATCGCCCTCGAGGAGGAGCGAAATCGCTCGGGTCACCGGAAACGGGTTGGATGACGCAGACAGGAGATACGGGAAACCGCTCGATGCCGTGTGGCGCAAGTCGGGCCGGTGTGCCTGGAAATTTAATGAAGCACGATCGACGAGCGTCCCCCGATCGCGTGTCCGCGACACCTGCCATCGGGCAGCTTCCTCGCCTCCTCGGGGCCCACGGAATTATCGGGAGGAAGACGCGACTCTGGAACGGCTAAATTGCCGATTTCGTTTCAGCCACTCCGATTCGGTCTCGCATCGCTAACCGATTTATTCAATTATAGATTCCCTAGCTCGACGAATATCCCGTCGAGCGGAGCTCGCTCCTCACGGAGCAAAGTCCGCCGGAAACTTTTCCAACTCATTTCTGGCGCTAAAGTGATTATACCGGATCCGCTGAAGAGGCGACTTCTTCCACGCTGGCGCAAACGCGACCAGTACAATGGAAACGAGTATCCGAAAAGACTGCTCTTACGCGCGCGGTGAGGAGCTCGTGATAAGGGGGCGAATAACAAGATTGTGTTTTTCCGTCTCCCGAGGGAAACTCGGTCG
Organism: Amblyteles armatorius; assembly: GCA_933228735.2. Lineage (NCBI taxonomy): Eukaryota > Metazoa > Arthropoda > Insecta > Hymenoptera > Ichneumonidae > Amblyteles > Amblyteles armatorius. The sequence goes on from OW121690.1 coordinate 15,331,150, forward strand.
GTACTCGTTCTCGAGAGGGTCGGAACGCATCCGGCCCGGAAGTTCTCCATTGGCCAAGATCGATCGAACGTCTACACCCAGAAAAAAAAAATTAAATCAAACAAATATTTATTCAAATCAAATAAATGTTTTACTTAAACCAAATGAACGGTGGCTGTCAAATAAATTATTTTTCTGGGTGTAAGCTCGTCTCGTCTTGGCTCCGAGATTTCAGAGTCGAGCTATTTTTCTTATTTCCTGATCCGCCGAACGTTCCGAATACATGGAAGCGTGCGTAACCTACTTAACGCCGAACGCTTCATCCAATTAGAGCATTATCGGTAACGAGCTCCGTCTTCGGCGGCCGTTGGAAGACTCTTGGAACTATGCGAGTGCATTCCGAGTCTCCTGACGAGGGCGTGATTCGCCGGGACGGCGCGAAAGATGCGCCCTGCACGAAGGAGCCACCCGGCAACCCGCGGTTCGACCGCGGGGCGTCGATGCACGCCCTGGGACATCGATCGCACGAGCGCAGACGTCCCGACGCCGTCCGCCCGGCTCTCTCGCAGACCAATTTCTTTCTCTAATGCAGAACCGTACCATGATCGACCCATGAACCAAATCTACTTATCGTCCGTGGAACTCCTCTCTCCAGTCGACAAACTCACGGACATCATTTTCTACCGACTTCGCCTCGGCGACGTTGCGTACCACTCGCTCGGGTTGCTCTTCGTGTCCTTTCGCCGGCCCTTTCGCACCAGGACGGGGAGGAGGAGTCTTCGAGCGTGGCGGCTGCAAAGAGCTGGGACCTTTGCCTGACATTTCACATCTCCGTGTGCAGGGAAATTTCTCATACTGTCAGGAGGATCTGACAAAAATTCCCATAAGTCTGGTAAAAAGCGACCGAAGTTGAGGGACAATTGGAACTACGGCGACGCACTGGCAATTACCCGAATATCCCGCAATTTTTTTGTAGAAGAATAAGTCCTTGTTAATAGAAAATACAGCAATCAAGATTAGATGACTCTGAACATATCTGCCCGAGACAACATTTTATTATGTCACAACCAATGCACCGTCTAAAAAAATTGTAAATTTAATGCACCGGAATGGAGGTTTTTATGGAAAATTTGGGTCATGACATTTGTATTTTATACTGGCATATTACGTCTATCAATTTTTTTTTATGTATACGTACATAACAAAAATATTGTCAACGAAGTTTTAAGTTTTTATCCACGAAATGCTCTGTTTTTATCCCCAAAAAATTCTCGGATTTTATGCACGGAATTCGCGATTTAATCCACAAAATTCTATAACGACATGGTAGTTTATCCGAAATGCTTCTCTCAGTGTAGATCAACGCTGTTAAGGCACCGGCCGCCACATTACCGAGAAAAAGCGAATTCGCTCGGATAACAAAGTCGTTGAACAAAAAAACATGGTCGATATGTTTGCACGAGTCGGACACGAAGAAGGGGCTTTTTGAAACAGGTACGAAGAGAATTTCTTGTGCCTTACAGGCAGGTAGGTAGCTCGAAGCGCACTGCAACAACGTTACTTCCGGTCGAACGGGAGGCGTTCCATATTCCACTCACGAAGGCATTATATGTGTATACATTTCGAGCTCCGTCGCTCGGCAATTCATCCACTGCACTGGAAAATGTTCATTTAATGCTCCACTTGCTCAGCGCCCCGGCAAAATTATCGGCTCCTCGACCGGTACAGTCGTTAGCCGGGTTAACGACAGCGAATTACCGTAAGACGCGAGCGATCCCGCTGCAAACGCTTTCGATTAACTCCGGCACATAATCGAGAAAGGAAAAATCCGTGTACAGTGCTGTTTTCAAGTGCGGAAAGCTTTTTCGAATTCCGCAAATGCCTCTGTTCTGCACCGCCAGCCGCGACCTTACTCACCTTACCTGGGCGTGGTCTGCAGATCAATACCGTAAAAAGCTCGTCTATAACGCTCTCGTTATACACACAAAGACGTTCATCGGAACGGTTCTTCGTTGAAATAATAACACCATATGGGTCTAAGAAACGATCACATCATCAATGAATTCTTCATCTTCGATGATGGGTCGACATGAAAAAAAATGTATTCAACATGTACCGAAAGATATATCTGTGATATATATATAATATATTTTCGCCGAAAGATCGTATATTTCGGATTTATTACGTAAACTTCGTTTACGTTTGATATATTAATAAACACCGATTTTCATATATCTAAAATATACCGGATTTCCATGCGGGTGAAGAGAATTTCTTTAAAAGTGACCTAATTCTGTTCGCAATTCTGTTGCGTGACTGTGTAGAGGAAAGTGGGGCAAAAAGTGGTCTCGTTCGGAAACAAACCACAATCTTGAAAACATCATTTTTGCATCGCGATTGTCCTCTTTGCCTCCGAGTTCGCTCCGCCGGCTCTCCCCTGCAGTTCGCCAGTTGTTCGACAGAGTCGTTACAAGTATCAGCGGGACGGTCGGTCAGAAAAGATCGGGGTCTCGATCTCGACGGAACAGTACAGTAATTTCAGGGTTGCACCGGTCATTATCGGCAGAGTGGCCGAATTATACGTTGCACCTCGAGAGCGACTTTCTCACGATCCCGATCGCAGCGCACGCTCTCGCATCCGCGATCGAGAAAGTGCGTTCGGAAACTCTTTAACTCCATAGTGTCGATCTCATCGTGTCCTCCCTCGAACTTCAACCTCGCGGCCGGACGGTTCGCACGCGTTGACACGCGACATGGAGTTCGTCGAGGCTTTCCATCGTGAACTCGCGAATGCAATGTGGGTGCGAAGATCCCACGAAGTACCGCGAAAATTTACGATTCGCGGCTCGTAAATCCGTCGCCCTCGCGATTGTTCCGAACTCTCTGAACCTCGACGGGTGAGGCACGTTTGGCCCACGCTGTGAATATTACATGCAGTGCAAATTTTCGTACGTATTGAGTAGTGACAAAATTTAATGGCTCAATTTCTAAAAACTAGCAAAACTTAATGGCTCCAGTTTTGAGAACTGGCAAAACTTAATGGCTCAAGTTCTGAGGACAAGCAAAACTTAATGGCTCAAGTTCTGAGGACAAGCAAAACTTAATGGCTCAAGTTCTAAGGACAAGCAAAACTTAATGGCTCAAGTTTTGAGTAGTGGCAAAATTCAATAGTTCAAGTTCTGAGTATTTTGCAAAGACTCAATAATGGATACTTCAATACGTACTTCAAGTACTCGGTGTATTTGCGCAGCTCTGATCGAGAGTGAGAAGCGAGACGTGGCGATAAACGACGACTCACACAACAATGTACCGCGGAGATTGCGCTGCTTTATTGCTTCTCGGGGGGTGAAATCGTCGCTCCATGCCCAAACAAGCGACGCGGCGTTGCGCCCTCACGATTATTTGGAAATCCCTGAATCTCGACGGGTGAGGCACTTTTGGCTCCCGCTGTGAATAGTACATGCAGCGCAAACTCGCAGTTTGCACTCGAGAAAGGGAGAGAAAGGGGAAGCGCGATTCACAACGAGGTCGACACTCGCCTACGGCCAACAAATCCACCTGCTCTTGTTTTACTGCTAAGCGTGTGTATGTGTGTGTATTCGGCAAAGCTGCAGGCACGGGTTCGGGAGGGGGTCGATTGTATTCTCGCCGAACACACTCCACCGCCCGGACTGACCGGCTCGAGAGAACGAGCGAACGAAAATCGGTATACTGTGAATGTACTGCAAGCCCGGCTGAATTCAAAAAGAAAACAACTTTCCAGACATTAATTAAACCGTCATGGCGCATGGGCTGCGGCCGGATGGGGTCAACTCGCTATCGATTTTACGCCGGGAAGCATACACTTTTTTTTTCTTCTTTTCGTTATTTTTATTTCCCTGTACTTCGAGCGCTCCATCCACCGGCTCGGTTGGTCGCGGCGTTCGTTAGAGCAAAGCGAAATTTAATGAGCCGCTGTTTCGCGCGTGCTCCGCGGCACTTCTGCAACATTAGATTTTCTCGGTCGGGTGACGACGGGGAATTGTGACGTTCCCGCTAAATCGGTAATCCTGGAGAAAGCTCGAAGGCGAACCGAATCGTGTACGTTCCGCGGAAACTGTCTTTTGTTTTTTTTTGTTTTTTTTTTCCCCCTCCACCCCGCGATCTCCGCATGACTGTCGCCGATGTCACGCTCTATCGTGAAGCAAGATACAAATTATTCGTTTGTGTAAATGTAATAATTAATTTTGATTTTTTTTTTCGTTCATCCAGCACGATGCCTTCAGACAGTATGGACGACATCGAGCTGAAGACCATTCAGCTCCAATTTCCGGCCTTGAGATATCTGACGAGGGACGACGGATCCGCTCGGGAGGAGAGGGTCGAGACCGACAAGGGTAGTTTGCTCGTTGCGGTTCAAGGAAATCGGGCGAAACCTGCCATTCTCACTTACCACGATCTAGGCCTTAATTGTGAGTATCCTCGACTCGCGAAGATGTCCGAAGGGTGTTTGTGTTGGACGATGCCAAAGCCCCGCAACGAGGGCGACACATTATCGGCCAACTTTGCAACTCTGATCGGAAACCCACTTTCGATCTTCTAATTGAACGGAAACTCTGGCATATTTCCAATTCGGGTGTATCCTGCGCCTCCGGCTGCTGTGCCGAATACCAATCGAATATCGGCGCGTCACAGAGATGTTTTTTCATTTCGTCCTCCGTATCAAGCACCGGGGCTCGGGACAGCTCTGATTAACTTTCTAGACACTCGACGCGAGATAAAACGCTTGGTCCTTAATTCATCCGTTTCTGGCGCTGGCTACATTCGAAATTAATTTCAAATACTTTTGGGACGTATCGCACACATTCTCCTACCCACTTTACTGCGTTCCTTCATTGACACGTTCTGGGCATTGCCTGCATTTCAGAGAAAGATGAACATTTTTCTCTGTAACGTTACTTTTGGTTTGAAAAACTCATTCTTCGACCGGTAGTGACGTCATACCGGAAATATGTCACTTCCGATTTGGAAATTTTATTTTTCGACCGGAAGGGACGTCATAATGGAAATACGTCACTTCTGGTAAAAATGAAATTTTGAACCGGACGTCGCGTTACACCGAAATTTAAAAAAATGTTCTGTGAGACGCTACTTTCCTCCTTAAAAGTGAGATTTGTCAAACCGGTAGTAACGTTACAGAGAATTTTTTGTATTTTTCCCTGAAACATATCTCGAATTCAAGCCAGTGACAGAAGCGGATGAATGAAGGAATATACGAAAACTCTGAAAACGATGTAATAATTTTTACTCCAAAACGTAAAATTTGCCTTTCAGACATCTCGAGCTTCCAGGCGTTCTTCAACTACATCGACATGCGCGTTTTACTCGAAAACTTTTGCGTCTATCACGTGAATGCTCCTGGACAGGAAGAAGGCGCGCCGAGGCTACCCGACGAGTGAGTACATTAAATTTAAATGATCAAATTAATTTTAGATTCCGATGAAGCTTCGGCGCGGCAATTGCCGAGGATCTTTCGCAAATTCCATCAACGACGTCTGAAGAACTGGACGATAAATCGCTTCCAAGGTTCGCCATCCTCCGGGGAGTTATACGACGACACCGCGTATAACGAATCTACTCTCGACGGCACCGTTAACGAGCTCCCTAATTAAAGTGTGCGTCGAGAGGGGCCGCGACAACCGCGTGTTACGCGTGTCGTTTCGCTCACGAGTGTGTGTGCAACCACTGTCACTCAGGTTTTTGGCTGTACGCAACCACTTCGAAGTACTTCGACGTACAAGACCGCTAGGCACTTTGACATAACGAGCTTATATCTATATCACGACCGGGTGGAAAGCTGCCGGATCACGCAGTGACCTCTCTTCGTCACGTCCCTGCAATTAGCAACCGACGACCTAATTAAAATCAAATTTCCAGTGAATTTCCATCGTCGCCACGAACTCCACCTAGCCGAAATATCACCGTTATCAATACTGTCCGCGGCTCTATTACCCGCGTCAAAGCCAAGCCACCCGGCTGGTTCATCCACGGAATTCTCAGTTTCAATCCACGGAATTGTCAGTTTCAATCCGCGAAATTCTCAGTTTCAATTCACGAAATTGTTCATCAGATATGCAAAATTTAGCCAAGCCGGCTTCTGGAAAAAATGATCACATATGTTGGAAAAAGCTGTCTATGGCCACTGTGAAAATGTCACGCATCGCTAGTGGTTGCGCTTGTGCACCAAGTTAACCGGTCGAAATTTACCACAAGACTTGATAGTTTTTCCGAGATCGTTTTTTGTTCGTCACGTCCCTGCAATTAGCGACCGACCTAATTAAAATCAAATTTCCAGTGAACTTCCATCGTCGCCACGAACTCCACCTAGCCGAAATATCACCGTTATCAATGCGGTCCTCGAGCTCTATTACCCGCGTCAAAGAGGATCCCCCCGGCTGGTAATTCCGAATTAGGTTGAATCCCTCGCGTTCGCCGGTGACCCGGCGTGTCCCACCGCAGATTTTCCAACTCCCATCCACGATTCCTAGAATAATTCAAACCGCATTGCAGATTTGCATGTTTATCTCGCGACTCGTCAGAGCGTGGCAGAAGCGGGATCGATCGTAGAGGACCGCGTGCACACGCGGAGAAACGCGAAGCCAGATCCACCGGGTTCGCGTGCCAAGGGCTTGTTGGCGATTCCTGCTCGATCTTCGTAGGTGCGGATTCGGATCGAGCTGACTTTGATTCGTTTGCATTGCAGTTACGTTTATCCGTCGATGGACGATCTCTCGGAGCAGCTGCTGTTCGTGCTGGGGCACTTCGGTCTGAAGTCCGTCATCGGCTTCGGGGTCGGCGCCGGCGCCAACATTCTGGCCCGCTTCTCACTGGCGCATCCGGAGAAGATGAACGCCCTGTGCCTGATAAATTGCGTCTCGACGCAGGCCGGATGGATCGAGTGGGGCTACCAGAAGCTGAACGTGCGCCACCTCAGGTCTCAAGGGATGACCCAGGGTGTGCTGGATTACCTGATGTGGCATCACTTCGGCAGGGTAAGAGAACCGGGCGGAACGGTCGGGCGAATCGTTAGATGTAAGGTAGGCGGCCCAGTTTCCGCCATCTTCAATTGTGAAAGGGAACATTTTATAAAAAATAAACTCATCGCGGCATTAATCAAGAGTAAACCGCTCTTCAACATGCCGTCGATTTCGTTCGTATTTAACGTACACTTCATTTATTATTGGTATAAATTGCGATTAATGGCGATAACTGGGACAGCGGCGGAAACTAGGCCGGTTAACTTAGATCTAGATCGGCAGAGCGGAAGTGGCTGCGCGTACGCGGCCCAAGGCTACGGAACTGGCTCGAACGCAGCGCCAACGAATTATACCGGGAATGGAACGAATCGCAGCGACGAAGGCTTTCGTTGCGGGAGTGCCACAGGCGGCGCTCATCGGGAGTCACGAAAATTGGATTACACCGTCGGGCGCCTCTTGGCTCCGCGCTCCGAGGAAGCGGCGCTGCGGAGTCTCTTATTATGCAACACGTAGCTGTTAATGGGGTTACCGAGGGGGCACCTTAAGAGACGGCGAGACGGAGTCGCATCTCGCGGTCCTCGCGGCTGTTGGACGAATTTTTACTTTCCAAATGGAGATCGAGGAATAAAGCGAATAAATGATGCATGTTTGGTTTTGGGTCGGATATTATTAATTATGATCACGGCAAATGTCTCCTGATCGATGCATACATACGAGGATAGACTCGAGCCCCGGTTAATTTTATATTCTTTATTTCCCAAGGGTACCGCCGAGAGGAATCACGATCTCGTTCAAGTCTACACCAACTACTTCGAGCGTCGGGTGAATCCGACGAATCTGGCTCTCTTCATCGACAGCTACGTTCGCCGCACGGATCTGAACATCACCCGCGAATTGGATCCCACGCGCAAGAAGGAGTGCTCCACCCTCGGAGTGCCGGTGATCAATATCACAGGATCGTTGAGCCCCCACGTCGACGACACCGTAACGTTGAACGGACGACTCGACCCGACCAATAGCTCTTGGATGAAGGTAAAATAAACTGTGCGACTCATAGTCGCGAGCGTTGCGCCCAATCTACTCGACGATCTCAAACCTCATTTTACTTTTGAATTGCAGATTTCCGATTGCGGTATGGTATTGGAAGAGCAGCCTGGAAAAGTGAGCGAAGCCTTCCGACTGTTTCTTCAGGGTGAAGGATATGGTAAGTGAGCGTCGTCGCAAAGCCACTCATACGATAGCGATAACACTCAATGAGATTATTAATCACCGCCAAATTGCGAAGGAATGCGAAACGAAAGAGAAGTTATGGAAAAAAAACGCACGAGTGGGCGTGTCTTTTAACGTGAAAAAAAATCAATTGAATTCAGGGTAAGCGCCGCGTGTCCGTCTGATCGAAGTGAGAAAAGAAGAAGAATAAAAGAAAGGGTACAATATTTTTTGAAACGATCGTTACGAGGACACGACGCGAATCGATCTTGGGATATACAATTTCGTGGACGGCCGCGCGGCCGGACCCGCGTGATATATTTTAAAAAAACATTATTAACGATCGGCAATGGAATTTAGTGTTAAGTTTGCTTGAATCTCTATCGGTTGATATTTTTGCCATTTGTATATCCCCGTAAATTAAACGATTGGCCTAAGAGAAGGAGGGTGCGCAACCTTATAATACAACTTTTAGAAACGATCCTGTATTGCAGAGTTTACGATCTCGTTATTCGCTGGCCTTGTTAATTAAACGTTGAAATCCACTAGTAGAGTAATGCGTGTTTATACACAAAGAGACAAACAAACAGAACGATAATTTTAAAAAAAGACATTAAAAATTAAAGAAAAAAAAAAGAAATATAAAAAAACATACGGTGCAGTCTAAAGACGTGTCATGCGACAACGAACGTAGTCGTCTCGTTTGGTCCAGCGGTCGGTTAAAATCGTCCGAGCTTAAAGCGAATGGTGAGAAATTTCCAGTTTTTAGATTGCACGTAGTAAAGGTAGTTAAGGATTGACGAAAAAAAAATTAGCAAAAATAAAAAGGAAAGAAAAAAAAAATTCAACCCAGTCGATGAATAATAATGTGTCCGCTAGCATAACTTACACAAGTCGATAATCTTACGTACGTAAATACGAATATATCTCGTAATGCAAGGAACGCCAGTCGGTCAATGGCGCATCTTCGTGTACCAACAGTAATGGTTATTTAGATACGCGTTCGTTATTCTGTTTGGCTTTTTGGTCACAGAAACACACCCGCACTAAACCACCGTACACTTAACGCTTACCTCACTCTTCATTTTATTCCCCCCCCCCCCCCCCCCCCCTGACAAAACTTAGTGATCGAAGTACCTTATCTTTTAACTTTTTAACTTTAATTACGACCCGCGGTTATGTCGATGCGACTTAAGCCCGTCCCAAACTCAACCCGATCGGCAAGGCTTGCAGCTCTCTCTTTACTGTTTAAACGACTTACGAATAGATAATTACGCTAACTCAACGTGCGTCATTCATGTGCTAAGTTCTACTGTTCCTATCATCATCATCACCGAGCCACCGTCATTATTAATTGCATCGTTATTATTAACGAATCTATTATTACTATTATTCCGACTGTCACCGTCATCGTTATAATCAAGCCTCTTCATCCTGTACGAATGGCTTTATATTCCCATGGGGTTGGGTTTTAGCGTCATAAGGGGCAACCTCGTCGATGAATTTCGCGAGCTAACCGTCGAGCAATGTTGACTCTCGATGCAGTCTCGCTGACGAGAAATCGTTCGAGAAGAGTGAGGATTTTTTAATATTTAATTTTGACGCTCAGAAACGCCTTATCACTCCGAGATCCATCCCCAGCAGAATTCAACGATCATGTATACTTTTCGTTAGGAAGCTACTTCGGCTCGAATTAGTAGATAAATAAAAAAGACAGAATTAAAAAAAAAAAAAGATACATACATTCACAGACACATAACAATAAAATCGTATGATCGTATCTAAGCTCACTGTAACCATTTTTATTCTCTAAAATGAAGAGGAAATATAAGAAAAATTACTTGTTCACCGACTTGCGCCTTTATTTCCCACGCGTCTCGGATCGATCGAGTGGTACGTATACTTGAAGTCATCAGCAAATTCGTAGAATTGTTTCCTTTATTGGTTTTTTTTTCAATTTTATTTTATTTGATTTAATTTTTCGGCTTTTTGGCTAAACTTTGGCTTTTTATTGTTGCAAATATGTATGTCACGAATATATCTTCATCACCCGCGAATTCGTCGCAGGAATTCAGCTCTCTCCGAGCTATCGTGATGAACGCAGCAAAAGATTATTGAGAAAAAAAAATACATCACGAAGAGCGCATTTAGACTCTGCCAAATAGCGTCATTATCGCACCAGCAATCACCTATCATTCATCGTTATCCTCTTATACCTTTGTTTTTTAAAATATATTATTTCTTATGCGTTTTAGTGGTGAAATCCCCGCGGAAGACCCTGACGCAGACAACACCCGAAGGTAAATGTAATTAGGAATTGAGGCAGCAAGGAGTCGAACGCGCTGTTGGCCAATTAGGCCACCCTCTAAGTGTTAAGTAAGTCGGAAACAAAAATTTCTATCGGGCATAATAAGAAACTAACGATTGGGAACTTTTAACTATCGCTTGTCGAGTACTCTCGATTCGATGTTCTGTCGAAGCAACTAATGGCACCTCTTTCTCTGTCTCCTTAAAGAAACCTAAATTTTCAACTATATCTTCAACCGTGACGACTCTCGTCTCCAGAAATCCCCGTGACTTTCTGTTATTCATTGAAGTAGCCGAGCATAAAAAGTATAAAAAATACAGGGAAGAACGGCGCAAAATGGGACAGTGGGGCCAAACGGTATAGTGGGAGCAAAACACAATATTCCAATATTCTTTCGATGAGACAGTGGGACGAGCGCAGAAAACCCGGATCTATCGACGCGGCACACCCATAAAAAATAATTTATTTGACGGGCACCAGCAAATAAATGTTTATTTGGTTTAAATAAATATTTCAATTAATTTAAATAACTTTGTTTCAATTGAATAAATATTTATTTAAATCGAACAAATATTTATTTGCGGGATTATTGGAAAATTGCATTTTGCCGCACTGTTCCACTTTGTCCCGCTCTCCCCTACGTCGCTATCTCTCTAGCCCGCAGTCCATCATTACCGAGCGAGTTTCGTACGATCGATCGAATATCCCTTTTGCTTTTCCACGAGTAGAACCATCGTCAGATCACGGCTTGGTACGAGAAAACAAAAATTAGTAAAATATCGACGGACGTTAACGATACGTTTTTTGAGAAACGCGATGAAAATTAACGCGACATTGTAAATTGAATGGTATTTGACGACGGAGCCTGCGATCGTGTCCCCAAACTACCATACGAGAAGACTATCGATCCTGTCTGTAGAAAAAAAAAAGAAAAAAAACTGACTTTTCTCCTTATAGCAGCTCTCGATTGTGGTAGGAATAAAAATACAAGAAATTATCTAATATAATGATTTAAAAAAAACAACGACAACGACTGCACCGAATATAACAGTAGAGTAGACCTACTTGTGACTCCTCACACATTTACTGTCTTGCAGTTTTCGATATACATAATTTTGATTATTATGTATATGCACACAACAGAACACCTACACGTAATTCTCATTTTAATTTGCATGTGCGCTTGCATTTCAGTTTTCCTTTTGAGTCTCTGTTGAATCGCGTTTTAATTTCATCTGCGAGTTTGCGAAGAGGTTGACGCGAAGAGTTTTTTTTTTTTTGTTGTTTTTTTGGTGCGTTGATATTGCGCGTTGATGAGGCATTTAGCGGCTCTCGAGTCGCCGCGAATGTGCTTTAATAATTCATTGAAATAAAAAGATAAAAATACGCCTATCGACGGAAAATAAAAATGTAACTAAACGAACGCTTTCGATGATTTTCCTTCCAGTTGCCCCGCTCTCACCGTTAAAAATGGCCGATTACCGGCTCGCATCTCTCGAGGGACTGAACCACATCTGCAGCAAGAAGATCGACTGGCCAACCGCAACGATTCACATAACTGAGAATCCCATATCCGAGGCGGTCGTCTGCTAAGCGTCGACATAATCCATTGACCATTTCCATCTTCATTATCTACAGTCTATCCGCGTGGACGTGGGAATATCGAAGGAATTATCTCTCACAAAAAAAAAAAAAAAAAAAACACACACACAAAACCAACGACCCGAGGAACGAAGAAACTAACGAGGCTACTATTTGCTAATATCATTCGCCTTTTACAAAAGCGATCGCACTCTCATTCGAACGATCTACGTCAGTCGTATTATACAATTCAGTGGAGAAAAAAAAAAAACGACGGATTATCGAGGTTTCGTCGGAACAACGATCGAACGCATAAACGCCTCGAATCCCCGGGAAAACGAGCCCAAAAAAATTCATTCATCGAATTTTACCCTAGGAACGCCGATCGCGATCGATTTATCAAAGGATCGTCATCGGCGACTATAAAAACAAAATATTACCAAAATCAACGATTTGAATCATTAGACATAATCAAGAAACTGAAATTAGAAAAAGAAAACGAGATGTCGGTAAAGGGGGAATTTTAAATTAGTAATACGCGTACGGGGGGGAGACGTAAAAGTGATTTTTTTAAACAACAAAACAAAACAACAAAAAAAGATCGACGCTCAAAATTTGATCTTGGTCGCGATGAATATACATTATAAAAAAATCGTCGACGACGCCCCAACTGGAAACGCTCTACGCTACGGTGTTTCAGATATGAAGAGGGTGCTTTTTATCCTGTGCAAATATCAATGAGTGACTGACAATTATCAGATTTTTCGAGCCTTTTTTATCGTGACCACGCGAGAATGTACATTACGAGACACGGTATTGCGTTTCCAGATCAATTGTTATCCTCGACTACGGTATCGCGATCATGGAGTGGGATCGATCGTGTTTTTTCGGCACTGCAGATGATTATTATTCACGTATCGCGATCGATGAATCAGTGTGGTTTGCAAATAAGCTTAATTCAAGTTGCAAAAAAAAAGAAAAAAAAAGAAAGGAAAATGGACAAATTGTCGAAGGCTCTGACGAAAAAAAGCTTCGAAGTCGGGACACGAGCGTATATTTCTAGAAATATTAGTGATTATTCCTGCACGATAAACGAGAATGCTTCATATCGAAAAGACATGCCTAGAATGGTGTTGAGTGATTAGCAAAAAAAAAAAAAAATTTAATAATGAAGGCGGTGGGGTGGGGTGGGGGGGAGGGGGGGCTGGTTCTTATCGAGTTGGTTTGCGGCTTGTGCAACACTCTAACTGCATCCCCTCGCAGTGGCCTGACTCCTAATTATCTATAGAATTGAAATTAGATAGGTAGACGTTGAAAGTGTATAATAACAAGAGAGAAAACAAAACAAACAAACAAAAAATGAAGAACAAAAAAAATATATAAAATTGCGGTTTGGTAGATCCCTTATGGTTTTGCCAAGTTCCCCAAGCCTATATAGCGTGATACGATAAGACGTGCCTGCATCAGGGGTGATAAAGTAGCTTAAAAATAAATAAAAACGAGTTGAACGCCTTTAGTTTTCTATATTGAGCGTCCACGAGTATATTTCATTTGTCGCTCGTCCGTTAATTGCGGTATTATTCTACCGAGGGTGCTGAATTTAATCTAAACACAAAAAAGATTACGAACCATGGCGAAGAGGATTTAATCGCGGGGGAGTTCGATTTTTAACGATAGACCCGAAGATACCGAATCGAAGCTGATTGATGAAGAGAGTGTCCGAAGATTAATCGCGTTATTGCGAGGAACGCAGCGGGGCTTAGACGGGTAGAGAAATTTCGTCGTGAATATGAGAAACGCCTAAATAATGTATAGCAGAAAAGTGAGACGAGGCGCCGGTGACAATCGAATCACGGAATTGAATCGATTTATCGAGAAAAAAAAATGATAAGAGTTTCGAAGAATGAATCGCATCATCGAAGTTGCATTCGTTACCGGTCGCAGTAAATATGAGCAACTTGCAGCAATTAAGGAGGATAGCTAATCAATAATCGTTGCTACTGAACGCTATATAAAAAACTTTAAAAAAAATAATAGCTTACGAAGCCCACCGATAAACGCGTCAGAGCAGAGTGTGCGATCGAAGCGATCGGGTGGTTTTTTTTTCGACTCCGGCTCGCTGCCTGGAGGATCTTCCGGTGCGCGTTGTCTTGCGTTGTCGAACGCGAAAAAGCTCTACCGGCTAGTGGCTGCCACGCGCGAGAAAACACGAATAATAGTCAGTAGCGGTGTATATCAATGACTAAAGGTTAAAAAGAAAAATTCAAAAAATAAATAATAATAATGCGTTTATCGCGACAGGTATAATAAATTAACGAGCTAGATGGAGCTTTAGTATACAAAAGTATCGACACACGTGCGCACCGATATACATCTTGTTATTTATAATAAACGAAATATAGAAAAAAAATATTACTTGTCTTTGACTTACCACTCGCATGTGTTCCCGTTTTCCCGTCGCCTCCAGAAGCAGAAATCTGTAAGCAAATTAATTTTTTTTGTTATTCCCTCTGGACCCCACGATCGTTCCCGCAGAGTCGCACGACTTTGCTTCCCGAGGCACATGTGAGAGACTTACTATCCCGAATCTGGCGTTCGCTGTGCACGGACCGCTCGCATTTGGTCCGCTCGTTATTACAACGAAAAAAAAAAAATTATCGCTTGGATGTCTGGTCCACGATCCCGGATCTCTCCGCGGGAATGATCGAGCCAGAAGAAAGAACACTCAAGATTCGGGAGCGCCCTATAATTTCCGATCCGACCGAGAGACACATGGGCTTCAACGCTCAACGGCGACATGGTCGATTATTAATTACCCCATCGCCCCTAACTGTTTATCTTACGTTAACCGAGTCGAATGCTGGTGATGAAAAAAAAAAAAAAACTTAAGATCAGCTCAACCAACCGTAAACTTTACGTTGTTCTCCAACAATCTACTCTGATTCCAACCTTCTGGAGTTTGGTTTTTGGCTGATGTTTCAAAACCCACTGTAATACCAACCGTTATATTCGTCGTATAGAAAGATTGTTTACAGCTGGATTTTCCCAAATGAACCCAATTTCCGACTCTATGTGGAGAGCACCGATGGTTCTTGGCTCAGGGTTGGAAATCGGGTTGGGTGCGTTCTTGAATGCAGTTCTGCTCTGTTCGGC
Organism: Amblyteles armatorius; assembly: GCA_933228735.2. Classification (NCBI taxonomy): domain Eukaryota; kingdom Metazoa; phylum Arthropoda; class Insecta; order Hymenoptera; family Ichneumonidae; genus Amblyteles; species Amblyteles armatorius. The sequence continues at coordinate 15,346,396 of OW121690.1, forward strand.
AAAATCCAGAATATTTCAGATGTATCCACATGTATTCGTAGCTAGAATGGGCGTTTTTATATTCTAGCCTGTTCTCCGCTCAGAGTTTAGTTTTAACTTAAATCTGCTCGAATAAGCGTTCATTTGTTATCAAAACGGACGAAATGTATTCCACGGGTAGAATTAAACGTATCTTTGATGTATTATTTGGAAATAAAAAAAAACCCACTAGTAGTGAACAGAGAGCCAAATAAAAGAACGCATAGCTAAGCAGAACTGCATTCAAGAACGCACCCAGTTGGTTTGGCGCACCGATCGACCGGTTGGTCTTCAGGTTGGTTTCAAGTTCTCCAGAACACCAGAGTACGATTCCACCGAGGCGTCATCATTCCTCCTTCTCCGGGAACGAAGTCCGAGGAATATGGATCTCGCGTAGAAATTCGCAACGAATCGCGCCCAAGGTTTCCAGGCTGTCAACCCCGGCGCTCGCATCATCCCCTCGCGTCCTTACAAGGTATTCCGCAGTTTTTCCCCGACCTCGCGGTCGGAATCGGGTTTTTGCAGGGCGGTTTCCGCGCCGATGAGCAAACGCGCATATCTCGCCGAAGGGCGAGCGAGCCGAGGAGCTCCCTGGCGCCGGTAATCCCGCGCTCCGGGGAAAGAGGAGCGAGGAGCCGGGAGGGCCCTTGCGGCCAGCGATATGTAAGAGCCCACGGTCTTTCCAGCACAGGCTCGATTCACCATATATTTTGCTCGGTTATCGCGACTGGAAAGCGCTGCACGTACGGGAGCCTCGCAGCCCGCGCGAACACGCACCGAGCCAGCGTACGTGCGGCCATCGAGGGAATATGACAACCGCGAGCAGTTGCAGCAGAACCAGTCGGGGCGATTTTTTCTTTTCGGCTATTCTCCGAGAGAGAGAGAGAGAGAGAGGGGGGGGGGAGCGGAGAGGGGGAAAGGCGCGTCGTCGAACGCGCGTCTTCGAGGAATCGCCCGGAGCGGCGGCGAAGAGGGGGGCGCCCGCTCGGAGGGATCTCCGTAGGGGGAGATCGTCGTCGATCCTCGTGGATCCTCGGTAGATCGGTTCGAGAAACCCGCCACCTGTTGCCCGCCGGAGGAAAGTCCCGAGGCCTGACAGCGAGCGCGCGCGGTATTCTTGACTTGGCCAGCGTGGGAGTAAGAAGGTTCGCGCGCGCTTCAGAGACGCCCGAGTAAAAGTGACCGATCCACGGAGCTTCGGTCACGATTCCGTGTACCGATATCGATCGTCGATCTATCGTCGCTGTTATTGCTTGAACTAAAACAAAATTTTTTGAAATTCTTAAATTAAAAAAAAACAAAGCCTTCTCTATGAGGAAGCACAATAACAAGTCTGGTGAATCTGTTATCGAAACCGTTTCTCGGCGACGCGAGTGTTTATCTTAGCGCTACAGTGTTTATCCCAGCGTCAACCTCGCCGCCGCTCACGGACGAAGATACGCGACGGAGATTAATTTTTTTTTTTGAAAAAATAAAATTTTCAACTATCGCACTCGCGACAGTGTTTGATTGTGACGAGTATGGAAATCGTGAATTACCAACGGATTCCGAAGAGTGCGAGATAGCCGGGACGATTCCTTGAAGCCATCGGCAGAGCCGCGTGACGATCTTGAGGCCGCGCACGTAGCCGGGTGCGTCATTTCAAAACAAACGGCGACACGGAGCAGCCGCGCGGTTCGAACCAGCCGAGAGGCTGATAGCCCCGTCGCGATATCTGAATCCCGCGAGGATCGCGAAGGCTCGAACGGAGCTTGGCCAGTCCCACGACGGCTTCGACCAAGACCGCTCTGCCTACGTGCCAGCTCGCTCTTCTGGGCTCCGGGACAGCCCCGAGGCTTCTCTCGCGGCCGAAGGACTTTACCGGGATAAACTCTCGGCGCATCGCCCGCGAACCCGCCGATCATGGACCGTCCACGTGCGACGCTGCTCGAACTCTAGGGAAAACGGCCGCGACGAGCAACGAGCCGAAGATCCGATCATACTCGATCGATCAAAAAAAAAATCGCGAATTTTTTTATCGGAGTGCATAGTGGTCATTTTTTTTTTTTTTTTAAATAAAGGAATATATATATATTTCTATATATATATATTTTTTTTTACTTAGTGGGGTGCAGTGGTGATATGAGTTATTACTCGTTATCGTGGAGATAGAGGTGGGCAGTTAACGCTTCGCCGATAGATCTCCCGAAGGATATAATTACGAAAAATGGAGCGAGCCAAGAGCCTGTGGATCTTCTCGATGCTGCTGATGGCGCATCTCTGCGAGTCGGATGTGATCGAGGAAAGAGGTGAGTAACGCGCCCGGCGCACTAAACAAAAATCCTATCCAGAGCTGGGCAAATACTGTGAGAACACACGGAGAAAAAAAAATTGTTGGGACAAGAATTTTGTTACCATAACTCATTTACCTGCTTAACATAGGGACAAGAAAATATTTTGCTGTGGCGGCAAATGTTGTTCTGCACCCAGAAAAATAATTTATTTGACGGCCACCGTTTATTTGGTATAAGTAAAATATTTATTTTATTTAAATAAATTTTTATTTCATTTAAGTAACTATTTACTTGATTTAAATAAATATTTCACTTAAATCAAATAAACGGTGGCCGTCAAATGAATTTTTTTTTGGGTGTATAGCAGCCAAATATTTTGCTGAAGCAGCCAAATATTTTTGCCGCCACAACAATAAATCATTAACGATCAACATTTTGTTAGAGAAACAGAACTATTTTTCTCCGTGCACAGACCCAGTACTTGATACTTCAATACGCACTTCGAGTACTCAGTGTACTTGCTCAATTCTGATCCTATCTATAATTGCGTTCGTGACACTTCGGGAGCGTGACGTGTTCGCGAAATCGTAAGTCTCTCGATAGCGACCGCTCGAGCGGCGAATCGGAGCTCTCCCGTTATCATCGCACACGGCAGAGAGCAACAACGCGACTGGGCCGTCGATCGTCGAACCCGAGCCCAGGGAGAACTCTCCAAATCGCTTATCAGCGATGCATATTTGTTCGGATGAATTTTCATTGTGAGCTCCGTTTCTAAGATTTATAAATTTATTTAGCGATAAGGATAGGCGACCGGCTCCATATCGCCCTGATCAGAGGCGAATTGCGCGGCTGGGTCGTACACGGCGATTCCTCGAAATTCGCCCATTTCGCTTGTTTATTTGGTACTCGATATTATGTATAAAAAAAAAAGAAATCCCCCGTCACGCGACTAGCGGGCCCGAGCGCTGTGTGTATACGCACACCATGGGTTAAATATATCTTGTTAAACGGTTAATTAGGCCGTAATAAGATCGGCTCGAGTGAAGCTCCCCAGTGAGCTCCGGGACCGCGCTTCGCCCGGGGATTCCACGTCGTGGAACTCCGGACGAGTCGAGGATGGACGGCCGACGAGAAGATGAAGAGCCGTCTTTTAGACGGACTGAAAATGCCGTCTTGCTCGCGCGGCCCGAAACCTTGTCCTTTAATTTCGCACTTGACGAAACCGCCTGCCGTATATCTCCGAGACTCTCGCAGGGTGTCGCGCCTGCGCGCGCAGACTTTCCAAAGAGACTCGTCCCGCTCGTCTCGGCCTCTCTCTCGATCCTCTCTTTGATATCGTCCGAGGCGAAGATTAGACAATCTATTTTTTTAGCGTTTGATACGATATCTTCGAGCTGTATATATATATATATTTTTTTTTTTTGCGCGGTGAGAAAAATTGCCTATCGGCAGGGACGAGCGATCGAAACGCTGGGTGCGTTTCACTGTAAACAAAAATTCGGGTCAACTTTGATGTAACGGTGTGGAAGTTTTTATTGACAAACTGCGTATTCTCCCACTGTCCGATCAAAAAAAAAATATTGACAAACTACGTTTTCTCCAACTGTCCGATCAAAAAAAAAAAAATTATTGACAAACTGCGTTTTCTCCCACTGTCCCATTTCGCCCCTCCCCCCCCCCCCACCGATGATATTTCCGTATTTAGCCGAACAGAGCAGAACTGCATTCAAGAGCGCGCCCGTTATTTCGCAGAGTTCCGTGAATTCGTCAGGTAAAGTAATCGTGCGGGACCCTCGTTGGAGGTTTTCACCCGAGCATCGGGCGAGCCAGTCCGCGCGGTCGCTGGTCTTCGGGCCCGCGTATCCCCCGTTCTACTCCACCGAGGAAAGTCATAGAGGAGCGGTGGCCAGCCGAGCATAAAGCAAGACCAGAATCGAAGTCCGTAAACCTCGTGAAGTAAGGAACAACCGGGCGAAGAACCTTCCGTGCCCGGTGCCCGCTCCGCGCCGTCCGCGTCGTGTTTTATATCGAGGAGAACGTCTCGGTACCCCGCGCTCTACAATCCGTGAAAGTACGAATTCGTTCCACGTATATACCTCGCGTCCATGCTCCTCTCCGTACGCCGACGCTGCCACCTCGCCGGATACGGAGTTCTCTTTACCCTCCGCCGCCCAATTTTTTTTTCATTTTTTTTCGTCGCTCTCTCCTCCTTCCATCGGCTCGGGAAAGCTCGGCGCGATAAGCCCGTTTGTAGAATCGGGATAACGGTGAACGAGCCTTCAAAGGGTTAATCGGCGACGTGGAATTGCCCCGCGCCAGCTGTACGGCGATGTGTACTATTCATAGCGGAGACGATCTAAAGCGCGTCCTACGATGCGCAGCGCTAGGCGCTGGATCTATCGCGTGATTGCTCGAGTCGCGCGTCGACGATGGATAGCTCAATTGGCCGAACGGCACCGAGCAACGCTAAAGTGCGCCGGCGATAAGTCACGGTCGACGACGCACACCGCGAAGATAAGAGCGCGAAGGACGCGTAGATTTCGCAGACGACGAGTGACCTGCGAGATTGCCGAGAAGGTGCCGTCGACTCCGGCTGTCGATGGTGCATCGACGACGGGGCGATTCATCCACGACGAGACCGATCGGTCGGGGAGGTGAGGTGAAGGACCCAGTTTCTGACACTTCTACGCAGCTTTCCCACTTTACGCGTGCAAAGTCATGGGCATGAACAAGAAGGACTACGCTAAGAAAAAAAAAAGTTCCATGCAGGCACCGGCGGAGAAAATCACTCCGTGCAGCACCGATAGCGCAAGATGATTCGCGGTATGCGTCATCGGCAGTGGCGATCTTCGTCATCGGGATCGGTTCAAGTGGTGTTGACCCGGGCTCTCTCGTCGTGCCCCGGCTGCGGGAGCCTTGTCGTTGCCGCTCGTGAGCTCGACTGCCGCAGTAATTCGTGGGAACGTCACGCGCCTCGGACTTCATCCCATACCAATTGATAAGCGGCAAGGTGGATGCCCGAGCCGGCGACATCGCGAGCGCTGATGACCGGCAGAGGGAATCTCGAGGAAGCGGGCCGAAGATCTCCGATGATTCTTGGATCGGGAAAACGGGTGACAACTGGGGAGGTCATGAATATGCAGATGAAGAATAGGTTACGTCGTAGAGTCAATCGTGCGTGGGAGCTCGTGCATTCAGAGCCGATGACCGGCAGAGGGAATCGAGGAAACTGGGCGAAGTTCTCCGATGATTTTTGGATCGGGAAAATGGCAAACAACCGGGGAGTTCAGGAATATGCAGAGGAAGAATAGGTAGCATTGCAGAGTCAATCGTGCGTAGGAGTTGGTGCATTCACAGCCGATGACCGGCAGAGGGAATCGAGAAACGGGGTCAAACTTGTCCGGTGATTTTTGGATCTGGAAAATAAGTATCGACCTTAGAGAAGTCCCCGGGAAATTTGTCCGATGATTATTGGATCGGGAAAATGGGTAACAACCCGGGAGGTCATGAACATGCAGATTAAGAATAGGTAACATTACAGAGCCAATCATGCTGGTTCATTCACAGCTGGCCGAGCCGCGAGCGCCGACGACCGGCAGAAGGAACTGAGAAACCGGGTCAAACTTGTCCGGTGATTTTTAGATCTGGAAAATAAGTGTCGACCTTAGAGAAGTCCCTGGGAAATTCGTCCGATGATTGTCGGATTGGGAAAATGGATAATGACTGGGGGAGTTCATGAATATGCAAGAAGAAGAGGTAACGTTGCAGAGTAAATCGTGCGTGGGAGCTCGCGCATTCACAGCTGGCCGAGCCGCCAACGCGACACGCCGTGCCCGAGTCCTAATTGTCTGACGGACTGATGAAATTACCCACCCGCCGAATCCAAGCCTCGACTATCAGGAACTTCTCGCCGTTTTCGTGAAATCGTTGGCTGTCGTATCTCTTTCGGTTTGCGGAAATAAAGAAAAATGTATGGCAAGCGGGACGGGCTGTGGCTCGATGCGCCGAAAGGGACGACGAAAAAGATCCGGCAACACGGCCAGACCGGAATCCAGGCAGTTTGCCTCGCAGGAAAAAGGACACCCCGCCGTGAGGGTTCGAACGGGGGTGGCTGCAATCCCATTCATACACGCGCGGGCTGCCCACGGTCCCTCGATACCTTCTTTCCTTCGCCGAGGAACCACCGAACGACCGGAGAGAGAAACTCGTCCGCTGCGATGCTCGCAACACGCCCGAACATTCCACTCCTCGCCGATCGAAAGATCCGCAAGACCGGTTCGCGCTCTGCGCGTGCTTGGCCGAAAAAAAAAAAATAGAAAAAAATTAAGAACGTCGCTGAGATACCGCCTGGATTTACATCCGTTTCCTGTTGTCCAAGATCGCACCTCCGCGGATGCGATCCGTGAAACGAGCCGGTCCAGTTTAGCGGGAACCGAGCAGGAACTCGCCGAAGGAAGTTCGCTCCCATTCCGCGCAAAGGATAGGCCAGCGCTCACTTCCCGGCGCGTTTCCACATTACCGTTTCTGCCAAAGATCGTTTTTTTTTTTTTTTTTTTTTTTACCGCGATCGACGAGGATCATTTCCCTCCGGTGAAAAAGAAGAAGACAGCGACCTCCCATTCCGGTAGTTATCTGCGAGCACGCATGCAACGCGTACGCATTCAAGCCTCGCCTCGCTGGGGCCCACAGCATCATCGTTTCTTTATTCGGCCCGGCGTAATTTGATGCCCCGCAAAGAATGCAGCTTTCTGCAACGACGGAGGAGAGGCCTGCGGTTTTTACGCCGCCCCGAGAGAACGTCGGCTCGCATCAGTTCAACTCTGCGATCGCGCGTATTCGCTTTCCACAGGAAACTCGATAGTCGCTCGACGATAGGACACATCCGAAAAATTATCGGCTCGACCCCCGCGACTCCCGCTCAACTTTTCGCTGATCGCGTGTTTCGGGCGTCCCTGGCGAAAATCTAATTCCGACGGATGTGCGCTTCGCCGTTGCGAATCGTCGTTCGGATATTCTCGCGGATCTTATTCGATGCCCAAACAGACAGTTGAGGCTTCTAGTTTTACAGACAAAAGTACAAACTCAAATTGTTAATCACATGGGAAACAAAAGGACGAGTTTGTATATTCAAGCCTAAACGAACGAGTTTGTCACTTATTTGACAAAATTGTTTTTACGAAACTTCGCATTCCGATTTTACGAAATTATTTTGTACTGTGCGGTTTAGGTGTTGACGATATTATCTCAACATAGGTCGAAATTCAAATGATGAGAGAAAATACTAAAAACATCATTCAAAAAAGGCTTGACAAACACACCTAGAAAAATAATTCATTTGCCGAGCGCCTCGTAATAAAATATTTATTTGATTAAAATAAATATTTATTTAAATAAATAGAAATATTTATTTAAATAAATAGAAATATTTATTTAAATAAATAGAAATATTTATTTAAATAAATAGAAATATTTATTTAAATAAATAGAAATATTTATTTAAATAAATAGAAATATTTATTTAAATAAATAGAAATATTTATTTAAATAAATAGAAATATTTATTTAAATAAATAGAAATATTTATTAAAATCAATAGAAATATTTATTCGCTGCCCGTAAAATAATTTATTTTTCTGGGTGCACGAGCAGCGACTCGAAGTATGGGATTCTCTCTCCATGCTCCGATAAAGTCTCCTCCAAGCTCCCCGCTCGAGACTGCAGAGCCAAGAGGCATCGCTCCACACGTTGACAAACGAAAGAAGAGTATCCTGTGTGTCGTCGGGCGTTCCGCAACGGTTATCTTTCGCCTCCGGGGCCGGAGCTCGCGTGTCCTGGCCACTTCGCGACTGCGAGATCGGCATAAAGGAGAACAAAATCTTCGTGCCGTCTTCGACGAAGAGATTAAAGAAGAGGATCGCGTGAGTTTCGCCGTGTCACGAGGAGAGAGTACCCTGTACTTTGATCAGCTAGCCTCGGCGTTACGGCCGGGGCGAAGGAAGGGGTACGAGGCCGCAATCGACGAACCGGAAGTCGTGACACGCGCGTCAGTTAGAGAGACAGAAGGGAGAGCTGCATCATTGCGGAGCTTCGGGCCAAGTTCAAAGGCCCGTGTGTGTGTCCGTAACCCTAGCGAGACTCTTTTCAAGATCGGTCCTCAAAGCCGGAGGCGAAACTCTCGGATAACTTTTATCGCGTGCCATTCAAGTTCAGGTCGACTACCTCGCGAGGTGCTCTAATCTCGGTCCGATATTCCTCGACATGAGCGTCGCATGCATCCGATCGTCGGGAGGAAGGGATCAAGCGGAACTCTCGCGCGATCCGGTATTGTAGATATCCCTAAGTATCGTTGGCAGGAAACGACGATTTGAAAGAAGGAAAGAGATTCATTGAAAATATGCAGTTCGTTGGTGCACGCACTGGAAGTCGCGTGTGACGCCGCGGGACGAATGTGGAGCGACTGCGATCGAAAAATAGAATGGCAGCACGTTTTTCCGAAGCGCGTACCTTCCCGATCGAGGATGTAGCAAAAACTACCGATCGTCTAAGAAAAATTACCATAGCACATACTAGTGGGGAACTGGGGCGACACCTTTGACGGAAAGTCCCAGATTTTCCAAGTATTTTTACCATAATATTGTAACGAATATGTAGCTATTCGTCACGCAATGAAGTACGGGTCAAACTGCGATAGCAGGAAACGACGATTTGAAAGAAGGAACTGATTCATTGAAAATATGCCGTTCGGTGATGCACGCACTGGAAGTCGCGTGCAACGCTGCGGGACAAATGTGGAGCGATCGAGAAATAGAATGGCATTGCGCTTTCCCGGAGCGCGGATCGTCCCGATCGAGCGACATGCATGTATGGAACGTGGAGATCGTGGAGTTGACTTAACACCAGCAACGGCGTTACTCTCCGAGTGCCCGGAGCTCGGGTGCGAAGTGAGCATAAGTACGAGACGCGCGGTGGAGTTTAATTGAGGTTGATGAGGGGGGCGCGCGTATTGGCCCGGAATTCAATGCCGGGATGATGTTTCACGCGCCTCGCAACCATAACGCCGTTTGTCTTTAAGACGATGCGCCGGTTAATCGATTCCGTTTTTACGTGGACCAATTTGTTCCGTCATTGTGAGGATTTTTAAAGAAACATCTCGATGTGCATCGAAAGGGACGCGTCGGCGCTTTATTCGCATGCCGATCGCGTGCCGCAGGAAGCTGAAGACTTCGTGGAAGTTTATTCATGGGGAACTGCCAGTTGAGCCGGAAACAATTCTTTTTTTTTCGCGATTACCGACGTCCCGCTTGAATTTTGGGCGAAAGAAACATTGGATTCATATTCGGGGAAAACGTGTTTATGGAGATACCTAAGGCTTCTTCATTTTTTGTCATTCTTCTATTTGGCGCCAAAAAGCGCTTTATCATACTTTTTCTAAGTTTTTTTTTTTTACTTTTTTTTAAGTTCAAAACCGCCCAAAATTTTAACTGACTGAAAGCATTTTGATCAAAATTTTTATTCACTGAAATTTTAACTGACGAAATTGCAATCGCATTTTGCTGAAAGTTTGAACTCATTGTAATTTTAACTGACTAAGAAAAAAATTTTGCTCAAAAATTTAACCAACTGACTGACAACGCCGCCGTCTTTGACCCAGTGACTGTTATTTTTACAGTCCGATTCCGAGCGACTCCCCATGCGGTCCCCCGATTATGAAGCCGTGTCGTTGAAACTAGCTCACTCATCGCATAATCTCTCGTCTGATGTTCCGTCGCATTAAAAAAAAAAAAAAAGAAAGAAGGCTCGTTGCATGTGTTCCGTCGAGCGACAGTAGATACGTGTGTTTCTGGGTCTCAAGAGTCAACAGACGCCCAAGCCGGCCGTCTTATCGGGTTAAGGTGTCGCCTCGTAATGCCGCGCGTGAACATTCCACAGGACCGTTTCTAAATGCTCGTCGCGCGGGTTGTTCGTATAGCACAGTAGACTGTAGGTACTTGTCGAGCGCGTTTTGTACCAGCCTCGTACGACGTCTCGGCCTCTGAATGGAGGCGTACCAGCCACCTCGATAATCGAGTTGTCAGCATCCTGCCTTACATACTGTAATGCACACAACACGCATCAGAGAAAACTCCTACCTACGTACACGATCCTCTCATAAAGCCCATCGGCAAATTAAAAAAAAATGTCTCCACTTATCGACTCCAAACAGAAACTTCAATATTCCTTCATAACGAACCCTGCGGCAAGATCTCGTGGTCCGAATCAGCGGAGATCGGGGTAATGCGGGTCACGCTACGATTGTTATTTACATCTGAATTCGATCGAACCGCTACGGCTCGATCGAAATTGCCTGAAAATTGTCTTTCGGTGCCTCCAAAGATGTCTTATCAGTGTCTCCTGGAGATCCTCCAGAGTAGAAATCTTCGAGCGTTACACCGGGCCTGACAAGCTCCTGATAAGACCTTGTCAGGGCCCGATGTAACGCTCGAAAATTTTCACCCGGGCTTTGTGCACTTGTGCTCGTTACCCGCCTTATCCCGTATCCTTTCATGCCGTGCCAGTTTCGGCGTTTCTTGAGAAACCCGCCGAGTCCTTGGCACGTAACACGGGCGCCGAATATGCACGCGAAGTAATATAGGTTCGGGGGAATTGCGTGCATCGCGGTTATATGGAGATCAAGAACCTCCCCCGGTGCGTGCGAGTGCGTGCGAGCGAGACAGGACGGACGGTTTCACCGTCGCAGAACCAGTGCCTCTACCTTCGGCATTCCTTCCTCCGGCCTCCCGTGCGCCCCGCCGCGTACCCTATCCCATTCAGGCATAATAACCGTGCAGTTTCCCAGCGCGTCTTCAATGGGCGAAGATTGCATGCTACGAGACCTCGGGCCCGGTCCTCCGCCTCTCCTCGCCGTCGCTCCCGCGGGCTCGCCATCGAGGCCCCTTGTCCACCTCGCGGAGCCCGCGGAGCCCGCGGAGCGACCGCGATCTTAGCCTTGTTCTCTCGTTCCCTCGCCCTCCTTCGGCTATATCGTTCACTCTTCGGCTCTGAGACGCAACCTCGCGCACGGTCCCACGAAAGGACCCGCTGCCTCCTTCGCCACCGACCTGCACGGAGAAACTCCGCCGCACTTCGGTTTTCCATCGCCACCGGCGTTTCATCTCTTGCCACTCCACTCGGACTCATCCGACTCACGGGAGTAATTTTGCGATCGTATTTACCGCGGCTCTAGTTGTACAAAATCAGAAACTCGAATTGTTAATGACACGGAAAATAAAAGGACCGGTTCATGTATTTAAATCCGAATAAAGGAGTTTGTCACTTATTTACCAAAATTATTTTAACGAAACTTCGGATTTCGATTTTACGAAATATTTTTCTTTACTGTGTGTGGCAAGGGTTCCTCGATTTTACGGAAGATCCAAGCGCTTTGGCGATGGGACGGTATTGCGTTCTAAAATATGGAATTTTTGTCTTATTATTAAAAGTTAAAAATTGCGTGCCGAATCTATTTTAAAAAAAATAGATCTGCGATTTTTGAAACACAGTCGCCTCATGTGTGGTGTCCGCGAGGATTTCCAGTCTCCAGAAAGAGGAAGAAGCGCGTACCGTGGCGCAAAAATAACATGGCAAGGGTTCCGCGATGTCATTGACCGTCGATAACTCGGTGAGCCGAGAGACTCGCCGCTACAGCACTCCGTCCCTCCACATAGACGCATACACATGTACACCCCGAACGTACGGGAGCGGAAACGCGTCGCTCCCGAGGCGCGATTATGATCGCGTGTGCCCACATCTCGTTCGAGGTAAGACAGTGGCGGTCCATCGAGCCGGGCGAGAATGGTCGAGTATATTTCGCAGGTTGATTCTTCCAATCGGCGAACGGGGCATATCCGTTCGCGCGGTTAGCTCGGTGAACCCTTGGAAAGCGCCCCGGACCGGAGAACGACGACGCGTAAGACGCGGTTCGCTCCGCCGGTACCGGCGGTTCTTTACCAAATCGGGCAACCGGTCTCCGAGAAAACAGCCCAGATATGTCTCCGGAGAGTTTGCTCGCTCGGCCAAACCGGGACTCGGAGCCGGCGAACGTCTCCTCGCTCACCGTCTTCGTCTCCGTCGTCACCGGTCCTCCTAGTCGTCGTCGCCGTTCCCGGGGTGAACGTCCACGCGCGGCGAGAGGCACGCCGGGACCGGACGAGCAAGTGAACTCGGCGACTCGGCCTGACGCTCGGCTGCATCGACGACCTGCCTCGCGAACGACTCTCCGCGCGCCCCAGCGACGTGTGCGCTGCATCGAGCTGCCTCGAGCACGCTTGGAGAACGGCGCTCGTGTGGGATCGAGAATGGAGCAACTTTGTGTGACGATCTTTGCGCGGTTCCTCCTCGAGGACCTTTCGCCGTAAGATGACTGCAGATCGAGAGGCTGCAGCTCCGACCGGAAGTAACTCAAGGCCATGCGAAAGATGTACCACGTGACACACGAGTGCAAGAGACGGATGCACTTTTCGAATCAATGCTATCTAAAACCGGTTGACGTTTCGGGTAAAAAGGAAGCGTCGTCGGACGCGATATTAAATTGTACATACGCTGATGGTTTGCTTTTTGCCGAAAAGTCTACGGTCTATGAATCGCATTCGTTACAGATTTTGGTTAACGAGTGAGTCGCTGGAGTTCTCTCCGTGCGCTCCAGCGGCGTGTGCGCTCCATCGAGCTGCCTCGAGCACGCTTGGAGAACGGCGCTCGTGTGGGATCGAGAATGGAGCAACTTTGTGTGACGATCTTTGCGCGGCTCCTCCTCGAGGACCATTCGCCGTAAGATGACTGCAGGTCGAGAGGCTGCAGCCGGGACCGGAAGTAACTTAAGCTCTTCAAAATCCGAGGAACAACGATCCGCCGATTGCGAGGCAGCCGGGGACCAGCCTACGTTGGTCTTTTCGCGAGCTCGCCTCGAGTCTGCGATCTCTTTGTCCGGCGCTCTTTGCAACTCGCGGAGTCTCAAATTCGGTGCCACCTACAAACAGGCGCAGGTTTTTCAGCCAGCCTCGACTTCATTCTCTCGTCCCGTGGCATGGGGGGACACACGCGGGAGGAGCTCGATTCTTCGACATCTCCGGCCGGTGCACAATTCGAAGCGGTTCCCGAGGCCGGAGGCGGTATGCATCACGAGGACGCAACAATGAGCCACCTCGCGTCGTGGCTCGAGTAACCCAAACCCGACTGACGGCCATTCGAACTGCATAGCCTCCGACTGCACTCCTCTTCCTCTTCTTCTTCTTCTTCTCGTGTAGTACACTGTCCCGCATCAAACGGAGTACAATGCCTCGGGGATTTTCTTTACATGACCCGGGATTCAACGTTTTTTTTTCTAGGTGCACATCAGCTTCCAGGTGAGGTTTAACCATCGGCGCGGCTACGGTCTTGTAGTCGCCTGGCCCTCAAGCCGACGTCGCCTCGAATCCGGTATCGAGTATGATCCGAACAAAATCCGACGAAAAATGTTATCGTTGCGCAAATTTCACAGTATTGGAGCTCGTGTTCTCTTCTGATTTTTCAAAATTTCGTTATGCCGTCACTTCCGGTACGAAAAATCCCAGTTTTTATCAGAAGTGACGCAACACGGAAAAACGTCACTTCCGGGTTCAAAAATCTCATTCTTCGACCGGAAGTGACGTTACACCGGAAATAAGTCACTTCGGTTTGAATTTCTCATTTTTTCGACCGGAAGTGACGTATTTCCGGTGTGACGTCACGCCGATAGAAAAATAAGATTTTCAAACCGAAAGTGACGCCACCACAAAATTTCAAAAATTTGTCTGCACGACCTCACTTTCAGACGCGCCTGTGCCAGTTGTCCGGGGAGGGACAATTTATTTTGCGCTTTATTGTGTTGCCGATAACTGATACGCGGAACTATAATCGTGTTTCTCAACATCGCACATGCCTCCTCGCGATCGCACACGAGGCTGTAAATAATGATAATGCACAGCTCTCGAGGATCGAAATTTCGTAGCTCATCAAGAACCGGCCACCCATGTAGAATTTCCTGGGGCGCTGTTTTACGTTCGTCGTGATGTTGGCCGGGCCACGCGGTACGTCATTATTATACTCGTACCGCACTGCAGACACGTACGTAACCCGTGTAGTATAAACTGCCCGTCGAGTTCCCTCAGCTGCGGATAGGGTATAACGTTACATGCCGCTGGCTCTCGGTGTTTTCGTATGGGAACGAAGGTGCGACGGACACGACGACGACGCCGCGGCGAGGTACGCGCAGGAGACCGTCTGGTACGCACCGCTGGCCTGAGAAACGCCGTCTCGGCGGTAACTCAACGCCCGTTATGAGTCCTGGACTACTTCGTCGGCGTAAATTTCTCGGTGTGCGTGGCACACACGCTCGGCGACTCAGCGAACGGCGCATGCGCACCAACGGCCTTATCGTGCGTGAGTTCAAGATTTCGACCTCGCCGCGTCCACCGCGCGCAATATCTCGCAGCCGATGAAACGAGATCCGTAAACAAGCCCGGTTTTTTCCGACCTCCCGCGGCCCGAGCGGGCGAGGAGCCGCGAACTTTTTTGCACCGGGAGTAAACGACGACCCTGGTCTTCGTCTCGCGCGGAGCGGAGCCTGGAAAAAGTTTCGACGGGCCATGTGCGCTGTCATGTGGCGCGGCGCACATGCTCATGGGACTGTACTTTTTGTCGCCGAGAGGTTCCAATCCCGCCGCCCTTTCGGTGGGGCTGCGGATTCGCGACGGCCGGCTGAACATCGGCTCGATCCACGCGAACCCGCCCGAGCCGCTGAGATGGATCGAGAAAAGACATGTAACGCACAGGTGGAACGTTGGGTGAATGGCTCGGTGGGATCGTCGACTGGTACACCATGGGTAGTCGTTGAGGCTCTCCCGTAGTCAATGCAATCTGCGCGACGGTAGATCGAGGACTTGCATTGTGGTGGCGGATGGGAACAATGGCCAGACGGATGGGACCTCGTCCTCTTGACGCTGGCCCGTTCCCACAGAGAAGGGCACACACGCGGGTGGACCACTTCGGGCCGGGAGACCAGCTCGTCGCGTTCCGCGAGACGATCGTTCTGCCGGTTCGCGCTTCGCCGCCGATCCATCGGGAATGCGCGAAAAAAACATTAGTCGCACAGTCGGATGAGACTGCTTTGTTCCAGAACGCGCAAGGTATGCAGGAAATCGAGACGTCTTCCTCGTTAGAGCGACGAGTCTCCGGCCCGTTCCACTTGTGTTACCTGGTAACGTAACTGCAGCCTTAAGTTGTCCGACATTCGAGAACGTCGCCAGCATGAGGGGGCACTCTAAGTTTTTTTTTTTTTTTTTTTTGTTCGTCTTTCCCGGAGCGAATATCGTGGGAGGCTCGGGACGTCTCGAATCTCGAACCACCCGGTCAACCGGGCGTTTAACGCCTCGTCGCCTCCTCCGCACTCATTTTACACCTGAGTTAACCCGAAGGTTCCTGAATTTCCTAACGACTCCCGAATCTCCCTCGATCCAATGTTGATCGTTCCGTCTAATGACCGCGTCGCCCGTAATTCGACCGAGCCGACTGACGTGACTGCGCACCATCGGACCCAAGATCACGAAGGAACTGCCTTCATTACTAAATGACGATTTTTTTTTTTTTACCTCAGCTTTAAATTCCATTATTGCGAATTACCATGATATTCGTAACGAACAGTTTACTTTAATGTGATTGGAGTCACGGTGTTAATTGCTTCCACGAGTGGCCGCGGTGATTGCGGGGCTGATTGAAGACACATTCATGAATGCGTGTACGTGCGAAAGAACGACGCTGGTGCGTTATTAACCGGCCCCGACAATGGAAGATCGAGCAGTACCTCCGCAACATTATAGAGAACCGAGTGCCCCGGCCTGCGTGCGTACGTACTAACGGTCGACTGACTTTTCCCAGCGCCCCGAGACCTCGACGTAGCGCCTTTCAGCGTGAAATAAACGCTTCTCGCCGTCTCATTCCGTACGAGTGCTGCACGGCTAACGCGGTATCGAGGTATTTCATTCGGTTATCGCGCCGCCAGGCTGACGAACCTCAGCGATGTTCGTTAACGTTCCGCGGGACTGCGGGGGACTCGTGGTTCTTCGTTATTTTCTCAAGACCGCACTCGGAGTGGCTCGGGGGAATTTCAATTTGTGAAAAGTGAGTGCCGAGTGCTTGCACAGCCACGCGCAACGGTACTCACAAAGGATAGTTCGAGCGGTGGGCATTCAAAAGGAGCCGAAGAACCACGAGAGACATCGTCCCCAGTCGGTTCCGTAAATATTAGGGTAGGCGGCAGTGCGGCAGCGCTCGGATAGTTTACACAGCGTCCCTTCTAGCCGCAGGGAAAAATCTTGGAGACTCGTAGGATTTCTCTGTCCGGAGGCATCGAGGGTCGAATTTTGAGACGTTAGTTCGAACTTAAGATCGCTCTTGAAATCGAACTTACGATCGAAGCTTCGGCCCGAAATTCATTGCGTGCTTAAGATCTATATTAAGTTCGAACTTAAGATCTTGAGTTTAGACTAATAAAAAGGGATAAGAAGATATAAGAAAAAAAAACAATCTTGTTGCCCTCCACGTATCGTTTTCGACCCGTCTTCGCAACCACCGATCATGTCAGCCACTAGCTGGATAACAATCGTTCTCCAGCAATTAATCCATAGAAATGGATTCAAGAAATTATTTTGCCAGTTCACCTGCTCATGACCGTAACGTGTCATCAAAGTTAACCGCATCAGATGTAGATTCTACGCTGAAAAAGCGTTAAAGTTCGATCTTGAGTTCGCGCTTCAGGTAGAACTCGGACCACAATCAAATTTGAGTTCACACTTCAGTTCAGGCCTAAGATCAAACTTAAGCACAAGATCATGTTCAAACCTAACATAGATCGTTAGCAATCAAGTGTACACCAAATTTCGATTTCAAGAGCGATCTTAAGTTAAAACTAACGTCTTAAAATTCGACCCCAGGTAAAAAAATAAAATAAAATAAGTTTCAATGAAACAAGAAGTGTCTTCGTCATCGATCGAGCGTCCGACCGAAGGGAGTATCGGCTATCGAAATGGGACACTAACCCGTGCAATCTTATCAGCGAGCGGCTCGTGCGTTATTACCTCTTTGCAGTGGTCGTCGCGAGTCGCGTGTCCCGGCGGACGTGTAAATGTTTCATTGTTCCGAATACACACGCTACACGGTACACCATATATGTACATATATATATATACGGCTACACCGCAGTTGCGTTTGCCAAGTCGTGGAAGCGCGCACGGGGCTCTCCATCTCTCGCTCTCAAATCTCGTGCTTAAAGATGGACTTCTCAGTATTATTATTGCTCCGTCGTATCGCCACGTGGCCTCGACGGCATGGTAATTAAGCGTCGAGTTCAATTTCCCACGGTTAAAACCCGCTCTCCGTTATTCTCCCATAGGATTTCTCGTTTCAGTCGACGGCGGGAGAGTCATTGCGTTCTCGTCGTATCAGACAGCCGCGACGAGCCGTTTTAATCCACGAATATATGCAATCCGCTTCCGTGAAAATATACAAACGCGAATCGCCGACAGCCGGGCCGCTTGAAAATGTTGGCAGGTTGTTATGATGGAATCTTCCGAAGACGCGACGTGGCTGCGTAGAACTTTGGCTCTTGCGAAATTAGTCCGGCTTTTCCGTTCCGCGGCCGCCGCCGCAGGAAGAATGATTTTTCGAGAGGCGCACACGAGTGTGCGGAGAGACGGAGAGCAAAAAAAATAGCCAGGTGTTGCGCGCGAGGAGCGGGCTGCCGCACCCTCGACGGTCCACGGGGCGAATATCCGACGCAGAGGAGCAGCCGGGACGAGATGAGAACCCGGAAGCGGGAGCTCCTCGCAAAGAACACGTCCTGTTCTAAGGATTTCGGCTCGACGCGGCGTCCTTCTTCCTTTCACGTGCTCTCGGTTCCTCCCATACCCGGCGCCGGTGTCCCATGGCAGAGCGGCAGCTGGCCCCGTTCGGCACCGGCTCGCTCTTCGGCTTCCCAGTGTTTTAAGGAAACTCGCACCGACGGCGCTCCGCCACTGTCTCGCACACCGGAAAACGAGATGATGGACCGACTCGGAGGACCGCGGCTCTTCCGGCCCGGCTCGAACTCGCAACTCGAGCCTGAACGCGCTTAAATTCATCGAATGGCTCAACTTTTTTCCAGTTCCTCGACTCCACCCGGCGACGTGCTCATCGAACGGCCCGAAAAACAGCGGCCCCAGCGCCGGATCTGCGAGAGCCGACGAACGGCGAGCGGCCCGAGCTTTGGCGGCGCTAAAAAAGTTTTTATAGTATATAGAATGAATTTCAAAATTCCGTTCTATATCCTATAATTTCGGAATTTCAGTTTCTACAGCATATAAAATGGATTACGAAATTCAATTCCATATGCTATAATTTCGGAATCTCGCTTTCTATAGCGTATAGAATGGTTTTTAAAATTCCATTGAATTCATTAAATAAAGTTTATTAAAATTCGCCTAAATTCATCGAACGACTCAATGTTTCCGGGTCTCTCGTCTTCACGGGGTAACAATGTTCTTCGAACAACCCGAGGCAGCCCCAGCGCCGGATCTGCAAGAGCCGACGAACCCGCAAGCTGCTCGAGTATTGCGTTACTAAAAAATACGAAAGAGGCGAAACAGCGAAATGGTACCGTGAGAGAACATCCGATGTAGATCACAGCGAGCTCTCTCGGAAGAGCCACTATAGAGATCGATACTATTCGAGGTATAGACAGTCGGCATTGTGCATCCGCCATATGCGTTCGTGGGGGCCCCAACATTAATAATGGTGAAACTCCCCGCGTTATTCACGCTCCCGCTACGGGACTCTCTCCCACTTTTTTTTTCCTTCTCTCCGATCTCTCCCCGAGTTTACCTGGAGAATCCCGCGATCGCGTCCCACGCCGAAACGGCCAGCAGGTGTTGGGGATCCTTCGATGTGGATCGAGCGTGGGTCGTCGGTAAACTCACTTTCGCCGAGGAAAGAGCTCCGGTCTCTCCGCAGCCCGTTGGCCCAGGTCAGCCCGTCTCCGACACCACGAAATAATCAAAAGCCTCTTAAGCTTTATTAAATCAAGATCGGCGCTTCGGATAGAACACCAGAGGTGTATCGAGACTCGTTCCTCCGAGAGCGATCCAGCCGCATCCTCCGATCGCCATTAATTACCGAAGGTCGAAGATCACCTTGCCGTCGTTATTGAGCGATTGAGCTAAATTGCTAGGTGCCAGAACGCGCGATACTCATCTTGAGCATCGCATCCGCGTTGATTACCGATTTAAAAAAATAATCAATAGGGGAAGCCGGTGTGATATGACCATGGCTTTTTGAACAACGAAAATTGGAGGTTTAACGTTTTTTAAACCTAACATCTTTTGTTGTAAACAACTGTAGAAACTTCGAACTAAAGTAATCCACTCGGAACTTTCGATATTTTCAATGCGTGATTTAATTGGCCAATGGCGCAATAGGGGGCGAGATGGCCACGTGGCCATCTTGCTTTTTCTTTTCTTGAGAGATTCAACTATAGTGCGCAATGTTGATTTACTAGCAAAATTATAATTAATATAGAAATATAGCTTGAGAAATTTCTGGCTACCTCGAAATAGGGACTCACCGGTCGTACCGCCGTTAAGTGACCCTTGCACTTGCAATCTTAAATTTTCTTGGGCAATCGCATTGTATCGCCATGTACTAAAAACTGTGCAAGCGGCGGCGCCATTCGTTTGATACTTTCAAAAATATTACTGGTGACCATCTCACCCTGATTTACCCTAATAATAATAAAATGTTGGATTCAACGATCGGCGTTATTTCTCGTTTCTCTCTCAACCTCTTACCGGGTAACCAACAGCTGGACGGTTTACGCACCTTGTGGTCGTAAACAGTCTAGCGTGGCGCTCCTCTCTTCCTCGTCGGCAGGGAGATCCCGTCTCATCGTTAAGTCGGAGAGCAAACGAGGAAGAGCCGGTCGCTTTGCACCTTCGACGACCACCCACGCCTGACGCTCCGCCGGGGAATCCCCCTTCGAGCTTCGCGCGATGTGATAAGACTGAACCGAGGCTCGCGATAGAGACCGGTGCCGGATAGTCGCTCGCAACGCGGTGCATACTCCTCTTATCCGGGCACTGTAACGTCGAATAAACCGTTGAATAACAACAAGCAACGACCGGGCAGCTACTCTCCTCCTTGCCTTTCTCCGCTCGCTCCTTTGTTCCAGTGGCATTAATCACTCGCTGCGGCGGTGGAGTTTTACGCTGTTCGTGCACGCGTATTACCCTTCTCTTCTTTCCACTTTCAAAATGGCCAAATATTTTTTTTCGAGTTATCGATTTTTTACCACCTCCATTGGCTTTAAGTGGCCCATTCCGGCTCAAAACACATGCAACTTGTATTTTTTTCGAAATCTGAAAAATTCACCATTTCCAGCATAGGGAATCCTATGTTAAATTTTGCGAAACGGCACTTTTTTTCAAAAAATTTCGAGATATCGAATTAAAACCTTCGCCATTCTTTTCAAGTGGCATATTTACCAACCGATTTCAGTAAAGAAAAAATTCTAAAAAAATTTTTTGTAAAAATACCATTTTTGTCGAAAAATGGTAAGGGACGCGTAGACGAAAGTATTGTCCTGACGAGAGACCGTGGGCGCACAACTAATAGACATACTTCATGTATATTTAACATTTCTGAACTGGACGAGTCGATTACTCTCCGAAACTTAAACATTCACGCACGCAATCCGTAGATTTACTTAAACATAATTTAGAGTAAACACACTTGGAGAAAGATGGAAAAAAAAAGTGTATTTTTATGCAAAAACTGGTACCCGAAATTTAATGTACAATTGTGATGGAAAATATACTTTTTCATTGATATTTCAGTAAATTATTAAAATTGAAGTACTTTTATAGTAAAATTATAGTAAATTCCATTGCGGTGTGAAGTAACAAAAGTTGCAAAAAAAAAAAGACAATGTAGCATCGAATAAAAAGCCTCAAGAAGTAGAGATACCTTCCCTATTCCCGAAGTACCGCGAGGTCCCCGTTATCCGTGCAAGATAGGTAAACGAGGCAGTGGCGAACGGCAGAGTTGTTTCGCGCTTCGCCAAGCGAGACCGCGAGGCGGCTCCTCTCGCTCGTGCGGCCACATTTGCTTTCGCGATATGCCAAGGCGATCTCGCGAATTCTTCCGACCGCCGTCCCATTCCTCGCGACGGCCTCAAAGTCCATTAAGAAATCAACGAGAACCTCTGGTTCCAAAGTCTGGTCCCAAAGTCGCCTTTTTTCGCTTCGAAGAATACATACATGGATAAATAAAATTTCATTGAGAACAAGCAGAACAGCGCTAAATCAATCGTTAAGAATGTTTAACGAAGACCTAGAATTTGAATCTTTTTTTTGAAGACCCAACCTTCGAATGCTTCCAATAACAAGTTGATGCGCTGAAAAAATCTGTAAAAATTCACAGACGTACCTTGAAAAGTTGTTTTTACAAATTTTTTACAATGGAGACAATTTTACAAGCGCCTCGAGGTGGTCCCAAAAAATCCACGCAGTGCCAGAGAACACGATGCGAGGCGCGCGCATGCGCCCGCGAACGAACAGGATTTCCCTGTTCGCCGGTGTTCACCGGGCCGAACATGCGACTGCAATCGTGTACGGGACACGCACAGCTTTGTCGCGGATGACAAAGACCACGCGTGTACTCTAACCCGAGGGAGCCCGTTCTCTTCCGCGAACCAGTCGGCCCACTCTGCATTCTCATTTACGCCGCGCGACAGTGCGAGTTTCTTTGAGTGCGCACAGTCGAATGCGGGAAGCGCGGTTCCCGAGGGGCGGCGACATCGGCCGCGGGTTCCCTCGAGTAGTTGGCCTGGTGACATATCGAGAGCGCGACCGCCTCATTAACATAGGAATTCTCCCCACGCGGCTTGCGTTCCACATTCGGCGACACACATAACGTAACACATATCCTACGAACGCGGACACTTTTATTAAAAGTCGAGAGACAAAATAACGTTCAACTTTGAACGTTACTCGTTCAGAGCCAAAGGAGGGACAATGCGAGATCCGGATCGCACGAAAAGTCGCGAGGAAAATCCTTGAACAGCACCTGCCTTCGGTTCGAAACCCCTGGACGAACCGTCTAAGGATAAGTTAATTAAGCGCACAGTTTCGCAAAATTATCCTCTTCCGGCAACTCGAGTTAATTAGTTTACCTTCGCAGTGGCGATAGAATTTTTCTCGTCGCTAAATCGCAGCCATGACTTTTGTTGGATTTACGTAACGTAGACATTCGTCGTTGCACCTCCCGTTTATCTCGATGAGACTCGGAGACGGAGAGACGATCGGTAGCTCGCCGCGAACGCACGCACGCATCCGAATTTTTTTTTTTTTTTTTTTTTTTTTTTAGGACAGAAAAGTATGGGTTTCCTTTCTTGGTTTTCCGTGCACGCATCTCTCGTATATCTCTCGGTGCGTCCGTGGCCGCGGTTGGTGTGCACGAACGCATGCGTGCGTGCGACGCTCGTGTGGGAAGCGAGCCAAAGGAGAAGCGAAGCAACAGGCTGCAGCCGAGGGGTCTGGCGGCGTTCGCCAGTGGGAAGTTGCCCGAGCGAGTGGAACAAGGGCCAGACGACGACGACAACCGAGAGGAGGAGGAGGTGGCTGCGAGAATGAAAAAGAGCCGTGGCACGGTGGCCTCCGTGGCTCCCCGTTCTCAAATAAACGCTTCGTGTTCCGGAGGAACGGCCTTCGGCGAACGTGGAAAGAGAAAAAAGAAAGGCGACTTAAAAACGCTACACTCTAAATAAATTTCATTGATTCAAGAAAAATTTGCTCGCGGGCTGCCAAAGAAATAAAAAAGTTGTTTCTATTCTACTCCGAATTTGTACAATTTCATACCGAGCCGATGGATTGCTGTAAAACGCACAACTGAAGTATTTTTTTTCCTAGCAGGCAGTCGGGAGTAAAAATAAACCCCACAGGGACAGAAAAAGGCAACGGAAAAAAATAATGCGATTTAGCCACTGTGGAATATGTTATTTTGATCATTTTTTTCTTCCGCCGCGTTGCGAAGAACAAAAAACGTAGCGGAGAGACTACGGGAGAGTCTCCGGTCGGGGAGAGGAGGCTCGATAAAAATGTGCACGGTTTTTCCTTCTCATGACGGGACACATGGTCGGATAGAGGCGCCTGCCGTTTCCCCATGTGTGCAGCCGGCCCATGCCCTCCCCCGGCTCCGTGGGCCAAGAAATTTATGCCTCTCGCTTCCCACGTCCCCGCTGAGGCATCGGCCAAGAGACTGTCTGGGAACGAGGAATCGCTCGCACGAAACGGGAACCGGGCCAGCAATTAGATCGAGGCTCATCGACGCGTCGCGGAGCGACCGGGGGAACGGCAGCGCCACCCGTGGCAACGAGCCGCGATTCGCGAGTGCCGAAGCTGAACTCCGCGATCGGAGCACGACCGGTGATTCTCTCAGGTTGAGAGGTCAAACTTTGCATCGAAGCGTCGAAGCATCGATCCCCATTGTCTTTCAGAAAAACGAAGCTGGTACAAGTTGCATGCTCGGTTACAAGCCGTATTGGTATGTAGACATCGCCGGTAGCCGGCGCGTTTTCCAGCGTCGCGGAATCAAATCCTACAGCGCATCTATCAAGAACCCTCGGACATGAACGTAGAGAACAGCAGCGCCACCCGTGGCAACGCGCCGCGATTCGTGAGTGTCCCGAAGCAGCGCTTCACAGTCGGAGCACGACCGGTGTTTCTCTCAGGTTGAGAGGTCAAACTTTGCATCGAAGCGTCGAAGCATCGATCCCCATTGTCTTTCAGAAAAACGAAGCTGGTACAAGTGCACTTGCATGCTCGGTTACAAGCCGTATTGGTATGTAGACATCGCCGGTAGCCGGCGTGTTTCCCAGCGTCGCGGAATCAAATCCTATCGCGCATCCATTAAGGACTCTCGGACACGCACTCTCGTAAACGCGTCGTCGGTTTTATCAGCAAACACGTCCTACGCGCACTGCATATTCAATGACTCCGGGTAGGCAGACTGCCAGTGAGCCATCCAGACGGCGAACGGAGCCACGACGAGCTCCCCCGAATCTCCGAAGCAAGAAACCTACGAGCCGTTTCCAAGCGTCTCTTCGGCCCGGTTCAAAGATCCTTCCACCCGCCGCATCAGCCATGATCCGATTCCCCTTTTTCTCAAACTTCCCTCTTTCGTTTCCTTCGCAGCTCGAGGCGAGACAAAAAAAATGGGCTTCGTGCACATTGAAAAGAAATGCGCGATAAACGACTTTATCGTCGAGACCGGACCTTTGAACTCTCGCTCGCGGAGATAAAGCGCCCGCTTTCAATTACGTGCACGGGTATTTATTAATTAACGTCGGCCGCGAAAAATCGAGGGTCGCGATTGTTCCGCTTGCGCCACGAATTTAACGATAATCGTTGCCGATGTTTCAATTTTTTTTTTCAATTAACGATATCTCGGAGGATTCCGCGGCTCCCTCCGCCGCTCTCGTCGCGAAGATTCGCGCGTTCGTTCGCTCATTAGCGAGCATTTGTTTTATCTATCGCAGCTTCTCGAATCGGTTAACGCTGACGTCATCGCGCCTCGGAGCGACAAGAGAAACCAAACAAACAGCCCGCGCTTCGCGCGGCTTCGAATTCGCGTTGTGCAATCGGGAGAAGAACCGTTTGCGATTATTGTATACACATAACATTCACGTGCCAGCCACGTTTTAGCGGCATGAATTCTTCGGTAGGCGATGCACTCTTCTATCATATCGAATTACCTCAGGTGGCTTCGATTTTGCGTTCTTGTTTGCTTATTTGTTTATCCGTTTAAAAACGGGCCAGACCCAATTGCAGTAGATGAAAAAATTCCGTCCAACGACGTGGTATAGTGAGAGTGATCAGAGATAACATAAAAATTTGAGACTTAAAGACCAACCGTAAGGAAACACCTCTTGTCTATGCGGTCGAAAAATGACGGTAAGATTTGCGCATGCGCTTCCGAGTAATTCGTGCTCGTGACTTCTTAACGCTATTTGGAACGTCATTGCGCGCGTGATCTGCGGCGAATGATTTAGGTGACATCCAGCAACGAGCCCTCGATCGTAATACCAGCGAGAGGACGGAGAAAGAGTGGCGCAGACATCGCGAATCGTTAATCAAACAGACAATCACTTTAATCGAGAAGCGGCGTTCGCGTCACAGACGCGACGCCACACACGGCGCACGCGCGGTGTGCAAACACACGTCGGGATTATAGCGAACGACACACGTCGAGGCTGTGTATTTAACGAGTTAAAGGCATATTTCAATATTCACTGTGAATTCTTTACGAATGTTTGTTCGAGATCGGTGAGTAACGAAAGTGACTCGACTCGTAATATGCGTAATCGACAATGTCATGGGAAAATTTTTTTACCGTGACTACACTGGAGTTTAAACTTTGGTCGGTTTCGTGAGCAATCGGAGTCGACGGATTCCTTAAATCCTTCTCCATGAAAGATTGCTGGAGAACAATTGTTCTCCAGCCAGTGAGTGACATGATCAGTGATTGTCAAGATCGGTGAAAAACGATACGTGGAGGGCGGTAGGCATTTTTTTGGATATCTTCTTATCGCGTGTCATTCGTCTGAACTCAAGATCAACCTGAAACAAATTCGAATCTAAGCACGCAGTGAAGTTCAAACTGAGGTCCCATCTTAAGTTCGATACTTCGATCGTAAGTTCCATCACAAGAGCGATCTTAAGATGATGTGAAATACCGTCGCCGGTGACGAAAACTGTAATGAATGCCGTTTTGAGACCGCAGAAATTCGACCCTCAACGGTTCTCCAATCGGCAAGATTGGCCCAAACTGCATCGTGTCATTAAGCAGTGCGCATGCGCCGTGCATTCGATCACTGCCGCTCTCGTTGCATTAGCGCCCGCGTTAACGCTCGTAAACGCTTTACCGAGCGGAACTGGTCGGCTAATTCAATCATTGGCCGGTACTTCGACTGGCAACATGTGTTAACAGTTAATTAAGAGAAGTACTTAATTACCGTTAAGAATATCGGGATTGGGGCGGGCCGGACAGCCACTGATACGAAGTCCATTTCGCCCGGCTGCGATGCGGGTACGAGCTCTTTGTGCACTTATTTATTCACCCTCTGTGGGAACTCGTATCTTTCGACGCGCCGTGTCCTAATCGCTCTCCTCGAACGGTAATGAAATGTGGCATTACGCCTCCACTGATCGTTTTTCTTGCGTAGCTAATATGTAATATCCAACGGAGCTTCCGCGGCGCTCGGAGATATCGCGTGCGCTATCGAACGATCAATATCCCATCGCTCGCATACGCGATTTCAATGAATGCGGCTTTGAGTAATTATGAAGGAAACTCGTTACCCCGAAGGCTCTTGCCGGCGCGATGATTCTCGCTCGTTCCCCAAGCGTTTTTTTTTTTTTTCACGTCGCATCGAGAATTTTCTCACTCCTGGTTGTCTCGTACAGTTTTTCGACCGGATGTTGCGTACTCGATTAATATTTTTTCTTTTTTTTTTTTGCTAACGTCATCAATTCTCGCGATACATCCTTAATGGGGATCGGGCGCGCAGTTCGAGATGCTCTCGCGGAGACCGCGATCTCGTTCCGGCGCTGGAAAAGCAGAAACGTGCATGGTCTTCAGCTTTCGGTAAATTCATCGAGACCGCCAAGGCCTTCGGCTTCTCGAACTAACGGGATTTCAACGGATTTCACAACGTTGCTCTGCCATGCAAGATGAAAGAAAGGAGGGGGGCAAAAAAGGAAAAAAAGAAAAAAAAACCGAAACCTGCCGACAAGTGTGTACATTTCATCGACAGATCCGACTCCTCGTAAAAACGCGTTCTCCGCAGGCAGCTCACGCAACGAGCGGGAGTGCCGTTTTCGGTGAATACCCGCTTCGGAATTAACATCATCCTCGGCCGCTACTATCCCGCGAATCGAGACGCGTTCGTGTTTTCCTTTCATTTTTTTTTTTTTTTTTTTTTTTTTTTTTTTTTCAATACTCCAACATCCCGACGTAGTGTCCCTCGCCCACGCCTCGAGCACAGGCTACTCGCCCAGCGGTTTTACACGTGTACGCGAGTAGAAATCGTTTCGCCGACCGGTTCGCGCGATCCTCGCGATCCGGAGATCGAGAGAAATTTATACGCAAGGACTAACACCGGGAACCCCTCCGGGATTCGCTTCCATAAAGGATCCCGCGAGCGGATACCCGATCGCCGCGCCGAGGGTGTGAATTATTCACAATGGCGAAAAAGATCGATCGAGCGCCAACTAGCCGTCTCCCGCATCCGAAGATCTTTCTTGGGGCGCAGCTGTTTCTCGCACAAAAAAAAATGTAGAAAAAAACGGAAAAAGCGAATGGCGTTACGTGGAGTCTCGCGATCGAGCCTGCGATAAGAGACCGTACAGAAAATCTCCCCGCTCTCCCCGGTCGCGCGTTTTCACGCGAAAGGTCACACACCGCGCCGGCAGGTACGTCTTTGTGTTTTCCGTTTTCTACGGGTACGCTCGATTCATGCACGCAGCGCAGCCGAGATCTGCCCCACGTCCGCTCCACTTGCGCTACGTAAGCGTAGATACGTACCTGCGATAGACCAGCCGTCTCTCGCGCATACAACGCTGCGAGCAATGCGCTGCGAAGTGAAAGTTGTTAACTTCCATCGCGAAACGTTCGCCAACCGTGGACTTTGCGCCCGCAGCAAGAAACCGCGACATTTTTGCAGTCGCAGGGTAAGTCGGGGTGATATTTCCATGGTTTCTTGAACAACGAAAATTGGAGGTTTGACACTTAGAAAACTAAAAAATTTTCGTTGTAAACGACTATGGAAACTTCAAACTAAAGTAATCCACTCGGAACTTTGGATATTTTCGATGCGTGATTTTAAAACGAATAAATCTCACGTTAATTCCAGCGCGATGTGGCTCGTGAGTTTCAATCGTCGCTCGCAGCCGAAGCGTCTCACGAGGTTCCTGCACATCGGAGAGATCCGAGCATCTCCGATCTATCCCGTTTTTTTTTTTTTTTTTTTTTTTTCGCAGCGGCTGACAGTCTATGCGCGAAAAACGAGATCTCTACGTGCGCGACGTGCACCGCGTCGTCCCGTTTCCTGCGGAGACCGCTGTCACGCTAGGGATCTCTCCGATGTCTGCGAAAGACATTTCGCACTCCGCGTCGTGACCTCACTCGGGCAGTCCTTGGGGAGAAACTCGTTTCCGAGATTCAAACATCGCTGAAAAGAGCCGGTCCGTTCCACGCGACATTTTCCTAACCCGCCTCGTCCAAAAAGTCACCACATGGGTTCGGGCAAAAATTGCTATGGCCCCTGCGGAAATTTCACACATCGCGTGGCAGATTTTTCCAAGATCCTTATCTCGGTGTACCCATGCACGGCGTCAATGTTCGATTTTACACCACCATCCGCGACCGCATAATCGGCAACCAATTAAACGTTTTCCCGCAACGAGAAACGTCCGTAGGCGAATAACAGTCCGCATGCATTACGTTAATTTATCCCCGCTCCCGCTCGGCTAATTAATTCCCGCTGTGAAAAATTGCCTCGATCGGTGAACGATTCGTTGGCCGAGAACTGGCGAGCAAGCCACGAAGCAAAGGCAACCAGTGCCTCCGTCCCCGTTGTTTATCAATTTTTATTATTGTTTCTCTTCCAATAGTACGATCGAGACGTCGCCGAGACGTCCCGATAGTTTATCTCCCGAGTCTCCGTCGAGACTAATTTCGTCCCGTGGCCGGGCGCGCGTTAACAAGGCGAGAAGGAGGCTTTTGCCAAGGCGCAGGCAAAACGTCGGCCGACAGCCGCGGCCGGCGATCGTTGCGTAACATCCTCTCTCGCGTTGCGATATCGCTCCTTCACCGAGGGACACCTGTACCACAACTCACGCTTTATAACAACAGTGGTCGTGCAGCTTACGGCCCCGTACTTCAATTTCTCAGCGTGCGAAAACCGCCTCCTCGTCACCGTGGTGCCAATTTCGTTTCTTTGCAGGGTTTCCGCCCGTCGCCCGATTATCCCGTATTTCGTCCCGGGTGTTTGCGCTCAAAGCCGGCCGACGCACACAACTCGGGAAAATATACCGCGTCTCAAACATCTGCCTAATCTGGCGCAAGGGACACTCCCGCGACTCTCCGGGCGAACAATTTCCGACACGACAATAACGAGGCGGAGCAATTTAATTTTTTTTTTTTTTTTTTTTTTCGCGATCTCCTCGCCACACAGTGGGCGTTAAGACAAACGCGAGAGGAACTCGCAGGTGTTCCGACTATCGGGGCAGACCGGCTGCCTGTCTCTCGCCTCACAATAACACACCGCCTTCTGTGTACACTACATTGAGCGTATTGAAATTCATCCTACTTCCTGCGATCGATTATTAACTATATATCGTGAATGAGATATATATATATATGTATATATATATGTGGACGATGGTCGAACGAACGCTTCGCCGTTCCTCGGGTATTCGTAAAAAATGCGCCTCAGGAGCAGGATTCGCCAAACCGTATGAATTCTCACGCACGTCTGGTACTCGCTCAGCGCTATTTTTAAGTCTCTTTCCTTTCCTTTCATTATTTCATCTCTTTCGTCTTCGTCTTGGTCCTCCTTGCCTCTGCTCATGTACACGACTATCGACAATGCCGGCGTACACGGCGCGCATTGAAATTCATCCTGCTTCCTGCGATCAATTATTAACTATATATCGTTAACGAAATATATTATAGGAAAAAGCGGGACAAAATGAGATAGTGGGACAAAGCGGGACATCGGGACAAAAATGGGACAGTGGGACGAAACGGGACATTAGGACAAAACGGGGCAATGGGATAGCGGGACAAAATTGGACAGCGAGGCAAAAAAATGATGATCGAACGAACGCTTCGCCCTTCCTCGGGTGTTGGCGAAAAAAATGCGCAGCCAGGAGCGGGATTCGTCAGACCGAATGTGTTCTCACACAGGTATGGTCCGGTACTTGCCCGGCGCTATTTTTAAGTCGCCTGCCATTCTTTTTATTATTCAATCTCCTTAGTCTTCGTCTTGGTCCTCCTTGCCTCCTTGCCACACGGCGATCGTCAATGCATGTGTACACGGCGCGCAGCCCCCTGACCGTGGGTTCTCACGGGCATGAAACCGACAAAGAATTCTAAGCATTCGAGGGAGAGAGCTCGCTGGGTCCCGCATCTCCGATCGATGCTCCCTTCGGGCTCAGTTTGCAAACGCTTCTGTACTTGTGATTTTTTTTTTTTTTTTTTTTTTATGTTCAGCCCACTATAGCTCGATACTATCAAGCGGACCGAGGGTGGTCGAATGGATTTATTTACTTTGCAAGCTCGCGCGTCGAGCGTGGGGCCGTGTGGATGAAACGTCACACTCGAGCATCAAAGTTCGCGTTACCGCGGTGGTTATCCGAGCAAAACAGCGGGTCGGTAATTCAAGCCAGATGCGGCATAAGGCCGGACTTGTGTACGCAGGCTCGTCCGCGCATGCGCCGTTTTTTCAAAATATCGATTGATAAAAAACAGTAATTAAATAAACGACTGCGAATAATGTCGATCGACAATGGGAATCTGGACTGCCCGGTAGGTTTTTGCGAATTTATGGCTCCCGAAAGAGTATCGCGTTCGCGGTCATAAGACACTCGGCTTTGATCGTACAGTCACACATACGCGTCGCCTGCGACTCGTGTGTGTGAACGTGTGTGTGTGTGCGCGCGCGCGTTCGTGGGACGACGCTTCTCGTCGCTGGCTCGGCGAATTCCGTCACGCTGTACCTCCGATACAGGACACTGCTTCGGAAACTTGGCACAAACGCGGCGAAAAATAATATAAAAGTCCTCGATGCTGTTTCATCGAATCGCTAACGAGTATCGACATTGTGTTCCGTAATAAAAGAAAAAAAAAATAACTGTTTCTCAAAACGCTCCGCGAACGATTATCTTCATTATCTTGAAGAATTGCGTTCGGCTTGTAGCGATACGTCGGGCGGTTTGTTTTAAAAATATCCGACGAGTTATGCCGCGTGCGACAATCGTGTCGACGAGACTTCTCTGGTTATTAGATTGCGGCAATCGAGCGACCGCAAATTTCCCCCTCCCCCTCCCCCCTCCGCCGAACTGTCTTGTACGGGAACCGAACTCGGTAAAAATTTTGTAAGCGCTGTTTCCGGTATTAATAAACATTTTTGGTGACCCGGCCTCGAACTTTCCCGATGGTGCCGAATCACCGAGTCGGTGTTAATGAACTTTTCGTCGCGCATGGCTTGAGGACTTTATATATAAAAAAAAAATAAGAACACACGCATCGCCCGACCGAATGGCGAACATGGGTCGGAATATATATATATATTTTTTTTAATCTCCATTTTCGCTTGGTCACCAAAGTGCAAACACGTGGAAGTCTGTCGAAGTATCGCTGTCGCGTTGTAACTCGGTGTCTTCGTCGATGTCTGGGTTCGAGGCCGCGGGCGGGGAGTAATTCGCGCGCAATGTAAAAAAAAATGGTCCACTTAATGTACCGGACTGGAGTTTTTATGCAAAAACTGGTAGATTAAATTTCATGTACAATTTAAATTTAATTAAATCAAAATTTAATGTACAATTGTGATGAAAGATTAATATACCTTTTCATTGAAATTAAAGTAAATTACAAAAATGAAAGTACTTTCATAGAAAAATATTCAAAAGTAAGTACTTCCAATATTTTTTTAATACACTGAACATTCATTTTTAATCACAATTGTACGTGAAATTTAATATACCGGTTTATGCATAAAAACTTCCAGTCCGATACGTTAAATTTACAATCTCTTTTTACAGTGTAGCCAGTGTGAATCTACTCGAGAGTCCACCGAGCAAGAAACAAAAAAAAAAAACGCTCTCTTCCACGAAAGAATATAGGATTTCATTGGGCGAATCGTCGCACAGCTGCGACGAATTCACGTCGGCAAAAATTGAGATTTCCGTCGGTCGGTCGCTGCTCGTCGGGCGCGCGGCGAAGACCCTTTTCTGCTGGAGCTCGTTGCAGGGAGATGCTGCGGCCGTATCGCGTCCCTTCGCGGAGAACGCGGGCCCTTCCCGTCCGGCAGATATCGTGGCTCTCGTATTACACGAGGAGCGCACTTCACTCCTTTGTTCGACTTCCTATCTCCCGCGTGGATAAGTGGACGGAAATCTTATCCGAGCTTCCGATCTGTAAGGCACCGCGGACGGGAAGGGCGGGAAGGGCGGCAGACAACGAACGGAACATCCTACTTCCGATTCGCCGCGAAAAACCCTTCAGTTTTTGTCTATTAAATTTACGCGCGGGAGCGGCGCGTTCGTCAGAGGGTCGTGTAATTCGATATTGAGGTGAGGTGGAGAACGGTGCGTTTCACCGACTCCAGTGCAGTTCTCGAGACTTCCGAGAATGCAACTCTTCCTCTCGAGCAACCGGCAGGCATCGGACGATCCATCACCGTAAAAAAAATTTAATTTAATGTACCGGACTGGAAGTTTCTATGAAAAATCTGACACATTAAATTTAATGCAATTGTGATGATAAATTCATGTGCTTTTTCATTGAAATTTAATGGAAAAGTACAATTTTAGTTAATTATAAAAAATAAAAAAAAACTGTATTCCTAATGTTTAAAAATTTTCATCACAATTGTACATGAAATTTAATATGCCAGTTTTTTTTTTAATTTTCCGAATTTCCCACACGACTTGGTATCTTTTCCAAGACGGTACTTCCGATTCGCCGCGCAAGACCTCTTCAATTTTTTTTCAATTAAAATATCAATGTGCATTCGTTGGAGGGTCGTGTAATTCGATCTTGACGCAAGGTGGCGTCGGATCTCGCGACTCCGGCGCAGTTCTCGAGACTTCCGAGGCTTTGCCTCTTCCTCTCGGCGAAGCGAGCACCTACGTAGCCCGCACCGCGCTAAAAAAAAGGTTCGCATTGTTGAGTTTCGCCGTCGAAGTGCGTCGATGAAAGGAAAGGGGTTTGCTGGAAACGCGCCCACTTCACGAAGAAGCTCGACCCGCCGCCGGTGCGCCGCGTCGTACAACGAGCAGATGGCTCGGCAGATCGTCGGTGATGCTGCGCATCTCTCGTCCCGTATCATACGCCGCGGTCCCGACTCTTCGTGCGAACCGCCGTCGACATCGACGCTCTCTCCGTCCGTACGGCGGGACTTCGCGTGCATCGCGCCGCGAAGTCCATCTTGAGAAAGCGGTCGGAGACGAGCCTCGCAGCATCCGATCGACACTCCTGCGGCCAGACGTGCCGACCGCGAATGAAAGATAATCGACATTGTGGGAACGATCGTTTTGCAAAACGCTTTGACACACAATCGATCCTCCGCGTACGAAGAACAAAGCAACCGTCGGAGTTGTCGAAGACTCGACCGGTGTTTTCGAGATAATTCGCGGCTCCGCGACGGCAAAGTCCGTCAAGATATCACGTAGAAAGAGTCGCGAAGGCGCCCTGGCGGTGATCCAAGTGCAGCGGCGAATCGCGTGCACTGAGAGAAAAAAACAGGTATGGAGCGAACACACATGAGCGCTTGAGCCAACCGAATATGGTTGGCCCAATGACGATTTAGGTGGCTCAACCAACGAGAGGTCGAGTTAACGACATAAGCTTGACTCGACCTCTCGGTGAGGTTAAATACGGCGAAACTGATGGTGAACTTCAACCAATCGACCTCATCGAGGTTGAGTCAACCTCAATGTTAATCAATCAACCTTACTGAGGTTGGCTCAGCCTCGATGAGATCTATTGATTCAAGTTCACCACACCGAACGTCAACCATATTTGTTTGCGTCAACCTCTCGTGTATGTTCGCGCCATCCCAGATTTTTCTCTCGGTGTCTATTTGCGAGGAATATCGGCGAAGAACCCGGCAAGGCGGGCGAAGACGTCGGCAGAAGAAATTGACATGCATAATGAGTGGGACAATGCGGCGGGAAGGAGCGACTCGGGAACGAGTCCTTCTGCATCGCGCCAGTACCAGTCGCGAGTCGGTGAGGTGCACGGCGGCGGGACGAGAAGTCGCGAGCCGCGGGGAGAGAGAAGGCACGGACATGCGATGCTATAGTGCACGGCGAAACGGCAGCGAGTTCGCATGGAGTACGGACTGCGAGTACGCGAACTGTACGTCGTCGGCGACGGAGGGGTTTTTTTTTTTTTTTTGCGTCTTACAACGTACGCGCGTTTCTACAACCGGCTGCCGCTTCTCCTCGTCTCCGTCGCCGCCGGTGCTATCTTATCCGGCCGGGCGGTACGAACCGCCCGTTTGTAAAACAATGAGGTCGCCATGTTTTTTTCCTTCTTCGCCTTCTCATGGCGACCGAAACGCGTACGGCTGTGGAACTCATCGCCGTATAAGCCCGTCGGCCGCCTGCTCGCCTTCCTTCCTTCTACTTGGAACGCTCTCATCCGTGACGCCCTACCTTTCCTCGTAACAGTCACTCGACCTACGACGCGTCTACTCGCACCGAACGTAATCTGATATATATATGTATATATCACGACGGGAGTTTTATAGTGTCTCGCGATACGCGCCCGAACTGACCAGGAGCGATGAGGATCCGTCTTAGGATTGTGGGATACTCGCCGCATAGATTTCCTCCCGGCCTACTGAGCAGACATTTTTTAGCGTTACATCGGGTCGTGACAGGGTTCGGCCGAGTAGATATTTTCGAGCGTTACATCGGGGCGTGACAAGGTCCGGCCGAGTAGACATTTTAGAGCGTTACATCTGGGTCTGACAAGGTCCTAACCAGTAGAAATTCTCGAGCGTTACATCTTGGCCTTTCAAGGTCCTCCCGAGTAGAAATTCTCGAGCGTTACATCTTGGCCTGTCAATGTCCTCCCGAGTAAAAATTTTCGAGCGTTACATCGGAGCCTGTCAAGGTCCTCCCGAGTAGAAATTTTTGAGCGTTACATTGGGGCCTAGTAAAGTTCTGGAAAGGCCTTGTCAAGCCTGATCCGGACCCTAACACGGCCCTTTGTAACGCTTGAAAATTTGTACTCTAGCTCTCGGACTCCAACTGTGCTATCCGCGTCGACGCTCGGCAAATTTCCCTCGAACTTTAATAAACGCACGTCTATTATTAATTTTCCTAGCCAACATCTGTCTCGGATTATTCACAGTTAGGATCAAAGAAACCATTATAAACACGTCGATGAAGCGTGGTACCATAATGGCGGGTATTTACAGTAGACGCGCGCCGCTCTTGACTCGCTCGTCGCCCCCGCTTCCCGCCTCGATATGCGTGAGCGTCTTTGAACGAACGAGCAATGACTTTTGTGCGGGGGACTGCATCAAATTTTTAGCGACGATATCAGCGCCCAGAGAGCTAATCAAACTGCGACCGCAATTTATTTACCATTTTCTTTTTCACGTAAAGGTCCTTTTTACGTTTCTGATAAAATTCGATCGATTTATAGATGACGATAAGAAACAACTTGATTCCCAACCGTGGAATCAACGATATACAGGTTATAAAAAAAGTTGCCAAATCGATGGAAACGCAAACTTTCACTTCCACACGAAATTCCCATCCAACACGGTATTGCGGAATTAGCCTCCGTCTTTCGAATGCCGGTCGGTAAGGAAGCTGTCCTGCCGGCCGGTCATCAGAGATCCACTTCGGGGATCTTCCGGTAGGGAAGCGGACTTCTCCCGACCGAGCGAACATTCCCGTCGATCCGTCGATAAGGCAGAATCCTGCCGGAGCGGCGGTCGGTAAGACTCGCCCGTGATCGGCAAAACAGCGATCGTCTTACCGACCGAAACGTCGCCCTCGGTGGAAGTTTCGAGTTTCGCCGACCTTCGAGCGTTCTCCGCAGCGTAACTGTACGTTCGACAATGCGCATCAGAAGTGGCTCAAGGAAGCCGCCGCGGCTGATACGACGTCGCCAGCCTCGGGAATCTCTCGCAGGCGCAGCACGGAAAAATCCTTCGGCTCGGTCCGACGCTAGGAATTTCCAGTTAACCGAGCCAAGTTAGCAATTGTAATTGCGCAAGGTTTCCGGGTATCCGCCAGTCCCAATGCCCATTGGAAAACGTTCCCGTTCTCCGTAATGGCGTCTTCTCGTCGCTCGCCATCTTTCGCTCCGTGCGTCGCGTTCGCCGCCGCGCGCACCGCGTCTGGCCATGTAACACCGCAGATTCGATTGTCCGCGACTAATCGAGCGGAAAAGTAGAACCTTAGACACATACGCTGCTACGTTGGGAACAAAAAAAAAACAACAAAAAAATAATAAAAGAGTCCAACGTTAACGGAGCTAAATCATCGGAGGTTCGAAAGTTGCGGAACGAATGGGCCAAGACTGCTCGCGCATAATTAGTCCCCAGCCATTATGACAATAAGCTGTTGGTTTCTCGCTGCCAGTTCAACGGGTTTTTTTTTTCTTTTCCTGGAGCCTCTTGAGTTCGAAGGCCGTCCTCGTGCTCGCTCGTACGGCGCTTCTCCGACGTCACGGTGAACCGAGCGAACGAGGAAAGACGTTTGCTTTACGCTCAAAATTGTGATCCAACGACAAATATCGATGCTCTGGAGCGGACGTAGCGAAAGTGCTCGTGCCGCGTCGATTATCGGCGCAAACATCGTTTTCTCCGGCAGTGAAGTAAAAAAAAAAAAAAAACTATAAATCACGCACGTAGGCAGCATCCATGGAAAAGAATGTAATCCTCCGTAGCGTGACTGGCCGACGTTACTTCTTCCGCCTAAAAATTCATGAATCCAGAGATTCACGACAATGGGAGTCTCGCGTGCGCTCGGGGAAAGCAACGGACGCCGTTCCCTCCCCGGCGTGTAGACGTAGAGAGAAGAAATAGCGCCCTGGCCTCTTCGCCTCGGATCATCCGCTCTTCTTCTCGGGTCCGTCCGCGCCTCCGTGCGCTACCTCGGGGTCGACGGCCTTCGTCAGGATCGGGAGCCTCGTTG
The DNA here is from genome assembly GCA_933228735.2 of Amblyteles armatorius. Lineage (NCBI taxonomy): Eukaryota > Metazoa > Arthropoda > Insecta > Hymenoptera > Ichneumonidae > Amblyteles > Amblyteles armatorius. The sequence continues at coordinate 15,383,708 of OW121690.1, forward strand.
TCCAGCATCACCTACCGGACGGCGAACGAAACTGCCCTCTCTCGTAATCCGCATTCTACGGAAAAGCCCCGTTATCGAAGTCGCTGCCCGTCCGGCAAAAGAATGTCGACGCGATGCGCTCGCGCGCGCGCGCCCCAAACTCATTTGTTCTCTTCGTGCCGAAAGACGGTTCGGCCCGATTCAGCGGTATCCCCGGGAAACTCAACGTTCCCTTGCGTTTCGCAAGGTCTTCGCAGCGCTTCGCGAACTGCTCGAGACGCTGAGTATCGAGCGTCGTCCTGCGAGAGGCGTAATTGTTTCCCAACCCTCGCGCGCGCACGTGGCTTTTGTGACGCATCGATCTTATGAATATTAATGACCGGCACGGTGATTTACAACGTCCCTCAGCCGTTACGATAGTCGTCTCGGGCGTTAGTTGCACGTGAGCCCGTCAGTCGTTAATCCTGCCCGCGACAGCCTTCGGGTACTTGCGCAAGCTTCGCGGCCAACGAGACTGAAAAATCATCGGAGATCATCTCGTTTATGACCGCGGACTAATTATTTTCCACGAGGAACGATGTGCGTTCACGGGCGTTCCTTATCGACCCGCGTGGTCCCAGCCCGACCCTCGCGCGGACCAGGCAACCGTAAAACTTTGGGTTGTTTTCTAACAACCTGTTCCAACTCAACCGGTCGATTGGTGCGCCAAACCGACTGTGGCTAGAACCTTCCGGAGGTTGGGTTTTTGCTCATGTTTCAAAACCAACAGTAATACTAGCTGCTGTATGTGTTGGATAGAAAGTGGATTTAGAGTTGGACGTTCCCGAAACAATCCAATTTTCGACTCTACGTCGAGAGCACCGACAGCTCTTGCTCAGGGTTGGAAATCGGTTAGTTTTAGGAAAATCCAACTATAAACCATCATTCTATCCGACACATAAAACGACTGGCTTACGCTTACGTCATTTACTACCGCCAAAAAAACAATCTCTCAAAGGTTGAAATCGGAGTTGATTTGACGCACCAATCGACCGGTTAGTGTCCAGGTTGTTCAGAACGCCGGTCGACTGGCGTCAAAGTCGGATAACGAACGAATTGGGTGAGAAACTACGTGTCGATCGGCCGCCGGGAGCCTCGTTAATCGTTTACGCGAGTCAGCATTTAGCGAATCGGCAAATCATTCCGCGGAGTCGGAGAAAATTAAGCGTCGCCGTGAACGCGTACGGAGATTAGTGGCGGCGATCCTGTCACTTAGCGCGCCGTACGGGCGTCTTTATAGCCAGGGAAACGATGGTTCCTCAGGAGCGGGGACGCGGTGAAACGCTACAGCGGCGCGTTTGCCATTACGACAGACGATAAGTTCTGGCCATGTAGGGTATCCCGTTCCACGGTCCTATGATGCATGCCTAATTGCCTCTAATGGCCGGTTTTTCGAAAGCAGCCCGGGCGCGCACGCACACACGCTCGCGTAGTTGGGCAAGCCAACACACCGCGGCCGCGGATGAGATTCGAGCCGTCATCGACGCTGGCGAACGGTTACCAACTCGAGCGAGCGTTCACTCTCGTCTCATCTCCGTTCCCTCGTCGTGGATCGACGGCCGAGACTCTTCAACGATCGCCGCTCGGGAAGAACCGGAGAGCACGTCGGGCAGTCGGCAACCCGCAATGAAAGCGGCATGTTTGCCTTCGGGCGAGGTGCGAAGCTGATGTTACTGCGAATTATTGTAATAATCGGTTTATCGCAAAGAAACCTTGTAATATCAATACTGCTAAACTCCCCCCTTGGTCTCGTGTATGAAATTTATACTCGTCGCTCGTTGTTCTCGTTCGGGGTATTCAACGAGACAGACCGGCGGGGATTTTCCCACGTATATCTTTGTAGGCGCTCGCTCGCTCGTTCCTCACGGAATCCTCGGGGCCTCGGTTAATGCACGCTGCATTGCCAATTTGTCTACGAGCGTTAATAGAGGGCACAGGTTGCCTCGACGGTTGCCGCGCTCGCGGGCCGGCGGGTGTTCCTTTACAACCCTCCTGGAAACTCTACCGCGAGAAGCGCGAATAACATGAGCACCGGGACGCCTCTCGGCGCCGAGGCTCGGATGGTTTTATACGACCCGAGGCGGACCTTGTGGAACCCGCATATGATCGCAGTCGATGCTTCCTCGGTACTTCGCGAGACCTCTCGAAGTGCATTTCTGTGTACGTGGAACCGGTGTTTATTCCGGATCGTGGAAGGATTTCGCTGGATCCTGAGGAACGGTAATTGCGACGATGGTCATTTTTTCACCCGATCATGAATCTCGGAAGGTCGGCTTCTACGTCACAAACGATGAAATTGGCGACCGAAAAAAGCATCAGATCTGCGAAGCCGATCTGCCGTTTCGCCGAGTCGGAAGTCCGAGTAGACATTTTCGAACGTTACATCTGGCCCTGATAGGGTTCTGATAAGGGCTTGTCAGGCCTTCTCAGGACCTTATCAGGGCCCAATGTAACGCGTGAAAATTTCTACTCCGGGATGAAGTTAGCAGCCAAAAAAAAAAAATTGGATCCGCAAGGCCGATCCACTCTTTCGCCGGAAGTGAGTGCGTAACGTCGCATCATTCCCGATCACCTCGGCTGCGGAATAATTTGATCCGGGAACTCGCGTCTCCGCGGAGCCAACGTTATCGCTCTCGGCAGCGACATCCAAAGTGGAACGTGTCCGAGAATCCCAGGTACATTATACACACGATGTATGCCGACTGTCGTGCGTGGGCTCGGAGGCTCTCGCGCGGTCGTAAACCACGATAGCGCAACAGTCGCGTGCGTGAGGCTGATTGACGCGTCTGTGCGTTTCCCTCAATCTAATCAATTTGCGTTGAGATAAGAAAAAAAAAAAAAAAGAAAACCTCGCACACAACGCAACGGCGATCGTGAAGAAATCCAGCCGGTCAACGATCGATCACTGCCCCGGGAACGCGTTGAACCCGAAACGCGGGTCGACGTCTCCGTTTCGACGGATCTCCGATTCGTTTCTCGGCGCTGTCGCCGTTCGACACTCGATGGTTCGAGCCGTTTACGACGTCGGGTCGTTAAAGGCGCGTGGAATCCGACGATTTTTACGGAGGTATTTACGATCGAAGATATGCAGTCGTGAACGATCGCAATGACGCATCCGTACAGCAGTCCGCACCCACGCGAATCGATCTCGTGGGTGTACCGAATTTAAGGAAGTCGTCTCGATACATTCCTTCGATCGAGGTAAATTTTATTATGGATTTGTAGATTTTTTTTTTTTACGACAAGCTCGTGTTCGATCGGTGTCGAGGGTGGAGAAGACGACCGGGCGAACGAAGCGGTCTGTTGACTTCAGCGCATAACACGCAACGGCCGTGTGTTTACAACGCTTTACACCGGTCGATGAAGGCGAGAAGTGCCGTTTATCTAATCTTTGGACGACTTTTGATATCGCATCCCCGCGACCTCGCGCCGCCGAGGCGGGAGCTCCGTGTGAGGGCGACGGAATTGCTGCATCAACTGCATTTATTCCTGGAAGTGTCTGAAGTACATAAGGTGAAAGGCCCAGTTTATGGCACTTCTACGCAGCTCTCTAACTTTGAGCGTGTAAAATCATAGATAGATAGATTCGTTCATTCCGTGTTCTGAGGCGTAAGCACCCTCTAAGAACACCGTGCATCAAGATACAAACAATTGTTACAACACAAAAAGACAACCGATAAAAAAAAAAGAACGTAGTAGAATATAACAGAAAAGCAAGCATAAGAGTACACAAAAAAATATAATGCAAAGTAGAAAAACATTAAGTACTCACAAAGAAACATGTTAAAAAAATTGTAAATTGGCGCAATACCCAATTGGCTGCGTATCAAATGGTGGAGGAAGCCGACGATGCCGACCCCTGTCACAAACTGGGAGAGTGTCGAAAACTGGGTCCTTTACCTTAGCTATAATGACGCTCGCTGGCAAGGATGCGGTCGGGCCGCGTGCGTGTCGGGGCGCGGAGCATTATCAGGACGAGGGAGGATTCCACTGTTGACCCCGAGACGGAGCAGCTGCATTGGCTGTGCCAATATTTGGCTACGCTTCGGTGATAGCAGCGAATCTTTATCTCCAGACATTCGTACGACCCAGAAGTCGCCACCTACCACATTCGGAGCGGAATGGTACGAGTGCATGCGGTGCGATGAATAATGCGGTGGTTTAATGCGCGTTCGTGCTACCGCTTGGGCGTCGAATGGGATACGGGGGAGTAGCGGGTGTTGCATGTCGGTCGGCTGTGCTTGCTGTGAGCCACGGCCGACGAGCAGCATTAAAAGCCGATAGCTGGGAGTGAATTATAAAAGCAATTAATAAGGACCGGTAGCTGTATCGCGGTTAGGTGCAGGAGGTACTTCTCCGTGAACATCGAAGGGGGATGCCCCGGTGCACACGAGCCGTCGTACATCGGACGATATCTCTCCTGCACGCTCGAGTGCTTACTCTCGCCAACGATCGAACCGCTTTAAAAATTACATTTTCCGATTTAAAGCGATGTATTTTTGATATTCCTCTCGGTTGAAAACTAAGATTTCCAAACCGGAAGTGACGTTTTTTCGAATTAGGTCACTTCCGGTTAAAAACTGAGATTTTCAAACCGGAAGTGACGTTTTACCATATACGGTCACGTCCGGTTGAAAATTGAGATTTTTAAACCGGAAGTGACTTTTTCCCGAATCGGGTCACTTTCAGTTGACAAATGAAATTTTCAAACCGGAAGTGACGTTTTCCCGAATGGGGCTACTTCCGGTTGAAAACTAAGATTTTCAAACCGGAAGTGACCATGCAGAGAAAGTTTGTTATTGCTCTCTGGAATGTATGTCGAATGCAGCCCGCGTCGAAACGTTTGAATTAAGGAACACAGGAACGTGTGTAAAAGAACGAGTAGAAGAACACGGGAGTTCGGATGCCAGTAGCGGCATCGAAGGAGGTGAAAGATCGAGGAGACGAGCGCCCATTCGTTGGATTCGGTAGCGAGACCGTAGCGCCGAGACCGGTTGTCCCGTACATCCATCGGCCATATTATCCCGGTGTAATACGCCGAGCGAATCGTAACTCTCGGTTGCACGCGCGGCAATACCCACACGCGAGCTCGTGATAAACGTATCGACGACGGTAGTGAGTACAATGCTGTTCGCTCCGTCGCTATCGCCGCTCCGGCGACGGCCGCAGCCGGGCAACCGTGTACGAAGAAACTCGAATTCCATCGCCGCCTCGCCGAGGTAAATTTTCGTCGATCGATCGACGGCGAACGTTCGCCTAGGGCGACCGATAAGGATTTCCCGTGGCAGCTTTCGGAGAGTCTCCTCGGCGACGCTCATCCCGCACGATAGCCGCTACCCGCTCACAAATCAGTCGAAGCCGCACGGTCGAAAACCATCGAGCCGCCTCGACGTTCTCCGCGAGATATTTTATTCGATTCGCGGTTCTTCCATCTCGAATCCGAGTCGGTCCAGCCTCCGATCCTTTTTCGGCTCGGGCGCGCACCAAATTCATAAATAACGACTAAAGACTGGTCATTCCTCGTGTATCAACAGCCCATGAATTTGTAGTCTTTAAACCTTTTAAGGTTTTTGCGATCGAACGATCGCGGTCTGCGAGGGGGGGGAGAAATGAGGAGGGACCGGCAGATCGCGGTATCTCCTCCCGCCGTCTTCGCGAAGACGCGATTTCGCGACTATTTGGGCAACGACCGTCCGGAAGGGTGAGGATTGTGTACGAAAAGTACGAAACGCGGAGCCGCCCCCCCCCCCCCCCCCCCTCCTCTCCTGGAGCCGACTTTGCCGAGGGAAGCTAAACTTCTCCGCTGTACGGTCTCCCACAAGCCGGTTTCGAGATCCGCCGCGATAAGGAAATTCGACTCGGTCTCGTCTCTTGCCGCCGCGCTTGTCAGGCCCGTGGTTTAACCGCACCGGGATCGAATCGACACTCGGCTCTCTCAGAGACTTCGCGCTCTCTGTTACACTGTCTTACCGCCAAGCTCGAAGTCTCGCTGCCCAATCGATAAATGTTTCAATAAAATCCATCGCGCAGTTCCGTTGAATATCGCTTGACTTGGCTCGTTACGAACGAACGAACGAACCGTGCGCATTGGGACGGTGGAAGCGGATGACTTCTTCGGAGTCGAAGAGCTCCGGACTAGAATAATCCGGTTCCGAGATGACGATTCGGATAACGAAGTTTCGGTGTGGTCACTCGTCTTCGTCGTCGTTTCGTCCGACAGTTTCGTAAAAGTGACCGAAAAAAAAAAAAAAAATGATGAAAAAGGCTGTTCGGTGGTTGAAGAAGGAAACGGCGCAGGCGTAACACTATACCTAGGATAACTCGCTATGTGTTCCGTATTTGTTTCTTACGGGGAAGCAAACTGGTTTCCGCGCAACGGCGTTGCGCGCGGGACGGCGAGATAGCGCGCGGGCGCGGGCAAAACAAATTAATAATAAGAATATCATAAGCTCGTGGCTCCAAGGTTGGTTGGCTCGACCGGCAGCGTGACTCCGCCATAACTATACCGGCTGGATTCGCCATTGTTCCGGCTAATCTCGTGGAATCTCGGGACCCCGAGACTCGCCCCGCCGCCCGATCGACTCACCGAAGTCCCGGCGCGCAGTTCACTCGCGCATGCGCGCAACGGAGAGCTCTCCCTTGCCAGTCAGAGTGACCGACGAAACTCTCTCGAACGCGTTCGGTCGGTACATTCTCGGAACGAAAAATCATCGATCCAACCGATCGATCTGAGAAAAGCGGGCTCCGCGGTACAGGCGGAAAGATTTCTCTCGGACGGGCGATCCGTCCGATGGGACAAAGAGATAATGGACCCGCGGTTGGGAATCCCACAAATTTAGTCGCTGGACTACGACCTGATGGAAAAACTACCGACATTCACTCGATCACGTGAATTTATCAACGTTATGACTGCAATAGCTAAATAAAATTTCTAGAAAACATTGTAAATCACGGATCGTCGGAATTAATCTCCTAGAGGCGAATTTTAAGTCGTTAGTTTGAACTTAAGATCGAAAATAAGGTCGAAGTTTGGCCTGAACTTCATCGCGTGCTTAAGATCGATCTTACGTTCGAACTTACGATCGCATTTGCGTTCAGATTTAAGTTCGAACTTGAGATCAAACTTAAGCACGAACTCCAGTTGAAACGTCTTAAAATTCCACCCTCAGCCTGGAGATTCGATTTTTTTTTTAAATTCCCTGCCGAACCAACATTTTGTGTTTCACATTAGCAGACTTTTAATCTCACCGGCAAAGTCAGCCGCGCGAGTCCTTCGGCGCTATCGCGGTGGTTATATATCCTTCGTTTCGTCGTCCGAAAAGTCTCGGGGTTGCAGAAGTGAACAGAGTGCTGCGTCGCTCCGACTGCAGCATCCGCAGCGAGAACGCGCGCGGTGATCATACCGCGATAACTTTAACGCACGAGGAATGCCGGCCTCGTCGAGCAGACAATTATAACTCCATGACTGGATTCCGAGTCCCGACGATGCACTTTACGAGTGTCCGTTCCCGGTTCCCGAAACATACACGTCCAAACCTACCCGCGCAGCTCACACACGAAAAGAAAGCTGCCCCCAGCCTCTCGAGCCATCCGCACGGCGATAAGTGCCCGAGCATTCGCCGCGCCGCTCTTACCTACCCGATAATGCCACGAAAGCTTCCACGGCCTGTGGATTATATCGTCTCGGAGACTCGAACACCGTTGAGCCGATAAAGCGAAAAAAAAAACCGAAAAATGTCGATCTTTCTGCGTCCATAAGACACAAATTGGACGAAAAATGGAGCAAGAGTCTTCAGTTTTGCTCTTCACGCGTTATTTTTTTTTTTACTTTTTTTTTTACCGCGATGCAGAAAGTACGCAAAATTGCATTCGATGTTCGCTCCGACGATCCTTAGCTTCCACCCGTGGGTGATATCGTCTCTGAGACTCGGAACTCGAACACCGTTGCGTCGCTAAAGTGAAAAAACAAAACAGAAAAATTCCGATCCTGGTCGTCCGCGAGACGCGAATGAGAGGAAAGATGAGGCAAAATTTCTCACTTTTGCTCTTCTCGGCTTGTTTCTTTTTTTCCTTTTTTCACTGCGATGCAGAAAGTGCACAGCAACGTTCGCCGGGTAAAATTGCATTCGATATTCGCTCCGGCGTTCGGTCGGGGAAGGCGAGCACGATTCGTGCCACCAACGACGATCCGTACCGGGTAATAAGCATTCCGCCGCTGCCGGGACTCGCCGGGAGTGCAGCGGCGGATTCGGACTCGAATCACGAATCTTCGTGACGAGCCCCGTGGCGAAACTGATAGGAGGGGGGAACCGCGAGAACGAATAGCGAAGATATCGGGAATGCTCGCGAGCAGCGCGAAACAACTCGTGTACTGTTCTTATTGTGGAAGAATTTTTTTTTTTTTTCGCCGCGTTTAACGCACGAGAGAACTCGCTTACCGAGGCGAAACGGCGATGTTCTGTCGCGAGAAGTTATGTCCTAGCGCGAAACACACGCGTCGTCATGCACGCACTGCGTACGTAGGTCACGTAGTCGCGTACACGTGTTCTGTACCAACACTCGCTGGTATTCGCCGGGTCGAGACCGGAGTACGTGACGCGCGGAAGACGTCTCGGACTTCGCGAAACGAAAGAGGCGACCGAAGCCAATGGTTTAGGCGCGTTGGGCGAATACCGGACGGTCCGGGGAGAACCTTAATATTTCGGGTGTAAAGTCAATTCTCAATTAAACAGATAATTTTTTCATCAATAGAATAGATTTTTTGTGAAGAAAATAGATTTTTTATTAATGAAAATAAATGTTGTATTAATGAAAATTCATTTTTATTTAAAACATGTTGAAAAGGTAAAAACTTTGAGACACCGGCTGGCAAATTTTGGCGTTTCATATTAGGAAACTGGCACTTTGCTGAATTGAACCATTGCCACGAATTGTGGAGAAAGAACTCGCATTCTCAAATTACTGCCAAAAAGACGATAAAATTCCGTTTTTGGCGTTACTTATTCGTCAAGACACAAGCATCGGCACATTTCAAAGTGTGCCAATGCTTATACAAGAAGCAGATTTTTTTTTCAGATTTCCAACATTTTTTAACTTCCTGATTGAGCCGGGCAATAAAAAATAAATAAAATGAGTCAAGTAGATATTCCAAGTGCGCATGAATATTTGAGCTCGCCGCGTATAATCTCAAAGTCAAAGTTGAGAGGAATCGTTCGACCTCGGGTTTGGCCTTTCTTTATTTTCAAATCGTGTTCCCTCGCTGGCTCGTGAAACTGCAGCGGGGACAAGCTTGCTAACAACCAATTAAATTAGGCGGCGGCATTCACGATTATTCGCTCTGACCCTTCGTCGTTTCTTTTTTGTTCCAGGTGAGTTGACGCGTCCGGCTGTCGAAGCCGCAGGGGCCACCGGATTGACCTCGAGCAAGGCTGCGGGATGATAATGCAACGGGTCTGACCGATAACCATCTAGGAGTTCGTTAACGAGGCCCGAAAAAACCACCGGGTAAAATACAACCGGTCCGGTACGCTACACTGCTCGGACGAGACTCGTCCCACACTCGTTGTGGCAGCGAGAGCCAAGTTTGGCCCTCGAGTCGATCTACGAAATTTCCCTACCTAAAAAATTCCGTGCTAGGAAAAATACCGAAATTCGGGAGGGTCTTGTCGCCGATTTATTCGTAGGCCGGTCAGATCGGCAATCGGTCATGCCGACAATTAAATTATTGAGATTTTTTTTCCGCTCACACCGAAACGATATTCATTTGCTATAATTATCGACTATAATATTCATTGATAGAACTTTCGGTCAAGTCATCGATAGGATGTCAATCGAGTAGAATATTGGTATCAATTTGATCGGTCGAAGAGACGATCATTTCGAACAAAATATTGGTATCAATTCGAACGAAAGAATCGTCGAGGAAACGGAAACTACGCATTTTGAAAATTGTTCGACTTACATAGTTCTGTCCCGGGAATCGTTCGCCGATCGATTCCGATGTTCCCAATAAGGTGCGACGTCTCTGCTCGATCTGAAACGAAAAAAAAAAACGTGCGTGAATATTTAATCCACAGAACAAACGGTACATTTTCCCCCGTGTTTTTTTTTCAAATTCCTATTCAATTATATTTAGTATTTATTACAATAGCATCGCGAAGGAATGTCGCCCGAGCTCAACGATCCGCGTGTTTTCTCATTATTTCGGTGGATCGCTCGCTCGGTAAAATCGGAAGTTATCTCCCTCGATTTTACAAGTGCTTGACGAGAAATTCCAAGCCCATCTGCCTTCTCCGAGCCGACGGATATAAAGTTATTCTCGGTTCGTCCGGAAAGTTTCGCTCGTCCTTCGGATACGATAATCCCCGGATTGAAGCTCGCTCGTACCGAAGCAACGCACAAGCGCTAAAAACGATAAGTCCCGATCCGTATACTTATGCAAATTGTAGACTATTCACTGTCCTGTCGAGGTGCATAACGTCGTGCCCGCCAGCACGACCAATTTATTCCCTCGTCGAATCCGAAGACCCCGAGCTTTCGCGCGGGCGCTCGGGCATTTTTTTTCCTCCGACTGTGGAAGAGCCGATAGATTCGCGGTGGCGATACGGACCCGGCGTCTGCGACCGCGGAGGATCGCCGGCCCGCTGGGGAACATTTGCCTCGTCCCTCTCTCGTCGTTATGCGGCCGGTGCTGCCCGCTACGAGGAGCGCATCCTCGCGCGGGCGTCCTCGTTTTACAAGTTGTTTTACAAGGATGGGATACGAGAGTGCCGCGTGCGGGGCCCTCGAACGACGAGGGAACGACGGGATACGACCCTCTCTACGAGGACGATAAGAGATGCCCGGTCCCGCGCGCTCGACCGGCCACCCTCTCCGTCTCGCTCTTCGCCGACATCTTTTTCTCTCTCGCGGCTTATTTCATTTTATTTTATTTTATTGCGGTAGTAATAGTGCATTTATTGACGGTATGCCAGATGGAACAATTTTTGAGCATTGCATGACATAACGTAGATTCTCGTGAGAACATACATATGTATATTGCCAATTAGCCATCGACCTAAGTCCTTCAGCCATTTATTTTATTTTATTTTATTTTATTTTATTTTATCTTATTTTATTTTATTTTATTTTATTTTATTTTATTTTATTTTATTTTATTTTATTTTATTTTATTTTATTTTATTTTATTTTATTTTATTTTATTTTATTTTATTTTATTTTATTTTATTTTATTTTATTTCATTTTATTTTATTTTGTTTTATCCGGCGGATCTATTCGAATTCTCGTGTTTCGCAGCGAGCACGACCGGCCCATCCGACTCGGCGGCCGTTTATCGCCGGTGAGCTTTGACCTGGAAGCAATTACGTTTTTCTAGTAGCATTGTAAAGTTGAAACCGGCCCGGTAACGTCGTAAATAAAACTCGTTACGCGACTCCGGACGCAATTATTCTGTATCGTTAATTTAGGTGGATTTCGACGTGGCTGAGTCGGCCACGTGGCCCACGCTCCGCCGCCGAGATTTCATAGAGACGTCGCGCGCTTCCAAGCGTCCGAATCGTGAGCAGGCTTAGAGCGCAGCCAATGCGAGTCAAAGTCAAGGATGGAAATTTGTGAGATACGGCCTCGGCGATCCGATTGCAACCGAACGCCCGTGAGTTGTTTGCGCTCGTGCCGTAACAACCGCTGCATTACCGGCGAGTCCTCGAGTTCTCTTCGTAACATTGTTTACTGCCCGCTCGCGGGCACTTATCTACGAGTTTATAGAGCGACCGTTTTATAGCCCTGCCACGCACGGTCGGAACTCTCCGGTTCGCGAAGTTACCGCGACTCGGATCGTGTGCTGCACCGAATTGCAGCACCGCAGGGACTCTCGATCGATACCGATCGCATCGAAGGCGCGGTCAGTAGTCCGCTATCAATTGCAATAGTCGTAACACTTGTCGTTGCTCCGACCGTACGTTATCAATTTAATTCTGATAACGAGATATGTCGTTTTTTTTATCGATTTAATGATTTACCGATTTTTGTTCCCAAAAGTATTGCTTACGTTCTGCACGATTTTCTGTTAATCATTTTTTTTTTCATACTTTCAGCGTTAGTTCTTAGGTGTAAGATTGTGTGGTCGGAACGGATGGAGTGGCTTTCGTTGGGTTCGTCGTTAAATTTTTGTCGAGGGGTGAAGAAAAGTAAATGTGAAGGGACGAGAACCGACAGAGTTTGAGCAGTTTTTGCTTCCAAGAGAAGCTTTTGTGTCAATTACAATAGTCGTAACTTATCGTGACTTGTCGTTGCGTCGACCGTACGCTGTGAATTTAATTGTGGTGACGAGATATACAGTTTTGTGTCGATTTAATGATTTACCTATTCTTCCAAAAGTATCGCTGGCGTTCCGCACGATTTATTAATAACCATTTACCCCAATAATTGCACCGTTAATTTTATCCACAAGATTTTATGGTCGCAACCGATAGAGTGACTTTCCTCGGGTTGGTCGTTAAATTTTTATCGAGGGATGAAAAAAACAATATGCGAAGGAACGAGAGCCGACAGAGTTTCAGCGGTTCTTGCTTCCCCAAAAGCGTTTATGTCGTGAATCATTCAACCCCCTTCCGCGAAGGGTTCCGCGCGCGTTCTTTCCGAGGAATCTTCGGGACTCGATGTCGAACAAGAAATCTAACACCGTGTCTCGGGCTCCTTGGACATCCCGTCTCGGTTTACCTGCGAACCAGAGGCGGTGCCCTTTTTGACTCGGCTTTTTTCGTCCTTATGGAACGGGTAATTTATCGCGCCTGTCCTCAAATCACTTATTTTTCGAGGATTCCCCGTCCCCGTCGCGGTTATCGCGGTCCCCGCGCCGCAACCCGGGGATAGACCTTGCCCCGCTACAAATTATTCTCTCCCACGGTATATTCCCAGGATCTTTCTCTTCTCCCGATCGAATCCACGCATTTCTTCGATGCGCTCCTTTCTCCAGGTCCGCCGTTCGCGCGGCACGGACGGACTTACGGACACACGCTGCGGAACTCGGGATCCTTTCGATCCACGTCCTTTTGTCTCTGGTGAGGAACCACGCAGTCCCGAGATCCTATCTGGCATAAGTAATTATCCTTCGGACCGGCGAGCGCAGATGCTCGCATCGAAACCCTCCTTCCCTCCCCCCCCCCCCCCCCCCCCCCGCGGGCGACTTCGTTCCTGCCCTAAGGATTCACGGGATTTTTCTACGTTTTTATCGGGACATTATTTTTAACGAAAGACGCCGAATATGTAAAGAATCTGATCTCGAGACTCGATTGTTCGTTTACCGAAGACTCGGATAGCATTTTGAAAACAACCGGGGAATAGTCAGCATACGCACGGAATGGTGGCAAAATTGCGTCATCAAAAAGATAATCGATTTCTTATAAAATTTAAATGCTTCCATCGATTCTCGGGAAAATTCAATGTCAAGGATCGTTTGTGCTAGTCCATTTGTGTATCACATTTTAGAAAGATGTATCGACGGTCAAATGAACCTGAGGGTTGAGAAATTTTCAGTCACTTTTAGGTTGTCGATTTATGAAGTGCAGGCATATTTATGGCAAGGGAACAGCAAAGTTTGGCGGCAAGCAAGTGCACTCTTTTGCCAGCGATACGGTTGGCTGTCTGCGAAATTTTGCTTTCGGGTCTTTTTTTTCTGTTCCAATCTTCATCCCTCGCTCCGGCGCCGAATGGCGAACGCTGCGACGCAACGAAAGCCTCTCTCATTTGGGCGAGCCGAGGGGCGTGTTGCGTCGAACGTATTAACTGTGAATTTCATTGCAGGTCTTCATCGCCGCAAACCAACGGTAACGGAGAGCGATCGTAACTCTCGGAGCAATTGCGAAAGAGAGGAGTCCGGGGGCGATTTATTCGATCGGCAAGTAATTGGCACAGGTCGGATTAATATCTCGCGGAGGCCGGGCTTTTGCCGACCAAGGATCACTTATTTTCTCCCGCGCATTCTCGCCGTCTTATCCTTTCCCGTGATCTCATAAACAAATTACGCGCATTGAGCTACGACCGGTGCGTAATGTCGGTGACTGTCGTAGCACGCCTATTTCCCTGGGGGAACAATTTTCACGAGTTCCGCGCCGCGTTCCGCACACGGCGCGACCTCCGCGTTTCGCGCTCCGGGGACATTGCGATTTTACGCGTGAAGTACCCGCGACTCTCTCTTTCGCATGTTCCGTACTTGCCATTTGCTGAGATTGTATATTTTTTTTTTTTTTCAACGTTTATCTCAATCAGCCGCGTTCGAAGATGCATCGAAAGGAGCGTCTGGAGCGAGCGTCATCGAGAAGAAACCGATAAGGCAGATTGGTAAGTTTTCGATCAAATTGCATAATTTATCCGTAAGATAGATCGCGAGAAGGATCCGATAAAAATTACTATAAATCTGGTATATACTGAGGCGACTTTCAAGTGTATGCAAACTATGGCGACGTCGTGGTAAAGATTGGTATTAAACATAACACATTCTGCTAGATGTTTTGACAGAATATAAGTATTCTTACTAGAAAGTGTCGTAACCGATGGCGTCGCGATCGTGAACCATTTCTTTTAGGTTGACTCGTTGCACCGGGACATTTTATCGATAAAATTTCACATTAACGGAATTCTCAGTTTTTATCCACGAAATTCTTAGCCAGACAAATTGACATTTCCCACCCGATACCTCGTAGACTTCAGTGAAAATTTGGAGCCTCAGCAGCCCTCGAGTCTGCGTACAGCTCGATGGAGTTTCTTCCTTCTTCTTCGCGTTGTTTCTCAATGCTAATGTAAATATCTAGCCTATCGGCTAAGGATTTTAGGTCCATAAAAAACTGGCAAAAAAGGTTCGATTCATCGACCCCAATTGACGTTCAACATTGCCACTTCCCACCCGATACCTCGTATACTTAAGTGAAAATTTGGAGCCTCAGCAGCCCTCGAGTCTGCGTACAGCTCGATGGGGTTTCGTCGTTCTTCTTCCAGTTCTCTTTCTCGAGGCCAATGCGGATCTGGCCTATCGGCGGGTTGTCCGTTGCGGCGTCGCCCGGTTGATTTACGATCGCGCGGCTATTCGACGCTCTCTTTCTCTCCGTAGAACCCGCAAACCCGAGTTCGCCGCTTCTCTGCAACAGCAGCCCGGCGCATTAAACGCGCGGGTCACAATCTTCACCGAGATCGCTCGTTCAGATTCGCGAGTCTCCTCTTCTTTTCCGATAGGCGACCGAGCGGCCGCGCCGCGCATAACGCGCGCGGCCGTGTGGCAGAAGAGGCCAACGCGGACCGCGTGTACGTGCACGTATATTAACCGCGGTACGTGTGCATACACACGACCGGATCCACTGTGCAGGCCGCATACCTATCGACATACCGCGGGATAGATAATAATGGCGGATACCGATCGGCACGCTGTTTTATTGCCGACAGATGTGTCGGCCCGGAGAATCGCGGCACCGTTCGTAATGGCCGACGCGCTGAGGAGTAGGTAATGGGCCAAGCTCCTCGCCGGACCGACTGTGCACTCTCCAACGACCGTTGCCGTACAACACTGTACTCGCAAATTCTATTATTTTTCATTTTTTATTTATGTATATTTTTTTTATTACGTCTTTTGAAAATTCTATTATTTTTCATATTTTTGTGTATATTTTTTTATTACGTCTTTTGACACAGTCACGTTTTAGCTTTTTCTCCGGGAATTCTCGAAAAAAAAAATAATGGGGCTGGTAATGGGCCAAGCTCCTCGCAGGACCGACCGTGCACTCAGCGACCGTAGCCGTACAAAGCTGTACTCGCAAATTCTATTATTTTTTATTTTCTTCAATATTCCTTTTTATTACGTCTTTCGCCAGAGTCACGTTTTAGTTTTCTCTCGGGGAATTCTCGAAAAAAAAATTATAATGGAGCATCGGCGACCGAGCTGGTACCGCGGACGCGCCGAGGGGAAATCTTTCCTCGACGGCGACAAGATCGCGAGGAGCGAACGGGAGAGCTTCCGCGTTGCTCGCTCGTTTCTCCTGGCGTCGATCAGTTCGATTTCCGACGAAAGGTGTAGTAAAAAAAAGAAACTAAAAAAAAAAATGGCACGCAGCCAAAGTCCGCAAATTCCCCGGACGGTTTCTCGGTATCGACGAGCTAGAGTTCGCCCGAGAGTCCGGTGGTTTCAGCCAGCGATTCCGCGAAGGTGAAGCCGAGGAGGCAGCTTTCGTAGGCGTGAACCGTACGGAGTCGGGCCGGTCGCGGCCCCGCGCGATGTTCCGCGCCCGTCCGCGAATACGCTGACGGAACCGGTGCAAAGTAACGTTGCGAGTGAATCGGCTTCGTGAACCATTCGCGGACTCTCACCTTGAGGAGTCTTCGGCGCTGGAGCGACAGCGGGGGAGACGCCGAGGCGGGTCGCGGTGTGCGCGGAGGTGAGGAGTTTAAGGCGTTGCCAGGCCGTGCTAGCCGGTTCGCTAATTATCGAGCCTCGGTGCAAAGCCAACAATGCTACCGACTGTCAAGGTCCGAGACTGCGAAGGAGGCTTTCGCGACCCGGAGATTAGAAGTCGCTTGCTAAAAGAAGACCGCGAACCGGTAGAGGAGTTAGAAATCCCAACATCGGGCGAATTCGCCTCGGTTCTTCCTTATCAAAAAAATGTATGAAAATTTTTTTGCATTTTTACCCAAAGCATGTCGAATTTAGGGGCAATTTGAAATTTGAATTTAGGGGTAATTGTCTAAATGGCAGAGGCGTAAAAAGGGAAGTCCTGACTTGTGTGTTCCACATTCGTCAAGAACTGCCTTTCCACACCCACGCCATATAAATAACTATTATTG
This sequence comes from Amblyteles armatorius, assembly GCA_933228735.2. NCBI lineage: Eukaryota > Metazoa > Arthropoda > Insecta > Hymenoptera > Ichneumonidae > Amblyteles > Amblyteles armatorius. Next base: position 15,400,551 of record OW121690.1, read on the forward strand.
TACCATCCAAATAACACCCTAGAACGTATGTCACCGGCCTCGGTCAATCCAACCATTTGCTTTTCTCACTCTAAGAACGCGCGATGAAAATTACGACCGCGAATAGTCATATTTTGCAATAAGGACCGCGAGTCCGATATCTCTCGTTCGACCGCCACGACGCGGTAAAAATTCAGCCGGCGAGGTAAATTTTCGCTACGACGTCGAGCGCACGGAGTCCTGCAGCGCGGCGGCCCGCGGTTGGCCCAGCAGCGGTGGAGATTATCGAGACTCCAGGAACCCGTTCTTGGCGCGCTTCCAGGACACGACGAATAGAAAGTTGCACCTCGAGGCGCGCGCGCGCGAGAACTTCGCTAATGATGAATAAGCCCGTTGGATTGTTAGGCGATCGCGATCCAACGTCTTCCAGCAAATCGAACAGCTCCAACCTCTTCGGGGCGCAATCGCGAGCGGGCGCGTGCTCGGTCTTCCCGCGATGCCGCGCGTTATCCTCTCGCCGTGGAATTCGAGTTCGCGGTCGACAAAAAAAAATACATATATATATATATATAAAAATAAATAAAAGGGGTTTCTGGACTACGGGAGACTTCATCGCTCTCCGGGCCGAAATGAAGGAGTCCGGCTCGGGCGAAAGGGGGCGTCCCGGGGCCGCGGACCTCTGGCATCGCTCTCGACACCCTTGTACGAAATTAGCAATTTTAATGGCTGCCCCGAAGGTGGTTCTTACTGTCCCGCTGTCGGCTCGAGCTGCCTCCAGCAAATTCGTTCTCTTTTCGTTCGAATCGCCAACAGCCCCCCTCGACCCCTCCGCTTCCCTCGGCCGTCCCGTTCCCCGCCTCATAGACGCTTCCACCGCGCTCTTTTTCCTCCCCGCACCGCGCCCGAGGAACATGCCCGGTTAATTTCGAGCTCACTGTTTCTTAAACTGCCAATAATTATACCCTCCTCGTCGGTTCCCCATTTTCTCGACTCCGCGCCGGCTCTCCGAAGGGGGTCCGCGATGTTAACGAGCCTCGGCGGAACGGACCGCCGGAATGCGCTCCCCCCCCCCCCCCCCCCCCTCCCTCTGTGTACCGACATCGGTGTCAAATACGACATTATGTTTGCCGTTCGATAGAAATTACGCAACGTATACGAATACTGGCGATGTTTAGACTGCTCGAACGCGCAGTTAACGATTGACTCGTAAATATTTTGGGCGCGATCACGTATCCGCATCGTCGGGCGGGATGTGTGGTGGCTTCGGCTTAGGGTGCGTTCACACGAAACTACGTGCGGAACACGGACGAGCCGGTCGGTCAACAACACGGAACGGTGGATTGGCTGCACCCAGAAAAATAATTTATTTAAAGGGTGAGCTGCAAATAATTATTTTGATCAGATGGATGTTTGTTTAATTGAAATGAAAATTTATTCTATTCAAATGAGTTATTTGAATTAAATATGTATTCGTTTCATGGCGCGTATATTTGCATCGATCACGCTCTGTGTGTGAATATCGAAAGGCCTGTCTGTGTTCCGCACTTACACTGTAAAAAAAATTCGTATGAAATTTGATGTACCGAACTGGAAGTTTTTATGCAAAAATTGTCGTATTGAATTTAATGTACAATTGCGATGAAAAATTAATGGAATTTTACACCGAAATTTAAGTTACTTATTAAAAGTAAAGTATTTCTAAAGTCTGTAATATAAGGTGCGATAATTTTTCAACACAATTGTACATAAAATTTAGCATACGAGTTTATGCATAAGAACTTCCAATACTTTTACAGCGTGTGCGATCCGTTTTAGCTTCTCGGACCGGCATAATCTCTGACACAGTGTGAGTACATGTAATCGGGCCTGTGTGGGTACGGAGTGAACGATACACAAAGGGTTACAGAGACGCTCTGTCAGGGATACCCGGTTGATACAAAGGGCTCATTAGATTCCAACTCCGATTCGGAAGGCAAGCTCAGCCGTAGGAGTCGCTCGGATGCTGTAATAAAATCTCTGTTATACACCGGGACAGAGCTGTACGCACTTATCGTACGTCGGGCCGAGTAGCTGAATTGTGCTGAGAGTTGCACACGGAGTAGCTCTCGCCTTCCATCCGCGATGCCCGCTGCCGGTGCACTTACGGTGACACCCGCTGGGCAAAAGCGGGGCCCACTGCGAGGAACCGGTACCCATAAAGAGCTCAAAGTTATTCATCACGCGCCTCGAGAATCAGAGGGATTATATTCTCGCTGTTGACATTCGCGGTTGTCTCCGGCAATTCCATCGCGCATCTCTCGTCCCGATGTTCATGAAGATGGGCGCCGACTTTATGGTCGCTCATTTTTTGGTCAATTGACCGTCAGGCTACCGTCAATTGGCCGGCTCGGAAATTACCGCACTGTGACAACAGCGACGTTAACGATAAAATTCTCCACGGTCCGAACTTCAAAATTAACCAAGTTCCAATCTCGTTGATCGGAAAAATAAATTAATTTCGTACACGTTTTATATCATTGTTTTATCGATTAAAAAAATGCAAATGGTTACGAGGAGTCAAGGAAGGAGAAAAATTGGTTTGGAATCAACCTAGACTACTAAAAAGTTGCCCAAATTTGTGACAAAAAAATGTCGCTCAAATCCCAAACAAATGTTTTGACTATATTCGTCACCCCGAACAAAAATGACGATCATGGCACAGCAAACATTTTCTGGAATCAAAGAGGACGGTCACTTTTTGGTCAATTGAAGTTTAATAAAAATGGCCGTTCCGGCACATCTCTGGATGTTCACCTTTGCGTCGCGCGCTCCTCGCGACCCGCGAATGCGGCTCGCGGAGAGTGTGACGCTCCCGGTGCAGAAGCGGCGCCGCGAGCCGGCTTCATCAATCTCCGATGGCCCCCGAGCGAGGATTAATTGTAATATATCCTTTGCGAGGTATTCGTTCGTGCCGTGAAAAAAAAAAAAAAAAAATGAACGTATATATAAATTTCGCAGACTCCGCTTATATTATCCTCGAGTGGACCTCAGGAGTGTTACAAGCGCGTGCTCGTTGTTGGGAGTTTGTACAGAGTCGTAACTGCGCGACGGCGAGTGAGGGAGTCCTTATCGGATCGGGCGAGCGCACACAGTGTGCCCGATTATTCGCAATATTTGCCAGCCAGTCGGTATAAAATTTAAAAAAAAAAAAAAATATCGATAACGAATGGCGATAAAGGTACGGCTCGGGGGAGCCCGTGATTGGACGGCTCGATCCGAGATACGAGCTGCGCCTATCGAGAAACTTTCCGAGACGGCCGAGAGTGCGTGGTGCGTGGTGCGTGCCGCGGAATACTTGCAGGCACGACGCTTGCCGAGGAAATATTGCGAAGGCGAATGAGAAACGCTTCGCTCGAGGCTCGACGATTCTTTGTACGGTGACTCGCATTACCCGCGCTTTTGTCCCGCGACCGGCGAGGCTCGATCGCTAAAACATCGCGCGCTCCGGCTATGATCGGTCTCGTACCTGCCGCGATCGCGCGTACGTGCAAGGTCGGGCATTCCTAGCGGAGGAATTCCATTAGTCTTCCTAGAGCAGCATCTGGGAAGGTCTGAGGAAGGCTCCGTGGCACGTACGAGCCCTGCGAGGCGGATCCGCCGGGACGGGTGTAATGCTCGTTGCTGGATCCATGATCGAGGAAGCCGTGCAAATCATTGATTCCGCTATCGGCTCGTTTAGCATGGACGGCAAACGAGTTTTTTCATTATGATAATCCGGCGAATGCTACACGTGTGGAAATCGAGAATAAAATCTACGGAGAACTTTTCCGGCGTTTCTGTGCAACGAGATTCGCATCATTTGCACTGTTAGCTTCCGATCGACGAACGGTCTGGCTGCAGTGTAAAAAAAAATCGCAAATTTACACAGTAAAAAAATCGTAAACTTACACTAAAAAAAATCGTTTGAAATTTAATGTGTCGGACTGGAAGTTTTTATGCAAAAACGAGTTTTATTAAATTTCATGTACAATTGTGATGAAAAATGTATTTTCAGTGTATTAACAACATTGGGAATACTTTGTTTTTAATAATTTACCTCAATTTCAACAAAAAATTAATATACGCTTTTATTGAGATTAAATTACTTTTACAGTAAAATCAAAGTAAATGATTAAAAAATGAAGTATTTTCAATGTTTTTAATACGCCTAACATTAATTTTTCATTACAATCGTACATGAAACTTAATATACCAGTTTTTGCATAAAAACTTCCAGACCGGCGCATAAAATTTCATGCGACTTTCTTTTACAGTGTATGATCGTGTTCTTGTCTGCTGCAACGTGCGTACGTGCAACGTCGGGCATTCCTAGCAGCGGAATTCCATCGGTCTTCCTAGTGCAGCAAGTAGAAAGGTCTTACGAAGGTTCCGTGACACGTTCGAGCTCTGTGCGGCAAAGCCGCCGGGACGCGTGTAATGCTGATTGCCGGATCGCATGAAAGTGATTGATTTAGTTATCAGTTATCAGCTTGTTTAGCCTGGACGGAAAACGAGCTTTCCCATTATGATAATCCGGCAAATGCCACGTGCGGAAATTGAGAATAAAACGCGCCGAGAGCTTTCCCGACGTTTCAGTGCAGCGAGACTCGCTGCACGGGGGACTGGACGATCGGCTTTGCGAGCAGAATGTATGGGCCGGGATGTGTGCACCTCTGTTCCGACGTGGGCGGACTCGGCTAGACACCCGGAGACCCTCGATTATTCGAGTCGCAGAAAGCCGAGAGTCAGCTCCGAGGCGTGGACCAACTTTCGTGACCTTATGGTATTCCGTGCCGTTAACCCTTTCTCTAAATTTCACTTCTTCAATTTTACCGCACGATTACCCTGTGCAAAGAAGTAAATGGTTGGATCAACCGCGTTCGAAGGTGTTATTCGGTTGGTGCAACAAAACTGTTTGTTTGAATCGACGCACTGCAACGGGGCAGTGCGAATCGTTTCTGAATTGTGGATCGAGACATTGCGCGATCGTTTTTTATGTTTTAATTTAGTTTTAACAGAAGAACACGTGTGAGCTACCGGCAGCTCCATGTCCATTAGTTCATATTGTTGCCATTGTAATCCGAATATAAATCTGCTCACTTTCGACCCGCCGCTCGATTAGAGCGTGAAATGACTGGTAGCCGCGTTTCTCTTCGCACTCGCGTTATACACGCACGGGGGGGGGGGGGGGGGGGGGGTATCGCTGATTAGAAATTCATTCACGGGATGACTGGCAGAAGCCCGCGAACTCCCCGAGCACTTTGCATTGATCGAGAAATATACGACCAGAACAAAAAAGTGGCTGTGCGCAACATTGCAGAAAATGTAAAGGGTTAAACTTTCGCGAACTTTTGAATCGTGGGAACGCGAACGAATCTGAATTCTATTGAAAAATAATCATTCTGAGAAAAATCTTGAGATACGTTGGCTGTTAGGACGAAAGGTCGGGAGGTAAAAAAACGCCTTCCATCCTAACTCGAATTCGCAGCCTCGAGGCGCCAGGCGACAGGATTTGGGTTCGAATTTTAAGACGTTGGTTGCAACTTGAGATCATTCTAGATCGAACTTAAGATGGAAGTTTGGCCCGAACTTCATTGCGTGCGTACGATCTTTCTCAAGTTTGAACTTCAAATCGAATCTCAGTTTGAATTTGATTTTCTGTTTATGTTTGAACTTCAGTCTGAACTCAAATTCGATCGTAAGTTCGACCTTAAGTTCAGAATAATAAGAAGATAATTGAATGTCCTAAAATTCGACCCTCAGAATCGAGGTTTTTACGATTTAAAAAAAATATATATCCGTGAAGCTACGACTTGATATGTGGCAGCGTTAATTGATCCGAGTTTCTCAAAATGGCCGAACTACCTGACTCTTTCCCGTGACTCTTGGAGAGCGAGCCATCCCGAGTGGGGAAAAAGGAATCTCCATTTTTCTGTTTGTTCCTTTCTACCTCTCGACGCTGGCGAACTGTGTGCGAAGAATGAAGATTCCTGAGTTCCCTTTTGTGGGCCCATTAAACACGCTTTTACCTCGAACTTTGTGGACACAATAGAGCTCCGCAGGTTCTCCTCCCCCGCGGTACCGCCTATACATACCTCCGTACGTATACCTGTACCTAGTCCTACCTTCCGTAAATCAAGAAAAGGCATAAAACCACCGTAGAACACAGAACAAGCTTACAATCCTCGGCTCCTCCGGCTCTGCGAGTCGTAAAAAAAAAAGGTTAAGCGCCTTCGAACATACTTTCCGGAAGACATTGATTCTCGTTGTTCTCCCACCGAGGCCCGTGCACGCATTTCTCGATCTTCCGTATTCATAAAGCATCGAAAACTACCGCAACGACCAAACGAACAACTCTGAGAATTAATTTCTGTTTGTTACTATTCAGCCGGATTTTCGAAACGACGGTAAAATATAATACGTGAACGAGCCGCGACGAGGTTTTAACGACGTCCGAATACCGGGAAGAAATTTCACCGCACGCTCCGCCGGTTATGTGCGCGCGCGATACAATGAGAAACGAGTCCCCTTTCATACTCCGGTAAAAAAAAAAAAAAAAAAATGAAAAAATAGAAGAAAAACAAAATAACGCTGGGCATAGGAATAATAACGATGAAATTAGATGGAGATAAAAATGGATTTCTTAATGGCAGCGGCAATCAAGCATGAGCGATGGACCGATACGGCGTGATTGCAGTTTCACCCGATCCGTGACACCCCCCCCCCCCCTCCCCCTTGCCCCGTCTATCGCTGCGCCGCTATTATAATGTTGCGAGACTGCTATTGGTGAAACCTGTGCCTGGCTATATACGGAACGGAACAGCACATAGGAAACCGCTTCTATACACTCTGGACCATCGACCCGAAAAAAGCGAGCATCCCCGCTCGCTGTACCTTGCCTAGCGTCCACGGAGAAATTGTGATCTCTACACCCGGAAAAATAATTTATTTGACGGGCAAATAAATGTCTGTTTAATTTAAATTAATAGTTATTTGAATTAAATATATATTTAAATAAAATTAAATATACATTTGAACGACATTACATCAAATATGCCTTTGAAACATACAATTATTTGCGGGCTACCCGTCAAATAAAATATTTTTCTCGGTGTAAATATTGGAAGGTTTCGCACGGGTCAATTTTCAGTACCCGGCCCGATCGCTAGGTACAGATGGGGGATGCTGCAATTTCTCCGACTGCCTCCAATGGACTAATCGGGTGAAAATACAAAAAAAAAAATGCGAAGAGTGAAAACTTGGAAGAATCTTTATACCAGAACGAGTGCCGGAGTTTGGTCCAGCGCAGAGTTCGCAGACTCGCAGAAACTCTCGCCCGGAACGGAGCGCAATATTTTCGTTCGCGCAGTCCCGACGTAATTTACAGCGCGCTCCCTTTATGAAATATACCGAGATAAGAGTCACGAGGCACCGTACCGACGTTGAGAGGAAGAGAAGGCTTCGGGCACGGCTCAGCTCGAGGGATTTACGCCTCGCACACTCGCGCATCGGCGACGCGGCGAAGACTATACTCGGGCCCCGTGCACGACGTGTATTCACGTGTGTACGTACGTGCTCGCTGGCTGACAAAAAAAAATTAAGAAAAAAAAAATGGAAAAAAAATAAGGACAGAAATAGCGGCAATTACTGTAGCGAGTCGAGGGTACGAGAAAGAAAGAGGTTCAGGCTAGAGAGCGAGAATCGTATCCATCATCCGAGGTCATTTGAATAGCCCGGCCGGAGGAGCGAGAGAGCGTGAGTATGAAAAAAAAGCAGAAGAGGAAGGAGGGGGGATGAGGATGAAGGGGAGAGAAGATGCTGGGGAAGAGGGAGAGCGAAAGCGAGAAGGAGGACGAGAGATGCAGCGCCAACAGCAACGTCGAGGTATACTTAAGGTAGTCCTTGCGAATAGTGTTCGCTTCGCATAAGTTTCAGATAAACGAGAGGGAATTCCAAACACTTCTCGATGTTATAAAAATCCGAAAAAAATCAAGCATGTTAAATATGCTGAAAATATTAATTTTGCATAATAATAATTCCAAAATGTTGTTAACAAATTGATGAGAAATAAAATTGTTGAAAAAATCTCGCGGAAAGATAACTTTTTTTCTGTGATGAAAATTATTCGTTCTTTTTTCTGTAAACGTATGAATTTTATTAGATTTTTTAATGCACTTTGAATTTTTTGTTTCTTATGTGGGAAAAATGGGTGCAGTCAGTGAATGAATGTTGATTTAGAAATGTAGCGCTCATTTGACTAGTGTGAATCGCTCCGAGCTCCTTGAGTCTCGTTGCAATAGTCGAGTTTACAGGGCCACAGCGCGAGAGGAGTTCTCGCGGGACTGCGAAGATCGCTCACGTGGTCCGGACTGTTCAGAGTCTGCGGGCGCGCGCGAGCGACGGAGGAAGGAGGACGGAGATGAGCCGAGAAAACCGGTCGGCCAGGAGGTAAACACGCAAAGGTGACGTACTCTCGGTTCGCCGGTGTACGTACGGCTCTCGCTCTTTTACCCGGCCTCCGTACCCTACGTACAGCTCACACTCTCGGCGATCGTCGTCGGGCGCCGAAACTCTTTGAGGATCCGGAGTGACGACGCGACGCTCATAAATCGCGAGGCTCTTACCCAATGCCGTATTCAATAGTCGAGCAACTAACGGATTATACGCCGTGTCGCGATTTCGCTAATACATATTCGTTTATTATTATTATTTTTTAAAAATTATTTATCAAATTTTTTATTAATCTCGCCGCAGCGCGATAGCGTTGAAAGCGCCGGCAAGGCGGTTTTTGGTAGCCCTTGGGAATTGTGTTTGGTTGGCATAAGTTTAATCTCTTGACTCGATGACGATTTTTGAGTACCAAAAGAGGATCGGTTCTCGATTTGAACGTGAGAACTACAAGACGATTATTATTATTATTTTATTTTTGTATTAATCTTGGGTCACGTTTCCGGGGAGGGTTTGTTGAACAATTTTATTTTTTTCATTCGTTTTTCGACTCGATGACCATTTTTAAGTACCAAAATAGCTTCAGATCTCGATTTAAAAGTGACGACCAGGGGACGATTCTTGTTACGTTTTTAATTTTTTTTTTTTTTTCATCTCGCCGGAGCGCGATAGCGTTGAAGTGTGCTGCACGGGGGGTTAAGTGGTCTCTCGCCGGGCGAATCGTAACAAACGACCGAATTGGTTGGGCGCATGGCTTGGCGGGACACACGACTTCCTCTCCCTCAGGTCCTGCGCCGAATCGGGCCCGTGGGCCGCTTTGCAAGAGTGCAATCGCCGCCGAACAATGAGAGGAGGAGGCGAGGGACGTCGGCGAATCGCTCGCTGGAGGGAGATCGAGGTTGGCGGAAGAAAAAAGAAGAATCCCAGGACACCCAGGACACCGCGGATCCTGCGTCGCGACAGGTGTAGCAACCTGTTATTCCGGCGGGTTCGCTCGTTGTATTGAGAATCCGCGATTCGCCCTTGCCGGGTCGGAGGGGGGGAAAAAAAAGGAACTATTGTTTGCGAAATCGATGTATCGCGACGCGAGCGTACAACGGAAGGAACGAGGAGAATCGGCGCTGCGAGACCTCCTGGCCCCGCATACATGCATTCGCTCACTGGCGGAGGGCGCGGAGGTAATTCGCGGAAAAAGTTGCGAAATGGAGCTGGTTTGAACTGAGAACTACAAGACGATTGTTATTATTATTATTTTATTTTTTTTATTCATCTCCCGTGAGATTTTCTGAATATTTGTTGAAAAATTGTATTTGTTTCGTTCGTCTTTTGACATGATGGGGATTTTTGAGTACCAAAAGACCATCAGATCTCTATTTGAAAGTCATTACTGGAGGACGATTCTTATCGTAAATTTTTTTAAAAATTAATTTCATCTTAGGTTTCCGCAAGATTTTTCGAACAATTTTACTTTTTTCACTGATCTCTTGATGTATCGCGAGGCAAGCGTACAACGGGAGGAACGAGGAGAATCGGCGCCGGGAGACCTTCTGGCCCCGCATACATGCATTCGTTCTCTGGCGGAGGGCGCGGAGGTAATTCGCGGAAAAAGTTGCGAAATCGAGCTGGTTTTTCGGTCGGGGAGAGAAGCGCGGAGGACCAGGAGGCATCTGGTTAACCGGGCGGGACGGCTCCGTTTCCTCGTTGACTTTTAAACCGGGCAGTCGAGGGGACTCTCGCGGACGGACCGGGACGAGGAGTCGCGAGAGACGAGGCACGTGGAGGACTCTTCGGCGGCGGAAAAAAAGACACGCGGTCACTCCGCCCGATTCGACTCCGAGAAGATACGCTCGCGTTATCGTTAATCTCATAAACTTGGCGAAATCGGAACGAGTCGGAATCGGGGACGAATACGACGTTTATAACATGTTTTGTCGTCGAGGACGGGAGAGATAGGGAGCGGCGAAAAAAGAGACCGAGACAGTTTACGAGGGCCGGAGCTACCCGGTCGCGACGTTCGCGAAGATTTCGACCATTTTTATAACTCGATCGTTATTTTTCGCGCCGGGTCCGATCGTCGGGCTGGGGAATAGCCGCGTGACGATTAAGGATCGAGGATAGAGTGATCGGAAAAAAGCACCGCGTTAGTGAAGTTGCGAAATATCGCGGTCGGTAATGGAAACTGTAATCAACTTTTCTTGCTGGTGTTGATGGGCACGGTCATAAGACAAGGTTTGTCGAAAGGCTAGATCGTAGCCGCTTAGGGTAACAGTTGTCTTTTAACCGTTCACGCCGGTAGGGATGAGAAAAGTCGATTACAGTTTTCGATACCGACCGAGCACGCGTTCTCTGGGGAGGAATTGGCTTCGAACATCCTCACTGACAAATGCTCGAAATCCAATTGCGTGTACGAACCTTTGAGAAATAGTCCGAAACACATATTTCATGCATCATTTTTTTTTATTTAAATTTTCTTCGAGTATTACACGTCGGCTCGCTATGCGTAAAAGGAACGACCATCGGTCTCGGTCAGTGCGGCGAGTAAACTCCAAGAGACCGCCAAAGGGGGTCTCTCGGTGCGGGTACCGTGCCGCGCGTCGTCCATCGTCACAATATTTGCCACTTCCTTCGATTTCGCAAATATTGGCGCTCGTGGGAGTCCTCGTGGGCGGCGGTCAGCGAGATTTTTTCAGCCCGGAAAAAGAATCAAACGGGCAAGCGTGACGTCGTCCGTCAGAAGAAAATTTTCCCGAGGCAACCGAGCGCGCATCGCAAGTGCCGGAAGAAGGGGCTCAAAGATCGCTTCGCAGGCTCGGCCTTCTTCGGATCCTCCGTTGGGCTCTACCGTTGAGCCGTATCTTTTAAGTTTCATTTAACAGTAAAATATCTATTTTTCATGAAAATTTTTGTAAATTTCAAGCAAAAGATTTGTAATTTTAATATCTGGTATTTTTATTCCTAATCCCATCCTAATTCCACCCTAATTCCATGTACCGGGGTCATTTTCGGCGGCGCGCTACCACGCCCACAATTATCAATAGAAAAATCTGATAAAATTCACGGTTGATCCTTAGAATGTCATTTTGAAGTGCGAATAGGAATTTTTCGGATATTGTTATTTAAACAAAAAAAAATCATCAAATGTCAAGCAATGCGCGGAAAAAACGCTTTTCGGGTTTTTCGGCCCGGACAAAAACAACTCCCCTACATGGAGTGAGTTTTAATTTCATCAGTGTCTTTGCACTTCACAATAAAAATGAATAGCCGGCTAGGCCGCGGCTAATTTTCAGCCGGTCAAACCATCTCAGCCGGCTAAGACGGCTTAGCCGACGAAACTGTAATGTCCATTAGCCGGATAAGATTTTTTAGCCAGCCAGGACGGCTCAACAGCTCCGCAGGATTCCTGCGGAGCTCGCTCGCGCTATTAAAGTAAATCGGACGCAGCGGGAAGGAGCCAGAACGTTCCGCCGCGAGAATCGCGAATGGGACTGCACGAGCGCCGATGATGAAGAAGATCGCCGGCGGGCGAAACGCTCGATGAAAAATGAGCGCCGGGAATGAGATTTCGCTTCGTCCCAGCGGCGGATCGGCGATTCATCGCAGCAACGCGCAATGAGACGGGGTTTATTTGGCTCGGGTTTTATCGAAGAGCGTCCGTCGTGCCTTCTCCGGTTCGGAGACATACACAACTCGCCAAGTCCATTACGGGCGAGAGACGCGGTCACGTAGCTTCGCGGGACGCGAGGTCGTTCGGGATTAAACAAATAATATGCCTTCTGGATTATGCCATTAAGGAGACGCGTTCTCCGAAGAGCGCCGAAGGCAACGCCGAGTCGAACCTACGGAATCGAAGAGCATTATGGCGATTATATACACCGATGAGCTCCGCAGTTATTCCCCGTACGGAGTACAGTTACGACGACGACGAGGAAAGATAACAATGGTCGAGCCGACGGTCGATGAATTTTTCGAAAGACGTCGGTGTAAAAACAAGAACTTCTTGTTTTAGGAACCAATTTCTTCGATGGATAAACGAAACACTGTAACTTTTAAACGGAGGTTACAACCGAATATCTGGACGGTGAATTCGTCGAGAGACTTTGGAGGAAGAGAATGAGCCGCTCAAAATCGATACCTCAAAATCGAGCAAAAATCAAGGATAATTCTCCGAAAAAACTGTACCAATACCTTTTACCGAACGAGCACCTTTTCTGAACCTTTTCGAAAATTAGCCCAAGCTTAATTATTAGCCCGAACTCTCGGATTCAAAGAGCATTACGGCGATTATGTACACCGAACGATCCCCGAAGTTAGTCCCCGTACAGAGTACAGTTACGACAAGCACGAGGGAAGATAATGATGATCGAGCCGACGGTGTCGATAAATTTCTCGAAAGGCGCCGGCCGTCCCGCTGGCGAGAGCCACCGGTTCCGGCGGAACCCTCCTTCGCCCCTTGGAAAATCGACCACCCTCGACGCCGGGGACGCCTCGGGGTGCGGTCCGAGTTCTTAATCGTCTCACCGCTCGCTGACACCGCTCTTATTTGTTTATCGCAAGAAACAAGAGGACCGCGCGCGATCCACTTCGGAGGGACTCGATCATCGGAACGGAATATATTGTGCCGCTTGCAGGTAGCTCTTAAAATAATTTTATTTTTTTTATTTTTTTTTCTGCTCATAAAAGGGCCACGAGAATCGGCGCCGTCGCTCCCCGAGGGCCGGTGCTCCTTTCCCGGCCAGGAGCCGTCGTATTTCACGCGTACAGCGGCATGCGGTGCGGAGCGTCCTCGGTGGGAAGGAGGCACGGACTCGACGGTGCGAGAAACGAAATATACAGTGCCCCGTGGCCACTTCAGATCGATCTCGTGCCGAGCATGACTTCTTGTTGCCTCCTCGTCGGAACGAATAAAATGTCCCGGGCCGGAGCTCGGCCGTCGACCGGGAAGTAAGAAAGGGGCACCTGATGACGCGCCGAAATTAGGCCCACGCGTTCGCTCGGCGACTTGTTGATTCCGTCTATATATAGAATGCGAATTGACCGCTCAGCGTTTCCGCGATAACGGACCGGCGACTGAGCGTTCCCCGCGGGAACGGCGCGGCGAACAAAGGCTTCGAACGCGCTCTCCTATCGCGCGTCTATCCGGAGCTGCGCAGTACATTGAGAACAGGATACTTGTTTAGTGTTTGAAGTAATTTTCAGCACTTGGAGTACTTTTTTTTTACTTGCAGTATTTTAGGACGTCAAGTACTTTCTTACGTTTTCAAGTACAAGTATCGATAAGTATAATTTTAACGACAATTTATCTTTATAAATGTATTTTGAAAAAATTAGAAGGGACAAGAACGGACCCTTTTCGTGTTTTTAATGAAATTTTGTATGAAATTTTTTAACGGAGTTTTTGTTACTTCGAGTACAAAAGTACTTGAGGTATTTTTTCGGTACTTCGGCTAGTTTCGCTATCTACGATCGGGAGATTGTGTACTTTCATAATTGCACGAAACCAGCTCTTAATCGGAAAGTCACCGGCGATAAGGCCGGTTTGCCGAGCCTGCAATGTGTGACAATAAAAAAAACCTAAGCTCCCGATGACGAGATCACGGGCTCCGCGGTCTACGCGCACGCAGATAACGAGAACAGTCACGTTGATTATTATTGATCTCGCTGCGGGTGATACGCGCTCTTTCGCCTCGAGAGTAAAAAGAAAAAAAAGAAAAAAATATATATTTCGCAACCGACTCGTGAAAGTAATAATGCGAACAGGACGAGGGTTGAGAGAACGAGGTGTCGGCGCGTATCCTGGCCGGAGGGAGATGAGCAAGGACGACCCGACGATCGATACTCGAGAACCCAGCGGGTGTCCGGCGACCAGCGACAAAACGAATATCTTTTGCCTTTTTGTATTGAAAGTTTTGCGAGCCATTGTTCCGCCGATCGTAATACCTGTTAACGCAACGGGGCCAAGTTTCTCGACCGCGACGGGGGTCGACCGTGCCAAACAATGTTTTTTTTACCCTCCCCGAAATAGCCCAACCACTTCACAAACTACAATGCCAGACTATAGATACATAGGGGAGACCGGGGCAAAACGGGGCGCCTCGACTAAAAATAGGTATTGGGGGCAACACGGGCACTGTGGTAACTTTCTTGTAAACGACTTATTTCAGTTTTCTGACGGTCCTTAAATAAGAAAAGTGCGGAAAACAAGTCAACATGTTCATGATTTAAAAATGTAGAAACATACTAGAGCTCTACACATGCGACTTCTTGGTTGCAATTTTTTTTTTTTTCGTTTCCATGTGTTATTATTAATAAAAAGACGTCGGCATATCACAAACAACAAACAAAGGCTAAATTAACATTTTTAGTCTTGGTGCCAGTTTTGACCCCACGTCCCCTATTTATATATATTTTCTTCGTGAAGAATTTGACTTATCGTCCGCCCTGTTTGTATGTAAGGAGCGTCGAACAACTGAAATAAGTCGTTTCTAAGAACATTACGGCGGTGCCAGTTTTGGACCCAATCCGAATTTCTACACGAGGTGCCCGTTTTGCCCCCACCTCCCCTACATACATAAATATATACATCCCTACATATATGTATATACACACGGTATAACTGCCAGCGAGGAGCGGAGAAGCTTTTTCGGTCTCAGACCGCATAACAAAACTATCGAGGGGCTGTTTCGCTGGTCTCCGGCACCTGCTAGGCCACTTCTGCTCCTCGACGTTTGCCGCGAGACGAAGCGAGACGAGCGATAGGCGAAAGGAGCCGAGAGAGGAGAACAAACGACGCATCCCTCGAGCGAGGTGCAGCTTCGGGAACGAGACCGAAAGACGGCAGTCGGGGGACCGGTGAGGGATGGGCGTACAGAACGCTCTCGCCGCTGTCCAGCCTCCGGCATCCTCACGGAATTCGAGCCCACTCGACTGCGCCGCCGCTCCGCCGATTTCACGCGGGGACTGCCCGTTCCCCAACGCCGCCGCGCGG
The DNA here is from genome assembly GCA_933228735.2 of Amblyteles armatorius. Classification (NCBI taxonomy): domain Eukaryota; kingdom Metazoa; phylum Arthropoda; class Insecta; order Hymenoptera; family Ichneumonidae; genus Amblyteles; species Amblyteles armatorius. The sequence goes on from OW121690.1 coordinate 15,415,981, forward strand.
CCGCGGAGCGGACCGATCTTCCCTCGGGATCTTCCTGAGCTCACCACCCTCGTTCCCATTCGTCGGAGCGTGGAAAAAAAAAAAAAAAGAACGAGAAAGATCTATTGTTGCCGAAATGGCAAACGCGACCCTCGCGGAAGCGAAGAAGTATCGACCGGTCCCGGCCTCGAAACACGAGACTTCTGACTCTCGGTGAGCGAAGATCGTCCCGATGTGACTTTTTTCTCCGTCGCTTACCGTGTGTTTTTTTTTTTTTTTTTTTTTTCTTGCTCATCGATTCCACTTCGTCACGATTCCTCGGGAGAGCTCGTTGCGCAAGCGGAGCGAGGAGTGGGGGGGAGAGCGACGATCCTGGAATCGATGCGCTCGGCGCGCATGCGCGCTCGATCGCTCGGCTGAACTCCTTCGGCCGGGCACGAGCCGGATACTCTTCGCAGAATTGGAATCGCCTCTTAACATTTTCACGCCCGGCGAGGATCGACCGCCGTGTTCGCCGCTCGGTAACAGCCATTACGCAAGACGAATCCACATTCCCGGGAGTGCAGCGGCGGCTCGTGCCCTCGCTTCGTAGATCCTCGACGAACGAGTCGCCTCTCCCTCGGCTCGGGCTCCCGACGGTGGACACGATCGACGGAGATTCCCGAGGCGATAGGAATCGGTAGGGAATCATCGTAGTCGTCGCCGGTCGTTAAGAAAATCGGTGAACACGTGTTCTCTGCTAGGCCGAGTTTGGTCTCTGACTTACCGACCTGGCGGCCGGGACGGCGGGGAGGAGGATGGAGTGGTCCGCCGACACGGTCGGAGAGATTCGGGCACGACTCGGCCGTGCCGGAACGGTCGCCGTGTGGGCAGAATCGAGAGCTCGAACGGAACTCGGGCGAAAGAGGAGAAACCGAACATTCGTGGCTCTCGTTGCTTGCGCGAAAACCTCACGGAAAGAATCCACAGGAAAAACGGAGAGAGAGAGAACGTATTGTTTATCTCGTGCTCTGGAGCAAACTCCCTAAGAGCACCGTGCCGACATACTCATAAAAATACGAAACCAAGATAGAGAACCGCACGGTAATCGCGCAATAACAAAAAGCTTTAATAATACCTTATGACGACCTTAATAGTTGCCTAGAAGAAGCAAACTGAAATGAAGCAGAAGCAAAGAACATACACAGAGGAAATAAATCAATTGAGTCAACGAAATGTGCAAACAAATGTTTGGTTGATCGAAAGGAATACCTCGTTGATCGAACTAACAGGCGAGTTATTTTTGGATCACTCGTGTGTAAAACGTATACGTTCTGTTGCTGTATTTATTCATATGTTTGTACGCAAATAGCGATAGAGCGTATACGTTCTGCAAACGAGTGACTCAAAAATAACCACCCAGGCCGTCGCGTCAAATGTTTCTTTACTTGCTACGACAATTATTTCGTTCGATGAACCAAACATTTTTTTCGCCACCCGTAAGCGCTCATTTTGTTGAATCAATCGATTTATTTTCTCAGTGTACCGAAAGTACCGGGAAAAGGACCCAAAACAAGGAAAGGAACGTATTCTTCATCTCGTGCTCCGGAGTAATCTCCCTAAAGAGCCTACAAAACCAAGCTAGAGAACCGCACAGTAAGCACGCATTAACAAAAAGCTTCAATAACACCTTAAATCTACCATAATGTTACCTAGAAGAAGCAATCTAAAATAAAGCAGAAGCAAAGAACGTACCGAAAGTACAAAAAAAAGTACCTAAAATAAAGAAACGAGATTCGAGAGCGGGAGGAGGAGAGGACGAAGTGGGGATCCGGAGATAGAAGAATCGAGAGCTCGAACGAGACTCGAACGGGAGAGGAGAAACCAAACATTCGTATCTCGTTCCTTACACGAAAACCTCACGGAAAGAATCCACAGTCGAGGAGAGCGAGAGACACACAGAGAGAGAGAGAGAGAAAACCTCACCGAAAGAATCCCAGGAGAGGAGAGCGGGAGAGAACGACGTGGGGATCCGGAGATAGAAGTCGAGGCGGCTCGGGGAGAGAAGTCCGAGATATGCCCAGGTATACCTGCTTAGAAGAGAGCGAAGTAGGGGAATCGGGCCCCGGAGGGGGAGGAGGAGGAGGAGGAGGAGAGGGGAAAGTGCCGGAGGTCTCTTCTGGCTTCTCCTCGCGGTTCTACCGTTGCTCGCTACCTTCGCCGGGTCGGAACGAAGACGAGGCGAAGGAGGAGGAGAAGGAGTGGAGGAGGTACGGTCGCCGTGCGTTTCGCCGTAGCCGCGCCGGTCGTGGAGGTGGAAGATGGAAGGTGGAAAGGGAGGGACCGAGGAAACCGAGGCTAAGGCCCAGCGTGCGGACCTGCGCTGCATGGCCGCCCTGGAGACTCGCTCCGCAAGGTGAGACGCGCGCGGATCGTACAACCTCAACCCGGCCAGCACACACACACACACACACACACGGTTTATCTCGAGAAAGCGTTTCTCGAAGAAAACTGTACCGGCTCGCCTCGCGGAATTCTATCCGGGCCGTGTTGTTTCAGCGACAATCGGCGGGAAGATTTCGCCCGATAGAGACGCATCGAACACGTACGCGGTCTGCGAGGTGTCTCGCGTGTTGACAGTGATAAGGAGAACTCGGACGGCGAGATACACCCCGGACGCTTATCTGACGCGCCAGTGAGCCGATGCGATCGTAAGGCGACAGTGCTCGGATAGGCGCGAAAGTCGGAGGGAGTGACAAGTGCCTCGAACCGCCTCCTGGGGCAGATTTGGATTTTTGTTGTTGTTGTTGTTTTTGATAAGGACTCGGGGTGGAGGGACTTTGAGGAGTGCGTGTCGCGAGGGAGGCTTTGGAGCGACTTTTTGGTGGTGTTGTTGTTGTTCGGTTGCTTTGGAGCGAAAAGACCAGAGTTGATGTGCACGATAGTTGGACGAGGAGTGTCGGTCGTCGGCGTCGGCGGCGGAGGGCAAGCGCGATGCTAGTCGTCACTCGACAGCCCGACCACTGACAGGATAGGGCAAAACGGTGTGACAGCACGCGGACGATCCGTGTCTGCAGTGATTATCGAGTGTTAAGTGACGAGGGAACTGATCGATCGGAGACCAAACTATATCGCGACTCGGTAGGGGGAATTCTGGTTGTATCTCTTTGGATAAATCAATCGCCTCGTTGGATCTGTAATATTTATTCTGAACCGGTGAGTCTTTGATAAGGCACTTATATGTATAGATAGTTTACCGAGAACTCGCGCTCCGAATCGTCGGCGACTACGCCGAACTGCGGTGAAATAAAAATTTCGGTGACTCAAGATAAATTCGCTTGCGGGCTGCCAGAGAGAAAAATAGGTGTTTTGATTCTTACGATTTCGTACGGGAGTGAAACGATAACATGTCGCCTTGACAGTCTTGTCGTTGTGTCAATATCACGTGGAATTGGAAGAATTGAAATAAACAAATTTCCAGCGGCAAGGCATTTTTTTTTTTTTTTTTTTCTGTGCGGAGTCGAGTCCGTTCCGACTCCGATTACCAAATCCAAAGTTCAAAGCCAGATCGTATCGCGCAGGTCCCATGACATTCGGGTACACGGAGAAAAAAAAATGTATTGGATTTACTGAAAGTCACGCTGACACACGCACCGAGTTTCCAGCGTGAGTGAGATCGGGTCGAGATTTACTCTGGGCTAGTGGAAAAATTTTAGTACACTCAAAATTCTCTTATGGGATTGGCTGTTGACTAGAAATTTTCGAATCAACTAGAACTTTGCCACTAAGTTCGGACTCGTTTCAGTCCGTTCTCGGTCCAGGTGGAAATTCAGTGACGTTCAAAGCTGTTAGTTATTTTCGGTACAAATAAAGAATCGTTTTGTCAAGCGTTTATTTGCTTCGATCGATTCGCACAAACTTCGCTCGGGAAAGTTCGCTTGACGAATAAAAGTCTCCAAGTGGACAATTTTTCTTCCCAAAACCGTACATTGACAGCGATTTGCCAAAGATGCAATTTGTCAGCCAAATATCTCCAGGGTCATAAAATTTGTCGATTGAAACAAACATTTCTGTTGTATCGCGCCTTGGTTAATCGACCCAATAATTTTTCTCCGTGCATTATAAATTTGTCCGATTTTTCATATTTTCAGAGCGATTTTGTTTTATCCGCCTCAAGGTCGGAGCTGAAGTTGCGGGACGAGAGGGGGGGATATTGTGTGTTCGAAATTGGGGTTTTGTTTATTAATTTTTTCGCCTTTTGACGTTACGGAGTCAGGCGACGGATCTTCCGAGGCACGACGATCGCATCGATTCGAAAGCACTTCAACGAACCTACGAGTTTGCCTACGAATTACGCAAGCGAGGAATTTCTTCGGGGGCCGAGCCGCCGACTGGGTCGGCCACCCGAGGAGCCGACGTTTGCCAGCCGGTTAGTATAAATCCGGAGACTTGAACGACGGGGTAAGAAGCGAACGGCATGCGTTGGCGGCAACTGTCCTTTCGAAAAACATTCCTCTCCCGTTGGGTCTCCCCCTCTCCCGTCCCTCGTTGCGAACGCATGTGACATCTGCCCCGTAAGTCCGAGGGAACTTCGCCGCGTAAAAGAGACCGCGCATTGACCGAAAACCGGACTTGGAAGTAATTTTTTTCCTTCGCATATCGTCTACGCCGTCTCATTTTTTTTTTTGGGGAGTTCAACCTCGTAGTCTGGCGGTTCCGTTATCTTGAGTCGCTATCGCTGCGATGTTCCGGCGGGGAACCAAAAATTGGCCACTATTCGCCGAACGGTAAACTTCGAATTCGCCGAAGCCTCGAAACTTCCCTTCCGCCATAATCGTTGCAAATCCGCTTGAGGAGAACAATTTTCCCCCTCGTTAGTGTCGGAGGGTGAAGCGTTTCGTCCCTTTCGGAGTTCCAGAGACAACCCTACACATAAGGGCAATTCTGATATCTCGGATGTTCCCGATCGTGAGGCATGTTCCTCGACCTGCGGACCAGCGAACGGACCAAGGGATAGTCGGAGAAAAATTTTCCGACTATCTGTAGATGGTCTTTCATTTTTTTTTTTTTTTTTCTTTCTGTGATCTCTGAGCGCAGCCTCAGGACGTCACCGTTGTACTATGAATATCTCATAAGTTTCTCGTGTAACCCCGTCGACTCGTTGATCTCTCTCCCCGCTGCGAGGGCAAAGAGACGACGGCGACCGCGCCATGGACAGTCAAATTAAGTAGACATCGGCCGAGGCTGTAACAATGATTCCTCCGGAGGCGCATCTCCGATGCTGCCGTAGCTTCTGCCGATGCTGCATCATCTCGCGTGGTACGGCAATACCATCTTTGGATCGTTGCATTATGGACCCGTACATATTGATGCGGCAACGCTCGTCGACTGTAGAAACGGCCGCGGCTGCGTGGCTCGTCTCGTACCGGGTATTTCCGATGGGAAGGGCCCTTTCTCGATCGTGCGCAATGCATACTTCCCACGATTTCTCTAACGACCACTTTCGATCGTCTCTCCTGCCGATCGGCATCGACATTCGGTTTGTTTGGCTCCGGGAGTTTCGATAGACGCGTTGCGGGTAATTGGGGTACTGAGAAAAAATTATGGGCTCATTTGGCCGCGGCTCAAAGTTTCGAAGGATTGTTTGGTTGCACACCGTAACAAAAAAATGTTAGTTTAATTCACCGGACTGGAAGTTTTCACACAAAAGTTGACACATTTTTTATTTTGTATGAAATTTAATATTATACAAGTTTTTGCATAAAAACCTCAAGTCGAGTAATTTTAATTTACGAATTTTTTTTACAATCTCTTACGACAAAATTGTTCGAATCGACAAATTTCTCATAAATTGAAGCAAATGATCCTTCAACAAAACAACCGTTTGTTTCTACCAACCAAACAGCCTTGACCGTGTGTCACCGCGACGTTTGGTGAATCGAAACATTTTTTTTCTGAGTGTTCTCGAACCGTTACAATATATATATATATATATATTTTATGGAATAAAAAAAAATCTTGTCGGTTTCGTTTAAAGTCGAGGAGTTCATGCGGACGACCTTGCTCGGTCGATCGCGGCTGTTCGGCCGCAAATTTTTCTGGCTCGCTGGGACGGCGAGGGAGGGTTGGGGGGGGGGGGGGGGGGGGGGGAAGGGAGAGAAGAAGCCAAGGGCCCAAGGGACCCGAAAAGAGGAGGGTCCCGTCGTGGAAGCCACCTTAGTTAGAGGGTATTGACGCTGTTTGACCCTCTCGCCTTCCCGTACGGTCTCCGGGCTCACCTGCGCCATACTCGACGCTGGACCGTTTGCCCCGGCACGAACGAACGAACACAAGTCGTTCTCGCTCGAGAGCTGCAACACGGGACGGGCCGGCGACGAGGACGCGGGGAGCGCGAGGGGCATGGGATGGTCACGTAAAAAAGCACGTCTCGGGTCGGAACGTGTAACCTGTCGGTGGTCCCTCTATCGTCGCTCGTACCTTCTCCCCGATCGGGAGACCCCATTGATTCGAAAATTTAATTATCTTCTTATGCGTGACACGTTGCAGGGGGGAAAAAAGTATGTTGACTCTCGCCGCGCAATCGTTTCGGAGAATTTATGGGAATACACCTGTCGCACTCTCGGAAGCATAGCTTCGCCACGTAATCGGAGATATTGCGACCCGATAAGACGTATTTTCGTCAATTTTATTTTTAATCTAATTTACTCGAATATTGAATTATTATTGGCAATTAATAATGAGTAATCAATAAATTATAATCACATAAGAAACAAAGCAATTTAAGTACTGTTTGTTTACAGTGAAGAGTTGTCATTAATCAATTATTTTTAATTAATTAATCACAATAATGAATTAACTATTTAATAATAATTGATAGAGCAATTATACATTAATTGTTAATTAATTGATCACGATCAATTAATCCTTTATTATTAATGAATTACTCTCGTTTAATTAATTAATAATATAATTATTCGTTAATTTTTTTTTAGTAATAGCTTTCTCGTCGCAATCCGAGAGGCTCAATGCAGCTGCGACTGTAGTCAAGCCGAGACTATCGACAGACCGTAGATATATCGCATGTACGTGGGAAAGAGACGTTAAAATATTTATTACGAGGCAATGGAATAGGGAGGGGTAGAGAACTCTATAGTCAAAGAATCTTCGAAGCTGTTCGCCGAGCTAGCCGGTATAATAGTCGGATAGGTGCTCGGTGTCTGGCTCATGCACATCTCGAGAGATGCTGAAAGGTCCACGGAGCGGCCGAGGGAAAGGCGACGACTCTGACGTCAGCGTCAGGAATGAGGTTAAACCGAGGCTAAAGTCGAGCGTTACCTGGGCATTATAACGTGTATCCCACCGGCAATTATATCCTACGCTCGGGACTCTACAACGTAGTCACTTAACCGGGGTTGTAACGAATCGCGTCGAGCATTGCCCACCGATCGGAAAGACACCGCATAACTCTTCAATTTTTCTTCCCGACGCTTCACGAACATTTCGACTTGAGAGGAAAATGCAATCGCAAGCTCCTCGATGTGGGCGGAAACTTCTGACGCGTCAAACTTCAAATTGCGATCAACCACCAGTTGACGGACCGCCCCGTTGAATTCCCAATCAGAAAAGTAGGAACATAGCGGAGCAGAGACCAAATTTGAAAACTGGATTTCCAGCTTCGTTCGACGTGGTGTGCGGAACTATCAGGATTCCGGATCCGTCCGTGCAGCCCTTTTTCTTAGCCGTGCCGGATGATATCCATGACAGGGGCCACGAAAAATCCAAAATTCTCAACACCCACCTTTCAACTTATGAGGAAAATGCAATTCCGAACCTCTCGATGGAAGAGGAAACTTTTCCCGACTTAAATTTTAAATTTCGATCGACGGCCAGTTGCGCGCATTGGCCGCGAAGGGCCCGTTGAATTCCCAATGGTAACAGAAGTAGCATAGCGGAGCAGAAACAAAATCCGAAAACTGGATTTCGAGCTACGTTCGACGTGGTCCGCGGGACTATCAGGGTTCCGGATCCGTCCGTGCAGCCCTTTGTCTCAGCCGTGCCGGGCACGACTTGCCGAGCGCGCATAATATCCAAGCGAGGCGCAGAGGCCACGAAGAAGTCGGAATTCTCGAGTGGCTGGTTGGCTGCCGCTGCTGCAGTTATACCGAGTATGCAAGAATATAACCCCTTGCCGTTCCTCAACCGCGACGTATAACCCCGATGTACGCGGGAGTGTATGCAACCGAGAGGCGAAGAGAGTTCCTGGATAAACAGCCTCGCTCTATCTCCCAGAAGATCTTCCAGGCTCGGAGAGCGCCGAGCTCGTGCTGACCCCGAGGGCTAAAGATTACGAGGGCTCGCTTCGGCTAGAATTCAAAGGTTTGCGAGCGATGCTCTTCGTATACGGGCTCCCCGCCGCCTCGTAACCCTCCCAGCAACAACCTACATAAACGCATAGGTGCGCACCTATATGTTCCCAGGATTTGTCCCTCGAACAGTATTCCAACTCCCGCTGGTGCCATCCCGTAGGTATCCGGATACCTGTACGGCTTTCGTATTCCCATTTTTTTTGGTCCACATTCCTGCCTCTGCAGCTGGAAAACGCTGGAGATGCCCTCGTGATATCCGACATCGCTGAATCTTCCAGTATAACTCCCAAGCCTGGGAGAGTTCCTAGGTCGGAGACCCCAAGTGAACATGTTTGATCGGGCTCTTCTCAGGACTCAATCAGGCCCTGACATAGCGCCCTAAAGTTTCTCCCAAGAACAGCGCCAGTTCTCGCCTTGCGCGTACGAAGCCCAAATTAAACCAGCCGAAGGTGTCTCGATTATCGGTTCGAGCAATTTAGGCACCTCGGAGCACGAATCACGCAACGCAAGTGAGCATAGTCTCATGAATATGTAAACATCGGTAATGCCCGCCCGCCCGACGGTTTTGCGGAAGAACTAATAGCCCGAACTCGTTTTAGCGCCGATCGTCGAGGAAGCCAGTCGGGGCTCGCACGTGATAAACGATCGAGATCGACGGTCGCGTCGATCAATTACGCAAGACGTCTCTCTCGCTCATCCGCGAGCGAGAGGATCTCTCGGGTACGATGAGTCGCACCGTTTCGAGGTGCGGGACCGGGTCCTGCGAGGGAGCCCGACCAAGGCGACAGTCGTCGGCCGTTGTGGCGGGTTGCCCCGAAGAGCCGCGCGAGTCGGGTGGGCGTCAAGGACTCCCCGACTCGCGGCGCGGCGGTGGCGATCTCCTCGACGCCGGACCGGTATGGCGGCCATATCTGGACGCTCGTCGCGCGAATACACGCACTCTTCGTACGATACACACACATCCATTCGCATCGCCCGTACCAACGCTCGACCACCGTTGTCCGTACATCTATTCACGCGCCATGGCGAGACTAGCTTCTGGTCGCGGTTCTCGATTTACGATCCATACCGATCTGCAGGATCACCGATTAGGATCGTTGATCAGCTTCTTTGTTCTCGTGATCGTGACGTTACTCTTCCATCGCCACGAGCCCGGACGCACTTCGGCGAAGTGCTATTCCGGGATTCGCCGATGATGAAGACACTGCAAGGATAAGATCATTATCGCCCACCGTTAATTGATCGGGCGATCGTTAGGCGGGCGTGAAAGTCGATCGGTTCCAGCGAAATCGCGGGAATCCAGGCCAGGTTTGACGAATGATCGAACGATGAAGGCTGCCACGGTGAGGAGGACGGAAGCGGCTGAAGTCACCGATTTCTTGCTGGCTCGGTTCTTCCAGCAGCGAGGAATCGAGTCTCTCGTCTCTCGTGCGGCTCTCTCTCTGCCCGCTCGGCGCTCTCGCGCGACGTTCTATGTTAATGTCATTCGCTGGCATCCTCCGTCGCGATCGCTCCGCCGCGGTACTTCGCGGTAGTCCTCGGCGAGCTCCGTTGGGACGGTGGGAGAGTCGGGTTTTTCGGTCCCGAGGATTCGAGAGTCGCTTCTAATTGACGAGGGAGAATGAGCGGAGGAGGGAACGCCGTCCGCTTGACATGTGTACGAGGTGTCCGGATCGGAGTTCGTCGTGTCCCTATTATACGACGAACACCCCGCGATACGCCATCGAGAAAGAGAAACGGTCGCTTATTTCGTGTCCGAAGCCCCCTAAGCAGCGCGCAAACAGTCGAAACACATGCAGCGGCAGTGGATTGAAGTTAAGCAGAATCAAATACACAGCATACACACCTAAGAATACACTTAAAACTAAAAGTGCCCTAAAAAGTAACCTAGAAAGCGAGCATAAAGGAAAAGAAAATAAATCAGCACCACAAACGCAAAGGATCGAGGAGAGCTCATGATGAAAAATGAGTCGATTGTACTTCCGTCGGACCGACTGGATTCCGCCAGCTGAGCCAGCAAGGTGGTCGCAAGCTCGCAGCTTCTGCGGGCAGAGAGCGAACGAGCGGATGAGCCTTGGCAGGGACGAGGCAGTCGAAAGGATGCTCGATGGCAAAATCGCGGTCTCTCGAGCTGTTTTGCCAGCTAACGGTCTCGGTGGTGACGTTACGGAATGTAGGTGTTCGCGGCAAGTGGGTGCCGCGGAGAACGCACCGCAACGATCATATTCGCGTACGTTGCAACGGTGACATCACCGAGCCGTCGTCCCCCGAGTCAGCTGACTTGGTCTCGACTTAGATGGAGCGAAAGAAACGATGTAAAAGCGCGTGCGTCCCGATAGCCGCGTTCGCCGTCGGCGACCGGGTTCCCCGGGCGTTCGCGCTCTTCTCTCTCTCGATCTTTATCGTCGCACCGGTGGTAACGACCTCGAGGAATCCTGCCGTGTGCATATTCCACCGGGGACCGCGATTCCGAACACCGGTTCGCACGCGGAGAGAGAGGGAGAACCCGCCAAAAGTACAGTGACCCAAGTTCGTCCGGAGAGACGAATGCGGCACTTGGTCCTCGGTTTTTTTCTGCACCGATACTCGATCGGCAGCTCCCGCACTCGGAAAAGAAAAACATCGGATGAACCGAGCCGCGGTGAGATACGTTCAAAGGCGTTGTTTGGTTGGCACAACAAAAATGTTTGTTTATATTGACGTATTTGGCAGTATAGCAGGTGGACACGGAAAAAGTAGGGCCCAAGGCACGCAACATGTGACCACGAATACGCTGTACAACAAGTCAACGGTACACCGAAGAGAGTGAAGACTCTGCCAACTGAACGCTCAACAACTGCACATGAATGACATACTCAATTACGCGCTCTTGATATTGCGTTGCGAACTAGGGCCTCTTATATTGTCATAATAACACATGGCTGTTCGACTCAGTGGCCTGAAGTGGTCTGCACTTGTGTCCAGTTTTCGAGTGTTCAGTTTTTGGGGCGTTCAGTTGGTAGTGTGTGGAAACTTTCTCGGTGTTGATTTGACTTGGTGTACAGCGTACTCATGGTCATATATTCGGGTGCCAACATTCACAGTGTACGGTCTTAGTGTCGACTTTTTCTGTGTTCACCCGATACACTACCACATATTTTGAGTCGCCGGAAGCAAATAATCTCTCAGGAAAACAACGCTTCAGTTGTACGAACCAAACAACAGCTTCGAACGCATGTCACCGCGACTTTTGGTCAAACCAGGCACTTCTTTTTCTCAGTGCGGAGAACTTTTTGTTTTCATCGACCGATGCTATTCTATTCCTCCAAGCCGCACCCCGGTCGCGATGTTCCGGACGAATGCGAAAAATGGAGATCAATGAAGAGGACTTCGCGAGAGGAGCGTCCAAAGAGTCCCGATGTAATACGGTTATGTCTACGGCGAAAGCCGGGGCAAGAAGACGAAGAACCGGACGACTACGGGGAATACGGACGATAGTAAATTCAAGTGAGACATTGTCCTCCGATCCGGCGTCGTTTCGACGACATCGGGGTGGTCCAACCGTGGCGTTGCAACGAGTTCGTCGCATTCCCGTTCGCTGTATAACGAGCTCGCGGTGAATTCCCTCTCCCGCCGGTGCTCCGTTCTGCCCGACCTCCTGGGTGTTCCCCGCGTCAGGCAAACTCAATCCTCGCCGGAGTGGAGCGATCTCCTCCGTCTTGAATTAAATTGCATTTCATTGCTCCTCTCGTCATCGGTCCTCATGACATCGACACCGGCCGTTCCGCCGCCGAATAAAAAATATACAAATTTTTGCGCTCATCATCGATCGCCAAGTGGTTTCTCCGTCCATCCATCTTCGATTGTGCTCGCTGCCCAATGAAATCGGTATCATCGTCGCGATTCACGGTACGGAATGGCACGGCGAAAGAAACCCGTTCGGCCGAGTTCGTAAAGATGAGGCTCCTATGATAAGCTCGTATATCTCGGGTGCAGCGCGTGCGAGCAATGAGAGCCGAGCCGCTTATTATCATTACGAGGCTGCGTACCGGCCGGCAAGAACGCGCGACGATAACCGCTCGCCCAGGCTCGCCGGTCACAGGTGCGCGAATTAAATCGGCGGCGCGCACGCGCGTGTGGACATTTCGTGATAAAACATAAGTCAGCCTCGATGAAACTCATTGAGCCGAGGCTGCTCGCCATCGATCGGCCGTGGAACAGCATCCAGCGGAATGAGCTGCAACAGCTCATAAATACGAATGCCTTGCACGATCGTAACTCACCTACACCGATTGGAAGGCGTTGGGGGGGCTGATTTTCATTAGAGATACAGTCGGTCGAAACTGATTGCGACTTGCTAGGCCGCGGGCGATAATAGACTTTTAATAAGTCGCTCTCGTTAATAAGTCACAGGGACGGGATTCGCGCTTCCCGAAGTGCTCGAAGTCTTATCGTGCAGCCAACTTGGAAAATAGTGTGTTGTGCTGGGAGACAGAGAAGTGTGCGATTTTCACTGAGTGCAAAGATCGCTGCACTGCACGGAGAAAAAAAATTGTTGGGACACCAAGAATTTTTTTACCATTCGACTTTGTTACCATTTGACTTTCAATTTTGTTACCACTGATTTACCTGGTTAACATAGGGGCAACAAAATATTTTGCTGTGTACTCAAGTAAGATTCGCTCGCGGGCTGCCAAAGAAAAAAAAAATTATTTCAATTCTGACAATTCCATGCGCGATTGAAACAATAACATGTCAGGTTCCTCTTTCAGTTGTGTCAGAATTTGGCTCAGAGATGGGTTGTTTCAATATTATATGGAATTGTAAGAATTGGAAGTCGGAAAAGACAAGTGACTTTTAGGAAATGATTGAATAAGGAACGAAGGCCCAGAAACACTTGGATAGTTGCCGCATGGATCTTCTCATGCGAGTCACAGATACGAATAAGTATCCAATACAATGGTCGATTCATTACTCAGCTTTCCTCACCTCCGTGGCGAGGATGGGAACAGAGGAGAGAAACGTAACGAGATAAAGTGCATTTGCCCCATTTGTCTCCGTACAAGTAGCCGCCAGGAATACCATAAAAGCGGAGCGGTTTCGCGCCTGGATTCCCCCCTTCCCTCCCTCTATCGCCGAACGTACATCCACCGAGTCCGAAGCGTTCGCACGATACGACGCCCGATACGTTGCTCAAGGATCTTCGGCGGCGTTTTCAACCACCGAACCAACATATATTCCTGCCTGCTCCTCCAAGGAATTCGGAACAAACTTTGGAATTGAGCGCTGAAGAAAATAAGGATGGATAGGGGGAGCGGGGCAAAATGGGACAGTGGTACAAAAATCAATTTTCCAATAATTTTCAGATGCCCCCATTTTGTCCCAACGATACATCCCGATGTACAAACCCATTTTGCCCCACTTACCTCACCCCCACCATTCAAAAGTGATCGGACCATTGCGTTTTGTCCCATTATCCCGTTTTGCCCTACTGTCCCATCTTACCCCGCTCTCCCCCTAAGGCCAAACGCGTGTCGTCGATAAATCACGATCTGCCGTCCGCGCTCCGGATTCAAGCAATTACGACAATAAACCAGGCAGGAAAGGGCGACGAATTACGCTGTTGCATATTCGGACATTCCGATCCTGCGTCTTCTTCTGGCAAAACCGAACCTCCGGGAGGTTTCGTGTAAGCGCGGCTCCGGTCGGAGCGCGCGCGGGGCGGAGGGCGAGGAGGGAGTACGGCGAAAGTTGTCGCCGGCCCGCGTAGCCGGCGAAGGGTTGGGAGGGAAAGAAGTCGGCGAAAAAGAGGCAACGAGGCTAAGTACGGGGGAAGGGCGGACCCGCCGGGCATTCCGCGCCATCGCCGCAAAGTAATCGATTTATAGCGGAGCGACGTATCAATGCGCACTCAATTAGCGCCGCGGACAGGGTCGTTAAAGGGTGGAGGAATCCACGAGAAACCGATCTCTTTCTCATTCCCCGAGCGAAGTCGGCGCTTTGATTTCCGTTCTACGCCCGCGAGTTTCCCTCCGTCCGCGATCGCGGACACGAACGCGCCGCTCATGCGCACTCTCGTTATTTCATCATTCGAGCCGCCTTGACGATTATTGTCCCCGCTGATGTTCGCGCTGGTCGAACTGGACATGTCCATCGGACTTGACGATACTTGACCATAAACGCCCAAGCTCACTCACCAACCGCGAGGCACTTCTTCTCTTACATGCGACATTTAATGATTTAATTTTCCACGAAGGACGCGAGTATATGTGAGAATATAATATCTCTCCCCCCCCCCCCCTCTCTCCCTGGATGGACGTAAAAATATGCTGTAGAATAACTTCTCGAAAAAATGGTCTTGCCAAAGCCTCTTCGTTTCACAAATATCGCGACAACGAGCAACCTGCCAAGCATGCATGTATATCTTACATACATACATATATATATATGTCTATATATATAAATTCGTGACGGCCATGGTAGCGCTCGCCCGCTAAGAGGATTAGTACGATGAGATTTCGTGATTCTCGCTCTACCCTCGTCTTATTAATCTCATTTTATTTTCTACCTCTCAACTCGCTCGCCTTATTTGACTTTCTCGCTTGGGCTCTTCGCCCCCTCCTCCCCTCTCTCCTCCTTTCTCTGGACCAAGAGCCTTTTTATCAGCTCGAGGATTAAAGTGCCCGAGCGCTAATGCCGTCCTCTCCGGTCCGGGCCAGCACTCTGCCAGAGATACTCCTGAGTGGCGCGCTGTGCGCAATCGGGCGCGAAACGACGTCGTAAGGACGAAAAATTCTCCAGCCTCCGGGAGAGAGACGGACTCCTCGCGCGTCGGGGAGCGATCGTTGGAAGGCTTCGATCGAGATCCCGGGTTTGTTTTACAATCGAAGCGGCGGGTAAAAAAAGAGAGCCGGGACGGTTCTCTCGGCTCGAAGTGGAAAAATAATTAATCCGGCGGCGAATAAAAATTCTCTCGGATTACGATGCGTCTGTAAGGTCGAGTGTGTCATACGAGAATTTTAGACGCAGTGCCGCGGCGGGAGCGCCGAGGCTTTGCGGAATTCCACGAACGACGCGGAAGAATTATCGTCCTCGATTAATGTGAATCGTATTTTTTTTTTTTTTTTTTTAAATCATAAAAAGAGTTAAGAAGTCCATGATCGATCGGACCGCGGAGCCACTGCGGAGATGTAGGAGAGAAAGGAGCAAAATGGTACAAGGGGAAAAGACAATTTTTTGATAGTTTTTGATGCTTCATTTTACCCCACCGATACATCCGGATTTTCGTTTTCTCCGCGTAAAAGAATAGTTGTCCCATTTTGCCCCGTTCTTCCTTACCGCGCGGATACAAGTCAAACAGCTGCGAGCCTTGAAGCTCGAATTTTTTTTTTCATCGATAATCGAACCTTCGAAACGCGGATGCTCGAGCCTATTTCCTAGTAACGCCGATATCGACGATACCGATCTTTACGACTGTGTCCATTGTAGCAGGATGGTCGATCGATCGGCTCGCGATCGATCGACCCCAGCATCCGCGTGTCGCGGCGCGGGACATAAATAATACAAAAGTTATCGGGTACAAGTCGGTCGGACGGTGGCGAGAGCGGGGCATGATTAAAACAAACAAAGAGCCGATCGGAAGCGAGGTCCGGATCGTCCGCAGAGTGGGGCCAGTCGTCCTTGCGGAGTGGACCTCACACCAGTCCCGCGCGCTCATCCCTCCTCTTCAGCGGCAGTAATATATATACCTACACACGCTCATATGTGTATACATGTGTGACAGTGTGGACGATACACGGCCGTCGAGAGAACACGCATCCACGCGCATGCGATCGAGTACTCACGCGTCTCGAGAATACGCGCTATCCGGACTTTGCGCATGCGCAAACTCCTCTCTTAAACACAGTAATATATATATACCTCTATTTATGTGCATATGTTTTTACTTGCCTCATAGTGGTAGTTGGTATACGGCCGGCGAGAGAAGAGACTGTAAAAAAAAAAATTACAAATTTAATGCACCGGACTGGAAGTTTTTATTAAAAAACTGGCACATCAAATTTAACGTACAATTGTGATGAAAAATTAATGGACTTTTGCAGTGAAATTAAAGTAAATTATTGGATTTAAGTACTTTTATCCTAAAATTAAAGTAAATTATGAAAAGTAAGGTATTTGTAAAATTTTTAATAAGCTGTACGTGAATTTTGCATCACAATTGTATATGAAATTTGATAAACTAGTTTATGCATAAAGACCTTCATTAATAGTACCATTCATTGCTCGTACATTAAATTTCATACACATTTTTTGCACATGCGCAAACTCCTCCCTTGCAACGGTAACATATACATACATACATGTGCGAATCTATGCACATGTGTGACTGGAGTAGTTGATACACGGTCGTCGAGAGAGCACGCATGCACGCGCACGCGATCGTGTACTCACGCGTGTCGTGAATACGCGCTATCCGTACTTTGCGCATGCGCGCGCTGTACGTATGCACGGAACGATAAAAACTCTATTTTTACACTCAATTTTACAGCCCCGGCGGG
Source organism: Amblyteles armatorius (assembly GCA_933228735.2). Taxonomy (NCBI): domain Eukaryota; kingdom Metazoa; phylum Arthropoda; class Insecta; order Hymenoptera; family Ichneumonidae; genus Amblyteles; species Amblyteles armatorius. The sequence continues at coordinate 15,432,842 of OW121690.1, forward strand.
TCTCCGAGCAAGCCTGGTGAACCTTTATCTCTTCGCTTCTCAAGTTCTCACGAACACGAGGAGAGTCCATTACGTTAATTACGGGACCCGATTGTAATATATATCGCGGCGCTTCGACGATTCCTTGTTCGTTACACTTGCTCTCGGGATACCATAGAGACAAACACGGAGGCGCACGCACACACGGCTCGTTCGTGAATTAACGAGACGAGTGCGCGTTAGATCGTACGAGAGTAGTCGTATCGTATCGTTAAGGAAAGCTGCTCTTTCGTCGAGTTACCTTATATCCACTCGTTAGTGCATACCTATGCATCGCGAGAGAGCCGCGACAGCCTGTTGGTTTCGCACAGCGAATGAGCGGGGAGGAGCCGTTCCCGAACACACAATGAACCCAACATGTCCTCGGTAATACACAATACTCGTGATTCCGTACCTGCGCCCTGCAGATTCGCGCAGTTCAATCTTCGATTCGATACTCGTTCGGTCACGGAAGTAACAATGGCTCCGACGAAATTTGTATTTCTTATAGATTGTGAGAAGGATCTTATGGAAATTACCATGAATCTGATAAAAATCGACAGAACTTTCGGGTACATGGAAAGTACGGCGACATCCTGGCAAATATATGTATATAAAAATTTAAAAAATGTGATCTCCAAAATTCTGTTTTTATCCACGGAATTCTCTGCATATTCATTAAATTTCGTTTCATCCACGTTAAAATTTAATAGTTGCATTTGTACGAGCAGTTAGATAAGTGAAATTTTGCCAAAACGTCTTCTGAAAAAAATTACCCCGCCGAGTGGCTGCGAGGAAATTTGAATTCCTTATACCGAATTCACCTGCCACAGATCCCAGCATCCAACGTTCGGGACGCGATGATAAATTTCGTAAAATCAACTTTTTGGAAAACGATGCCATAACTCCGGATGGTAAAGCCCGGGACGAAAAATGACGGATCGTCTTTCCAGGGAACCTCTTCGAGGCCCGACCTTTTTAGAAAAGGGAATCCTGCCTAGCCAGTGCAGCTTGCCGGTGGGTTTTTTTTCGGTCGTCGACGAGCATAGCGTAGGGTTAGTCTGCATGAGCGGAGAAACCCTCGTGTACCTGACCTTCTCGAAATTCCTCACGGGCTTCCCGGAGGGGGGAGGGGGAGGGGAGAGGAGTGCTCACGGATATATCTTGCGGCGAGGGTCCTTACCTGCAGGTCCCAGCGAGGCCTGACCCCTCGCGCTCGCGCCGTGCCAGAGCCTCGGGAGTCCTGCCGGCCGGGCCTCTCCCGGCGCTGGGCCAGCAGGATTCCCTTTCGTCCCTCTCTCCTCCGAGTCTTCGTGACGTCGAGGCCGAGCTGGATCTCGCGGATGAACGATGAAGCGCTCTGGAGGGTACCACGGTATATTTATAAGCCGGCGCGCGGTCGTGATAAATCAAAGGCTCTCGCGCGCGGTATGGCGGCCACGAACGGTCGGGAACCGGTCGCGTGGGGTCACTTCGGCTATCTGGTGCGAGAAGCAGAAACTCTTTGCTCTCTCAAAAAAAAAAAAAAAAAAAAAAAAAAATGACGACTCTTCGAGATTAATCGAGAAGGCGAGAGCGAGTCTGGAGTCCAAAGACGGTGTGTTACTCCCGCCGCTGCTCTCGGAGTGACTTCGCTGCCACCTTGGCGAACCGACGATAAATCATTCGCATTATCGATCTCGTTATAATTGGTATCGGGTGAAGTGGTAAAACGCGACGTCGGATCGAAAGTATAATATGGACGAGATGTTGGGAGTCATGGAGGGGGGGGGGGGGGGGAGTGCTCAGATTTTTTTGAATTTTTTTTTGGTGTAGGTGGTAAGTCGCTCGTCGACGGCGAGCCGTCGATAACGATCGTGCTGTCCGGGGCAACGGCGCGGTGCACACTTTCAAAACGCATTATTTCGGATGACTGGCAAGCTGCCACATCGCGGGGCCCGGCGAGGCGAGGGAGCGCGGTGTGTGTAAACCCCGGTGCCCACGACGGAGAGAAGGAGAACGCGTGCATAATGACGGGTTTCGAAATCGTGCACGAAGAACCGGGACTCATCCGTGTTGCTCGTGCGGAGCGGAGAAATACCTGCCGTATGCATACGCGCGTACCGCGCGCTGCCGCCCGCGACAACAAAATTGCCGCCGCCTGATCGGTGGTTAATGACCGGTTATCGCGCTGGCCCGATATCTCGCGGGCCCGAGACCGAAATCCTTCGGGAGAACGCGCGGGAAGAGACGATAATGCGATGTGCGAAAGTGCATCGTGACCTCGCAGCCTCGGGGGGGGGGGGGGGGGGGGGGGGGGGGGGCGAAGGAGCGTACGTGCGCGCCAGGAGAGGCGACCTCCAAATCCCTCCTCGGGGCTTCTTCGGGGCCCATTTCGGCCGGGCGAATCTCCGAGCGCGCACCGTTCTTCGGGCCCATTGTCCAGCGGCCCGTTTCAAGATGCCGCCTTTGGCTTTAATGAGAATTTTAATTACCCAATCCCCGAGGCTCCCCGACCGATAAAACACGCGAACGTTCGCCGGCCGATCACCAGCCGCAATCCACTCGCTAGAGGGCCTTCTTCGTAAATTTGTCCAAATTCCAATTCGCGATTACCTGCCAACCTTATCCGCCCTTCCAGGGCTCGAAGAGATCCGCGCCATGCCGCCGATCTTTCTTTACCGCCTCAATCACCGAACGGTAGGAATACTTGTTCTTTGGACACGAGAGACCGGACAGACCGTTTGTTTCACACGCTATCGAGATTGTACAAGTTCAACGGAACATCGAGCTGGAACGACTCTATCCAGCGTCAGGCACCGCGAGACTTCGGGTCCTTCGTTGGATCCGGGTCCTGGCCGGTCCGCTCCTTAAAACGACGCAGCCAAACGCTGTACAGTAATTTCTTGTCCGGAGTCACAGTTTCAACGACCTGTGACTCATTCGGCGGTTCGGAATTTCTTTTTTCCTTATTCAACAGTGTCCTCGGAGTTCCCGATTCGTTCGGCTCGTTCGTCGTTCCTTTCGGAGAGATTCTGTTGAATTTCTTCTGCGGCGATCTACAATGATCACGTGCCACGTGCGTTCGACATCTATTCTTATCGGGGCCTGAGAAAGAAGAGAAGTGATATTTTTTTGTCCCCCCCCGGGATGAAAGAGAGGACGTTACGTGAAAGGCGAGGACACTCGGTACCGTTTTGCCTGGATCCGTTCTCTTCGGTCTTCCGATTAAAAGCATCGCCGCGGACGTCCCCGTTCCTCCTCGGAATGACTTCCTTGATCGTCGCTACAACAACCGGCTCTTCTTGCTCGGTGATCTTCTTTCTCTGAACTCCGTTGGTACTTCGAGAGCCGGACAATTTCCTGTCGAGCTTCTTGCGCGTAGTCACAGTCGCTCCGTAGTCAATGAGCGTGCCGTCCTTCTTCTTCTCTATGGGTCTCATCGTCGGGGCCGAATTTTTAGCCTTCGAAAGTTTCTCGGCTGTGCAGACCGCGTTCGGTTTTATCGACGCGCCGCGACCGTTCCACGGCTGTTTTGCAGGCTCGGCGGGAGATTGCGTCGACGGCGAAAGCTCCGTCTTGCCGTGAGTTCCGGCCCGAAGTGCATCGTTCGTTTCCGATTCGCAGGAAACTTCCTGCAACGGCTTAGTCCCCGGTTTAGTCCCGACTTCAGATCCCGCTCTATCGGATCCCGCGACCATTGAAACCTGTCCCGCACTCGTTAGGCCGTGAGTATCGGCTTTGGTTCTCACTGCGCCTATCTCGGAAATCGGCTTAGCGTGAATTCTGCCTCCGGAGTCGTTCGCGCTGGATAAATTATTATTCCTGCCGTTATCCTCGGACTTGCTCGACTTGTACCCGGTCTTCGGCTCTCCCACCGAGGCCGCGACGGCGGCTGCGAAGGGGGATGACATTTTTTTCGGCACGTTATCCGGCGTTGGCGTGGTCCGAGGTTGGACACTCTTTCCGGGCATTGTCGAGCCAACGGCGACGGAAGGAGCGTCTTTCTTCGGCTCCTTCGACGCGGTAGTCTTGACCCTCGTGTCAGACTCAAGATCGGGCATCGCGTCGCTCTTCGATCTTCCGAGAGGTGACCGGTGCCGCGTCCGATGCTCATCTCGCTGCCGTTCGCTCTTCTTCAGCGACTCCTCCTCGATGATCTTCGAAATGGCTGAGTTACCATTTCTTATGCTCTTCGACAGTTGCCTCGGGCTGCTCGGCTCAGTAACGGGCGGCTTTGCTCTCATCCCGGAGTCGCTAGCGACTTCTTTCGACTCCGCCGCATCGGCCGCAGCGACGACGGAACTCTTCGTCTCCGGACTTTCGACGATCGGTGGATCCTCGGCCGACCCAGCTGGGACGCTCTCGCTGCGGCGAAAAGAGTCCTCCGTCGTCCACCAGGGAACGACTCTCGATCGATCGGCGAATTTGTAATTTTTCCTGAAATTCCGGATCTTCGGTGTGAATAACGTCGATGGATGGGACAAACCAGATCTCGAACCGCCCGATCCAGAATCTTCCGACCGGCCGACATCTTTGGTGCTGTCGCGACTCGCCGCAGCCTCCTCTCCTCGGCTCGATATGTGCACACTTATCGTCGAAGTGGGTGCCTGCAATTCATCTCCCGCGGTAGCCTCCGATAAGACCGGTATCCGTATCTCTATTTTCTCGGCCGAACTGACGAAGTCCAGTTTCTCCACTTTGCTGATCAACGCGTCGACTCCTGAGGCCGGCCTTCCGTTTATCCGAAGGTCTATGTGTCGCAGAGGGTGAGAGCTCGAAGTCGACGAGTGTTTCGACTCCTCGGTCAGCGTCACCAGCATTGCGCCCTTATCATCGCTGTCCGCCATCGAGCATGCGTTTTTGTTCTTGTCGCGTCTCTTCAGCGGTTTCACCACGACCGACACATTCCTGATGTCGCTTCGCGGGACATCCGGTTTCTTCCTTGCCGGCGAAATTTGACTGTCCACATTGACGAATTCGCTAGAACTCGATTTTCCTATAGGGGTGGTTTTTGCGATTCTTTGAACCAGGGGATGAGCGATGTTTCTTCCTTCGCCGCAGTACTGCGAACGACTTTCGTTTGCTCTTTTTGCTCTGTGAGCTTTGACGACTTTGTCCAGCCACGCCGCTCTTTCGGTCGCGTTGTGGAGAGCATCCTTGTTGTCTCGACTGGCTTTGCCTCTCGTGCGATCGTCGCCGGTCTTTGCGGAATCGATCGGAGGCCGCGAGGAACTCTTCGTGCAGAGACCGGGACCGACGCCGTTCCTTCCGGTCTTTATCTTCACCAGAGACGACACTCTCGCCAGACGCTGGAAGGCCGTTCCGGAGAAGAAACCGGCTCTCGTTCCACCGGCCTTTCCATCCCCGTTGAACTTCGCCGCAGCACTTCGCTCTTCTATCTCTCTGCCGTAGTCGGCGATCAGTTTCGCGTAGGACCTGCCGGATATCTTCAACTCCGGCGAATCCCCGCCGTCGCCCGCCGCGACCAAAAATTCTCCCGGTCGCTGGCGATCCCTTCCGCTCGTCCCAGCCGATCGAGCGATCGAGGATCCTCTCAGCGACACTCTATTCGTCAGATGAACGGACAGTCCATACATCTGCCTCAGCTGATTCATCGTGCCATAACAATGTATCACGGATACTGCTTGAATCAAACTTGAACATAATTTTGAAGGGAGTCCGGAAGAAGGAATTTGTTGGGATAAATCACCGCTCCATTCGCTCGCACCAAAGATCGCGCCTCATGACGATGAAAGTCATCGCGCCTACGTCATTCCCGCAACTGGTTAGAAAAAAAAAAGCGACTTTGACATTTTGACGAGACACGCTGCAGGCTTCGCGTCGATATGAAAATATAATAAAATAAAAATAATGGAACGGCGTGATTGCGAGCGATCCGGTCGACTCCGGGAGCATTGTGAACCTTTCACGTTGACAATGTTGTCCGTGGACCGCGAGTAGTTCGATCGGGCACAAATCAACTGAGCGTTATGCGGTCGGGCCGGCGGCCGGCGATATGTATTAGCTTACGCATTACGCTCCGGTTGCGTATTCCTGCCGGTGATCGTTCCCGGCTCGCCGTCCAGTTCTCGAGTTTAATCGAGACCGGTCGAAGCCTTCGCCACGTGTTACGCAACGGTAAGAGCAACATCGCATAGACAGGATCGACGCAGTCGAATAACCTCTCGATAAACCAGAAACCCCCCTCGAACAAAGGGGCTCGATGATAAAGTACAAGAAATTCACGTGTCCGTGTGCTTGCTATCGGAGCCAAGTCATCACTGCTGAAACTTCAATCGGCCGAAAACTATGTGTCCGAAACGCTCTTCTCGTGAATTGTCAAACTTCCGAAACTTCATTTTCATGAATTAACAAATTTTTTTTATCCGAATCTTTATCTCACCAAAGGTTACTCGTCGGGAATGGTAATTGGCCGAACGTTATTTCTCCAGACTGTTATTTAACCGAAGGTCATTTTTCCGAATGGAGGTTTAACGATTCGGGGAAACAAAGTTGAATTATTATTCTCAAAGATGAAGTTCGGTTAAATGACGATTCAGAGGCATAACGTTCGACCAATTACTATTCCCAAAGAACAGAACAAAAAAGTTTCGGAAATTTGACGATTGGCAAAAACAACGACTCGGCAGTTTGCAGTTTCTCCGAAAGTCCGACGACACGGAAGAAGTGCGTTCAGCCCCGCATGATTTTCCGCCATAGGACGATTCGCCCGGCCGAACTTCCGTCGAAACATCGTGTCTCCTTATCAGCCTCACCGCGTCTGAAAATAAAAGCCCCGGACATCGCGCACCGCTCCGCGATGGAACGCGGGACGATCCCGAAGGCGAAGATTGCTCGAGTTGCGAGCTCTCGAGACTCGCGAATCGTTGCGGCTGCCGGTGGGTATAATCACGGCTAGGGTTCGCGTCCGTAGACCGGAGCGCTCGACCTCGCGGCTTCCGTGGACCGCGAGTTAAGCTGAGCGGAGGAGAGTTATTTCGCGCGCTGGAATTTCACCAGGGAGAGCGCAGGGGGAGGGGGGGGGGGGGGGGGGGGGGGGGTCGGCGGATCGGCCGGGGCGCGAGAGAGCCGCATCGGATCTTCGCCGTTGCGGACGGCCTCACGGTGGAGTTCCGCCGCGCGAGAGAACTCCTCCGACGCTCGAGCGAGACGCTTCGATCGTAATTCGCGATCCCCGACGAAAACGCGGCTCGTTCGT